>CM041631.1:15878032-15889763 GCA_023333625.1 Bothriochloa decipiens | reverse complement strand
AATACAATATTACTCGTTGGTGTTAACCCCTCGAGGGTCAGAACACCAACAGTTGGCGCACCAGGTAGGGGAGCCGCGTGTCATTAACGATTTCCCGCCATTTTTCCAGATGGGCGATTTCGTTTCACCACTTCCGCACGGTACGGTGATCTGGTTCGGGAGCCTGGAGTTCATGACCCTCGGCCAGGGCTACGACATGACCCTGCTCTCGGTCAATGACCCGAACGGAGGTCGCGGTACGCCCCCACGTTCATGGGGAGCCGCTCGCCAGTCTTATGACCATGCTTCCACATCCAGAAGGAGGCACGGTCGGCGTCGTCATCGCCGTCAACCCGAGTCAAGAAGGGTCCCCGCCGCTTTCTCCACGCCCCTGACCGGAGATGAGAAACCTCTTGTTGAGGGAGTATCTGACCCGAGTTTAGAGGCAGAGGGCAAACCGGCAGGATCCCGGCACAACCCTGACTCCGCTCTCACCGTGCGCTCGTCGGGGAAGCGCGACGAAACCCCCGCTCGATCAAGCTCGCTTCCGCACGGGCTGTTCGAGCGCCGTCGGTGGCCTTCGTCCGACTTCAACAATCCCACAACGACGATTACGATAGCAACCCACTCCAACACGAGCACATTGGAGGACCACCCAGACACCCTTCTCCGCGCGATGACGGACGTGGGGACTGTCACACCGGCCTCCGAGGGTTTGGCTTTCGCAAGAGCGCCCGGCCCCCGGAGGTACACCGTCGGCACACTCCGACGGCGGCTGCAGGAGGAGGCGCGGGGGCAATTCCCCGTCTTCTACTGCGGCGACCCTGACTCTGACTCTGATCACTGGGATCCTACCCGAGAGTGCCTCCACATCGATGGTGGCATCGACTCCGATCAGGAAACCATCGATCCAGCGGCCGCGGCGTCTACCGCCGTGGCGAGAGACGCTCCCCCCAGAGCAGAGGACCAACAACCAGACGCACCCCGAGAAGCGTGCCCTCGTCCTGGCGAGCAGGACGGGCAGATGGCACAGATTCGGGAGTTGCAGGCGAAGCTCACCGACGAGCAGGAACGCTTGCGCTTACTCGAGCTGACCCTCGAACAAGAGCGGTGACCGCTCGGCGGTAGAGCCCGAGCCAGGGCCCGAGAGGTCAACCGGCAGATCATCGAGGAAGGAGCACCCGAGCAACCCGTCCACCGTTATCCCCGAGCAAGCCAGAACGTTGTTGCGGCGGCTATGCTCCTTCGCAATATGCCCGCACCGTCCAACTCGCAAGCTCGGCGGATACAACGCGAGGTCGAGGATCTCCTCCAAGTTGCTGCTGCCCAACAAGCCGAGAGCTCAGCCTCGAGGCGTCGAGGAGCTGCCTCCGAGCCTCAGGTCGAGCCCTCCCGGCCCGAGAGGGAGGGCTCGGTCGATAAGGGGGCAGCCCCCCGACAGAAGAAGAACCCGGCCCGAGAGCCTATCAACGATGACCGCGCTCCCCACGACGCGCGCCTCGACATTGTCGAGAACCGCAGACGCAAGCACGGGGATGCCGAGGATCGAGGGTACAGCGCCCATCGTGGAGGGCGTTACGACAGCGAAGAAGACCAACAAGCCCCAGAGCCACCGGGCCCCCGGGTTTTCAGCAGAAGGATCCACTGCGCCCAGCTGCCCGACAAGTTTCGACCCTCCACGAGCCTCGTCAAATATAACGGTGAAACCAATCCCGAGCTCTGGCTAGCCGACTTCCGGTTGGCTTGTCAGGCGGGCGGGGCGCGTGACGATCATGCCATCATACGTCACCTTCCCCTGTTCCTGTCTGACACCGCGCGTAGGTGGCTCGAGGAGCTTCCCCCCGACCAGATTCGCACTTGGACCGACCTTGTCCGCATCTTCGAGGGGAATTTCAAAGGTCCCTACATGCGTCCCGAAAACTCCTGGGAACTGCGCAACTACAAGCAAAAGAAAGGGGAGTCTCTCTGCGACTTTGCTCGACGATTCTCCAAGCTCCGCACCGAGCTGCCCCACATCTCCGACCTCGACGTCGTTCTAGCATTTGTTGCGGGTACGACCTGCAAGGACCTAGTTCGCGAGTTAGGGCGTAACCGCCCCGACACCGTCGACGAGCTTATGGATGTGGTCGCCAACTACGCGGCTGGCGAAGAGGCCGTCGGCGCCTTCTTCAGTGACGCGAAGGACAAGGGAAAAACGCCGGTAGCCGACAATGCTGGAGGCTCGAGCAAAGGGTCGAAGAGAAATAACAAGAAGAAGAAAAATCAACAAGGCAAGCGTGAGGCTGCAGAAGATGATCTCGTCGCTGCAACCGAACGTAAAAGACCTCGAGGTCCCCCCGCGCCCCCCGAGGGTGCCATCTTCGACAAAATGCTCAAGGAGCCCAGTCCTTATCACAAGGACGGGGCAAGGCATAAGCTTAAGGACTGCCGCATGCTTCGAAGGCACTTCGAGCAAGTGGGCGTGAAGAAAGGTGACGACGAGAAAGACCAAGGCGGCGGTGAGGGAGACAACGGGGAAGACGGAAAATTCCCCGAAGTCTATGACTGCTACATGATCTACGGGGGTTCCCTCGACCCAGCTCACGCCCCGACAGCGTAAGCGGGAGCGTCGAGAGGTCTTCTCCGCTCGTGTCGCGATGCCGCACGACCTTGACTGGTCTGATACGCCCATCACGTTCGACCGCGACGACCATCCGGATCGAGTCCCCAACCCCGGGGCCTATCCGCTCGTCGTCGACCCAATCATCATCAACACCCGCCTCTCGAAGGTCCTCATGGACGGCGGCAGCAGCCTAAATGTCATCTACCTCGAGACCCTCGACCTCCTGGGAATCAAGAGGCACCAACTCCGACCCAGTGCCAGAGGGTTCCATGGCGTCGTGCCAGGGAAGAAGGCTTTCCTCGTCGACCGTATCGAACTCCCTGTCTGTTTTGGCACCCCTGCCAACTTCAGGAAAGAGACCCTCATCTTTGAGGTGGTTGGGTTTCACGGAACGTATCACGCCATCATCGGTCGACCGGGCTACGCGCAGTTCATGGCGATCCCGAACTACACCTACCTCAAGCTCAAGATGCCAGGACCCAAAGGCGTCATCACTGTCGCCTCCTCCTACGAGCATGCGTACGACTGCGATGTCGAATGCGTCGAATATGGGGAGGCCGTCGAGCAAAATGCCATGATAGCCGCGACCCTCGAGCACCTCGCCGACGAGATGCCAGATCCCAAGCGACACGCCGGCAACTTTGAGCCAGCACAAGACACCAAGAAAGTCCCCCTCGACCCGAGCTGCCCATGCGAGAAGGTGCTAACGATCAGCGCCGACCTCGAGGACAAATAGGAAGTCGTGCTCGAACGCCGATATGTTTGCGTGGAGTCCTTCGGATATGCCGGGCATACCAAGGGAAGTCGCCAAGCACGCCTTGGAAATCCGGGCCGGGTCCAGACCGGTGAAGCAACGCCTGCGCCGCTTCGATGAGGAGAAGCGCAGGATCATCGGCGAGGAGGTACACAAGCTTTTGGCGGCTGGATTCATCAAGGAAGTTCATCACCCCGAATGGTTAGCTAATCCCGTGTTAGTTAAGAAAAAGAATGGAAAGATGCGGATGTGTATTAACTATACTAGTTTAAACAAAGCATGTCCCAAAGTTCCGTTTCCTTTACCACGCATTGATCAAATTGTTGACTCTACTGCGGGGTGTGAAACCCTCTCGTTCCTCGATGCTTATTCCGGCTACCACCAAATTAAGATGAAAGAGTCCGACCAGCTCGCGACTTCCTTCATCACACCTTTTGGCATGTACTGCTACGTGACAATGCCCTTCGGCCTCCGAAATGCCGGGGCAACATATCAGCGGTGTATGCTACATGTCTTCGGTGAACACATAGGCGACACGGTCGAAGCCTACGTCGATGACATCGTGGTCAAGTCCAAAAGAGCGGACAACCTCATCCGAGACCTCGAAATCGCGTTCGGGTGCCTTTGAGCCAAAAACATAAAACTCAACCCCGAGAAATGTGTCTTCGGAGTGCCTCGGGGCATGCTCCTCGGATACATCATCTCCCAGCGCGGGATCGAGGCCAACCCCGAGAAGGTGGCGGCCATCACGCGAATGGGGCCAATTCGGGATCTCAAGGGCGTGCAGAGGGTCACGGGCTGTCTCGCGGCCCTCAGCCGCTTCATCTCACGTTTAGGGGAGAAGGCCATGCCTCTGTACCGTCTCTTGAAAAAATCCGAGCGATTCACGTGGACCGCGGAGGCCGAGGGGGCCCTCGACGAACTCAAAGCCAAGCTGACGTCCACTCCGATCCTCGTCCCTCCTCGACCAGCAACGTCGACTGAACTGCCCGAGCCCCTCCTCCTCTATGTCGCCGCAACCACCCAGGTGGTCAGCGCGGCCATAGTGGTGGAGAGGCAAGAGGAAGGACGCGCCTTGCCAGTCCAACGGCCGGTTTATTTTGTCAGCGAAGTGCTTTCAGAAACGAAAATCCGTTACCCACAGGTGCAGAAGTTGCTCTACGCCATCATCCTTACACGTCGCAAGCTCCAACATTACTTCCTCAGCCACCCGGTTACTGTGGTATCCTCGTTCCCCTTGGGGGAGATCATCCATAACCGGGAGGCCGCTGGAAGGATTGCCAAGTGGTCGGTCGAGCTAATGGGCGAGACCATCACCTACGCACCACGGAAGGCCATCAAGTCTCAAGTGCTAGCGGATTTCGTCGCCGAGTGGACCGACACTCAGTTGCCACCAGTCCAAATTCAAGCCGAGCTGTGGATGATGTACTTCGATGGGTCGCTCATGAAGACAGGAGCAGGCGCGGGCTTGCTCTTCATTTTGCCCCTCGGAGTCCACATGCGCTACGTCATTCGCATCCACTTTGCCGCTTCTAACAACGTCGCAGAGTACGAAGCACTTGTCGCCGGATTACGAATCGCCCTTGAACTCGGGGTCCGACGCCTTGACGTTCGAGGCGACTCGCAGCTAATCATCGACCAAGTGATGAAGGCCTCGAGCTGCCACGACGCCAAGATGGAAGCATACTGCAACGAAGTGCGCAAGTTGGAAGACAAATTCCACGGCCTCGAGCTTAGTCATATCGCTCGACGATACAACGAAGCCGCGGATGAGCTCGCGAAAATCACGTCGACTCGAGGTACAGTCCCTCCGGACGTGTTCTCGAGGGACCTCTTCGAGCCCTCCGTCGATTTGGGCTCGGGGGCTTGCTCTACGCCCTCGAAGCTCCATCCCATGACCTCGATCGGGGCCCCCTCGACCGGGGCCCAGGTTATGGAGATCCAGGAGACATCTCCTTCGTCGAACCCACCACCGGATTGGCGAGCCCCTTTACTCAACTGCCTCATTCGGGGAGAACTTCCTGAGGACCGGACCGAAGCTCGACGGATCGCGTGACGGGCCAAGTCCTACGTCATCTACGGTGACGACAAGGAACTCTACAGGCGAAGCCCCTCAGGTGTTCTTCAGCGCTGCATTACCATCGAGGAAGGCAGGAGGCTCCTCGAAGACATACACTTGGGAGCCTGCGGCCACCACGCAGCACCAAGGACCCTCGTAGGCAATGCCTTTCGACAGGGTTTCTACTGGCCGACCGCCATTTTCGACGCCACGAACATCGTCCGCTCGTGCAAAGGGTGTCAATTCTATGCCAAGCAGACGCACCTCCCAGCTCACGCCCTACAAATGATCCCCATCACCTGGCCGTTTGTGGTCTGGGGGCTCGATCTTGTGGGGCCTCTCAAGAGGACGACCAAAGGGTACACGCACCTGCTCGTTGCCGTCGATAAGTTTACCAAATGGATCGAGGCCTGGCCCATCAGCAACATCCGCTCCGAACGGGCGGTCGAGTTCTTCACCGACATCATCCATCGCTTCGGGGTCCCAAACGTCATCATCACTGACAACGGCACGCAGTTCACCGGCAAGAATTTCTTGGATTTCTACGATCGCCATCACATCCATGTGAATTGGTCCGCGGTTGCACATCCTCAAACTAACGGCCAGGTCGAGCGCGCCAATGGCATGATTTTGCAGGGCCTCAAGCCAAGGATCCTCAAACGCCTCGGCAAGCACGGAAAAAATGGGCCGCGGAGTTGCCATCGGTCCTATGGAGCTTAAGGACAACACCTAGTCGAGCCACGGGGTTCACCCCATTCTTCTTAGTCTATGGGTCCGAGGCCGTCCTCCCCACTGACCTCGAGTATGGTTCCCCTCGACTAAAGGCGTACAACGAGCAAACCAACGAAGAAGCCCTTGCAAATGCCGTTGACCAGGTTGAGGAGGCTCGAGACATGGCGCTACTTCACTTCGTGAGGTACCAGCAAAAACTTTGACGCTACCACGACAAGCACGTGTGCCCGAGGGACCTCCAAGTTGGAGACCTCGTCCTACGTCGACGACAGAGCAACAAAGGATGCCACAAGCTGACGCCGCCATGGGAAGGTCCATACACCGTAGCTGAGGTGCTAAAGCCCGGGACGTACAAGCTCGCTAACGACAAAGGCGAAATCCTCACCAACGCGTGGAACATCGAACAGCTACGTCGTTTCTACCCTTAGGGCACCAGTGCCCTTGTACATTCTCGCATGTCTTGTACATTTCCACATGACAAATATAAGGACTACTTTCGATTATAAGTTCAAACTTGTTATTGTACATGCAAGAGGTAGCCTCGACCCTGTCTCACCAGAGTCGAGCCTCCCTCGGGGGCTAACGGGGGGAACCCCCTAAGTTCCTAAAAATACGAACGATTTTTTCGCACGCCTCCCTTTTCGCTTCCCAACTAAGTTGACAACGCCTCGGACTCCCTAGGGGTCGAGGGCTGTCGAGCCGGAGCTCTCCTACGCCTCCGGGCTACGGTACCTCCACTCGCTCCCCCCTCGAGGGATACGAGTTCACGTCGAATGCTCAGTTGGAAAGCAAAAGTGAGGCGAGCAAAACTCGAGCGCTTCTTCTTTCTCACACCTTGATACGCTTCGCGACTAAGTAGAAAACGCCTCGAACTCCCTTGGGGTCGAGGGCTGTCGAGCCGGAGCTCTCCTACGCCTCCGGGCTACGGTACCTCCACTCGCTCCCCCCTCGAGGGATACGAGCTTGCGTCAAAAACTTAGTCAAAAAAGCAAAGTCTAGGTGAGAAGAAAGCAGAAAAGGTTCGAAAGTAAAAGGACACATCACATTACGATAGATGTATCAACGTCCAAAAAGGGCTCTCGAAGCCACAATTGAATATAAGTTACAAAAAACTAATTCATTACATGGGCACCCTCGCCCAGTCTTGCCCTACAGGCTTGCCCCGTCACCGCCCTCCTTGACGTGGTACCCTCCATTCGCGGGGGGGAGGACTTCACCCTCGAATAACTTCGCCAGCTCTCCCCCCGGCCTCTCGGCGTCGTTGATGAGCCCTCGGCAGCGCTCCTCATTCTCAGCGTCGGTCTTCGAGATGTCAGGAACAAAGCCTTGGGCCACCACGTTCATATCAAAAACGAAGCCGGAGGAGACCACTGCAAGCGCCCGCTTCACGCCAGTGTGAAGCGCCTCCCGCACGCGATCGCGAAGGGTGGCGTCGAGGTAGTAGATCCAGTCCACGAGCGCGGTACCCGGGATGTCTTCTTCGGCACCCTCGACGGGCCCGACCTCCCAGAGGGCGCAGAGCCCATTGAGGGCAACCCAGAGCCGACCAAGAAGCGCCCCCTCCGCCGCAAGGCTCTCCTGCAGCGTCTTGGCGGCGGTCTGGGTTGCAAGCAGCTCAGACTCGACGCCTGAAACACAAAGCAAGAATTAGATAAACCATACGGAAAGAACAAAGACCAAAAACCCTTTGAGGAACTCACCAGCACAGCGAGTCTCGAGGGCGTTGCGATCCCCCAGCACGGCGTCGCGCTCCCCCCGAGCCTCGTCCCGCTCCCGCTGGGCCTCTTTGAAGGCTCAGGTCACCTCCGTCTTCTCGAAGCGGAGGGTCTCGAGGGCGCCACCAGCTAGGATGATGGCCTGCTCCTTGTCCTGGAGGGTGGCCTTCATTGCCCCGAGCTGGGTTTCCAGGTTGGCGGCACGGCTCTTCTCCTCCCGGACCAAGGCGGAGAGGGCGTTGCGCGTGGCGGAGACTTCAGCGAAGCTGGCCTCGAGTGAGCGGATGCGCTCCACGGAGCTCTGAGCCTCTGCCATGAGCAGCTCGACGCGCTCCTGGGCTCGGACGCTCTCGACCCTGGCCCTCTCTGATTCGGCCTTTGCCGCGTCAGCCTCCTCCCTGGCATGCTCGAGCTCCCCCTCGAGGCGGGCGGCTTCCCCTCGAGCGGCGTCAGAGTCCACCCTCGCCCGGGCGGCCTCCTCTTTGGCCTTGGCGGCCTCCTCCCTCGTCCGCTTTAGCTCCTCCTCGATCTCGGCCACCCTGCTCTGCGCAGAGCGGCCGGCCTCGAGTTGGCGAAGCACTTCCTCCCGGCGGTTGTGCGTTTCATGGAGGAAGACTGACTTGGAGTAGGACCGCCTCCGCACCACCTGGGGACAGGAAATCGAGGGTTAAGGCATCCCATACGAAAGAACTTAAAAAACTATATGTGGCCTAACACAGCGACTCACCGCGAGGTTCCGGTCAAGGCCTTCGGCGAGCTCGACGCCCAGTTTCAGCAAGTGCCGCAGCCACGCCCGGGACCGCTCGGCCTCCTCCCAGCACTCGACCTCCGCCGGGTCGTTCATCTCGATCCCCGGAGCGCTGGAATCGCCGAGTTCCCGGAGCACGATGCGCTCCTTGCCCCAATGCGGAAGGACCATCTTGACCTTGGCTCGCGCCAAGGACTCGATTTCCTCCACCACATCGCTCGGAACGCCGTAGCCCACGGCCAACTCCCCCGGGATGCGAAACTCTGACGCGGCGTGGGCACTCCTCAGCCCAGGGTCGGATGTCAACCTCCTCAGCACGCCGACAGCCGCCGTCTCCTCTGGCTACTCCGTCGATGGTTGCGGCGCCTGATCCGGTGCTGCTTCCGGCGCCGTCGGAGGCAGCGGAGGTGTGGAGGTCGTCGCTTCACCCAACGCCACGACTTGTAGCGCCGGTGGGACCACCGTCGGCGCGTCTTCCGCCGGGCTCGGTACCGAGGCATCCTCCGGTTGTACCCCCGACAGCCGCGGGATCGTCGACGCCTTCGACGCCGTTTCTTGTTCGGCCAGCAACTCGTCCAAAGTAATCACAGACACCCATTGTTTGGGCAGTCCGGAAGTCGCTTCCGCCTCCGACGACTTGGGCGGTTGCTGCGCCGGCGGGTCCAGCAGCGCCGCGTCCCCTGACGGCATCTGTTGTGCCTGCTGATGCTGGGGCTGGCCCCTAGTTTTCTCCTCCTCCTGCTGCGGCCGTGGCAGCTCCGCTTCTTGCAGGGCCCCCTGCTCCTGCTCCCTCCGGACCTCGAGCTCGCGCAGCCCCGCCGGCCAGGGCCGTCGCTCTCCCGTCAAGAGGGGAAGGGTCAAGGTCTCCTCACCCTCGAGGTCCACGACGACGACCTCCTCTCTCGGCTCGTGGCCCTCGGGGGCTCCTGCCTTGGGTGCGGGGATCGAAGCCTCCGGACCACCAGGAACGGAAGCCCCCGACGTCGGGGTGCCGCAGGCGGTGACATCAAGGAGGCGCTCCCTCCCTCATGCGTCCTCCCAGGCACGGAGTCGCCACCCGCCGCGGCCCCCAGAACGCTCGACCCTGCAGCAGGAGTGGAACCCGTCAGCCTACCGCGCTCCATAGCACCAACGGCTGAGGACAACCACTTGGCTTCCCACGGGGCCAAGGGCCTCGACGACGCACCTGTAGCCAGGGCCTCCGTCTTCGCGGCTGCATCCATCTTGAGCCGCTTAGCGGGCACGAGAGACGCCTCCTCGATCTGGCGCTTGGGCCTGAATGGAAAGCAAAACGGCAAAAAGTTCATTGAAGCGCACAAAGAAGACATAACAAAAAGAAAACGATTCAACGGCACTTACCCAAAGGGTATAGAGGCCTTTCGGGTACCCCTCGAACTGCCCGCAGATTTCGAGACCCCTCCCGAAGCCGAGCTCTTCGCAGGGCTGGGGCTGCTCGGGGCCGTCGGTGGGGTCGCCGCGCTTCCCTGCTTCGACGGGGCCTTCTGAGCACGCCTCTGCTCCGCGCGCGCCGACGACCGGGACCGGGTCTCCCGGATCGAAGTGGGTGGGCTCCCGCCTCGAGTATGACGCGAGGGGGGTGATCCCCCTTGAGGCGAGGCCTCGGCCCCCCTTTTTCCACGTCGGCGCTCCGAGGCCGACGCCGCCGGCTGAGGGGCGCGCTGCTCCGCCACCTCCTCCTGCACGAAGGGGCGGTCAGCATGGGAGGAATCCGACAGGATGCGATCGAGGCGCCCCTCCACCCCCTCGATGTCATCACTGTCGTCATCATCATCTTCATCTCCATCAGAAGGAGACTCCTCCTCCGGGAGCCCATCGCGCCTCTGCTCAGCGCGGCGCTTCGCGAGCCTTTCGCGCTCCCGGAGCTTCTTGGCTTTCTTTTTCTCCTCCTCGTCCTTACTCCGCTTCTCTTGTTGGGCGGTGAAGCGTCTTACCTGACGATCGGGAGCGTCCTCCCTCAGTGGAGGCCTCGATCTCTGGTAGTCGATTCTCCCCTGCGCAAAGACGTTTAGTCACAGTGACAAGAAAAAGGGGGGGGGAGAACTCGAAGGGCCCGAATCGGGGCACTCACCAGATCGAGGCAACCCTCCTCCGGCCGCATGGGGAGGCGGTTGACTTCTTCCACCCTGAACGAGCCAGCCACCATCCTCTTCACCCGCGCGATGACTTCCGAGGCGGACGGCCTCTCGCCGGACATCTGGCACCTCCTGAGAAGCTCGGGCGCCGCCGAGGGGAGCATCTCGTCCAACCGCAACGGGCGCTCCATCAGAGGGAGCACCCATCGACTGTGAAAGGCCGAGGCGACCATCCCCGCCGTTAGGCCTGCTTCTCGAAGGGTCCTCATCACGACGACGAGAGGGTGAAGTCGACGCTGAAGGTCTCCCGTGACACCGAACGGCCAATTGTATGGACGCTCGGCGATGAGCCGCCCGGTGTACGGCGGGAGATAGCCGCCGTCGTTGCAAAGATAGAACCACTGCTCGTCCCACCAGGAGTGGTTGGACGCCAACCCGGTGGGGATGTACTCGCGTGGCTCCTCCAACCTCCCGGCCTTCAACGCGAAGTTGAGGCACCCCGCTCTGACGATTCGCCTTACTCCGGCCGACACCGGGGAGGCGAACCACTCCCCCTTGTAGAGGTGGAGCCATAGCTCCCAATGTGGCTCCATTCCGAGATAGCCCTCGTAGACGGCCGCGAAGATGGCGGCGTTGGAGATGGCGTTGGGGGAGAATGGTGGAGCTCGACGCCGTAGTAGTTCGTCAGCCCCCGCATGAACTCGCTTGGGGGAACGCCGAACCCGTGTCGATGGAACTTGAGGAAGCTCACCACATACCCCTCCGGCGGATTTGGCTCTTCGTGGTCCCTGGGCGGCGCAATCCACTCCAGTCGATTCGAATCTGTGACAGGGTGGAGAAGTCCTTCTCTCACCAGCTCGGTCAGCCTCTGCCGTGTCACGGTCGACGGGCGCCAGGGCTCGGCGGGCTGGAGGACTGGGGCCATGGTGGCGGCGGCGGCACAGATCTGCTCGGTGGGCGCGGCGGCGACAACAACAGCACGAATCTCCTCGGCAGACGGTCGACCAGGAAGGTTCCCAATCGCGACTTCTCGCTCTAAGTTTTTATCC
>CM041631.1:15807736-15874799 GCA_023333625.1 Bothriochloa decipiens | reverse complement strand
ATCCTCCCCCCGCTGGACGTAGGGCCTTCTTTGCCCGAACCAGGATAAATCATCGTGTCCATCTTGCATCACCCACCGGATTAGGGAGCACGCGAATACAATATTACTCGTTGGTGTTAACCCCTCGAGGGTCAGAACACCGACATATAGCAACAAGGTAGTATAGCTATAAACTCATGATCCATGTAACATAAATAATGCAAAACATAAACGATAAATAATGAGCATCTTAACATACCAGTTTATTAAACTATGCGCAGAGGTGTACACTTTTACTGTGAGCCATGATTTACCCTTTCGCCCAAGGTCCGTCGACCTCTTAGCTCACTACCAAGGAAAGCCGGCAGGGTTCACTATGAAGCCTTTCAAAGGTTTGTCTAACTAATTAGGGCCGCCAGAACATCAGATGTAGGAACCCCCCTTCCAATATGACACAATCCTTCCCGGCTATACTCATAAGGACAGAGGCCGTCCTATACCCAACTTGACACCCCTAACTAACTAGAAAAGGTCCTCATACTGAGCTAAAACCAGAGCCGTATAGCCCTCACAGCTGTACTGTAAATCTCGGATGATCACATACAGATAAGATCTTAATTTGTTAAAAAGTCATCTTTTAACATTTATTGCTTAAACATTAATTAAATCACAAGATCATGGTCACAGAATAAAACCCAAACTATACTTGCCTTAAGACTTGCTTTACCCCCAAAGCAATGTGCTTAGAGAAACGTCATCTTTATCTTCCATTCTGTAGCTTCTGATCTCCAATGCTTACAACGGTTCTTGTTCTACTCGTAGCAAGCACCATGCATAGACAAACATACAATGCACAAGAAGAGATGACTAAGAACAATACACCAATCAAAGAGGTAACTAAAGATGGTCTAAATGGCAAAACTCGGTGCTACGGTCACCAGAAACGCCTACCGAAAGGCTTTACGTTATAAAAGAAATAACTATAAGCTTTATTTACTTTATTTAAAGAAAAATATGAACAAGTTATTAACTCAGATTACATAAAACCATAATTTATTTTAAAAACCAAGTTAAACTAATTATGTTTTATTTATCCACACATATTACATTATTAAGACATTTAAACTTTACTTTGCAAATGACATAAACATACGAGAGCATCTATGGTCTATTACATGTAGCATGTTTAATCTAACCAAATCATAATTAGAAACACATAAATTAAGATTAATCAAATTAACATGCCATGTATAATTATGAAGATATGAAACGGATATTGTTTTTAACTATAAAACTAACTAATTACAAACATATTAAACAATTTAATATTTAGCTAACTATAGAAAAGCATGAGACATGATAAAAATTAACTCTACTGCGTAGAACACGATGATATAAAACTAACGCAACTTGAATCGCCCGAATCGGAGTTAAAATGATGAAACAGCGGAGATAATACGATCGATGGCAAATCTGTAAATAACTGCTGGGTGGCAGACTCGTAATTACCATCATCTTCCAACTCTGGCTGTTGAAGATGGTGGCCATGGCAGCCATGGTGTCGCTGCACAAGCGCCGGAGGCAAGGGGCCTCGGCCCTGGCCTGCTGGACGGCCGGTGGCATCCGGCTGCGGCCTGCGGCGACCTGTTACGGCCGGCTACGGCCTGTCATGGTCGGCTGCGGGCCGACTGCGGCCCGCTACGGCCGAAAGCGGCAGCCAGATGCAGCCGGTGGTGGCCCGAAGCGGCGCACGGGAGATGGAGGACCACGGCCCTCGGCCGGGACTTGGCCGGCCAGCAGCGGCCGACTTTGGCCGGCGGCGGCTGGCTATGGCCGGCTGCGGCTAGCTGCGGCCTGCTAGGGTTGGTTGTGTGCGGCTAGGGTTGGCTACGTGTGGCTAGGGTTGGCTAAGGGGCCGCGGCTGGCCCTCTTTATAGCCGGCGGGGAACCGGTTGGGCTAAAGCCGCTGGGCTTGGCTCGTTGGGCTGGCTGCGGCTACCTATAGCCGCTGGTGGCCGGGCTGGCTGGCTATGGCCGGCCATAGTTGGCTGTGGCCGGCGAAGAGTGGCCACAGGTGGTTGTTCCTGGCCAAGCCTGGTCAGATGAAGCTAGGTGAGACTAGGAGAGACCCAAGCTAGGTAGGAGCTGGCCAAAGCAAGCTAGGATGCCTTGAGGATAACAAAGGTTGCTAGACCGGACTGCTGCTGGCCTTACTATGCGGCTGATGGCCAAGTTTG
Source organism: Bothriochloa decipiens (assembly GCA_023333625.1). NCBI lineage: Eukaryota > Viridiplantae > Streptophyta > Magnoliopsida > Poales > Poaceae > Bothriochloa > Bothriochloa decipiens. The sequence goes on along the minus strand of CM041631.1, from coordinate 15,872,583 downwards.
TTCACTGGTGGCCGGCTGCGGCTACTGCTAGCCAGGCCGGGGTGGCCATGGCCGGTTAGGGCTGGCCAGGACTGGTCAGAGCTGGCCAGTTAAGGCTAGGATAGGCCAGAGCAAGTTAGGTTGGGCCAGGATAGGCTAGGGTAAGCCAGGGATGTCTAGAGACTGAATTAAGCCTGCTAGAGCTAGGTAGAGGATGGTGTCTAACTAGAGCGATGGTCAACACTATAGAGGGAAAGGAAAGGCTCTCTCTCTCTCTATCTATGCAAGAGAAAGGGTTTTTCTGAAAATGTTTTCCAAAACCTTCTTGAGGCAAACTTGGGTTTTCAAAGCTTTATTTTCAAACACGAAAAGAACCTAGCCGTGTCTTGCTTGGGTTTTAGAAATTCTTTTTCAAACACCAGCAAAACAAAACAAGGTACCAAGCACAAACCTATGTTTATTATCTTCGTAAAAGTTTTAAAGCCACACTTTTCATCATTTCATAATGATAACAAAAGAATAAAGTCTTGGCTAATTTTAAAGAAATTAATAAATCCTTTAGTTTATTTAGTGTTTTTGGTTCACATCCCAAAATTAAAATTTTGGGGTGTGACATCAGGTCCTTCTGATCCTGCAAACGATCAAGGAAGGTAGCGACTTAGCAAGTTAGCCCAGTGTTCTTGTTCATTGAGCACGTATATAAGAGCTTAATTTGGGTCCAATAAAATTCTTCAGCGCAATTTTCTGAATCCAAACCTGAAAGGTTATTGGCACTCCATGCTCCAGCTGAACCACAGTGTACCATCGTGCCTCTTTCATTTCTAGTTGACAACTTGCTGCAATATTCAGAGTTTTCCTATCAGTTTTGTTAGCAGAATGGAAAGGCCATGCCTTTTGGTCAGAGTTGTTGTAACTTTTAAGGGCTTGTTGTAAGCCATGGAATGCCTCCTCTGTTTTCAATGTCCGGACGAAACCTTCATTCTTGAGCAATCTTTTCAGTGGCGTGGATATGGCACCAAAGTGCTCAATAAGCCGGCGGCAGCAGCCCGCCAAACCTAAAAATCCCCTCACTGCATGCACTGCCTTGAAATCGGCCAGGATGTGATGGCCTCAATCTTATCACTGTCCATGGCTATGCCCTTCGCGCTGATGGTATGCCCAAGATAAGACACTAAGCGTGCACCAAATGAACATTTTGATCTCTTTAGAAACAGTTTGTGTTTATCAAGCTATTGTAACACTAGCCGGGCATGGCATAGATGCTCCGACCATGATGGGCAGCGGGCTGTAGATTAATATGTCATCTAAGAACACACGGAAAAACCAACGAAGGAAAGGGTGCAACATCAAATTCATCGATGCTTGATTTTTTTTATGAAACTGGAGGAGCCGAGGCCCCTGCAGGAGATTTATTTGAAATTAAAGTGGTTCAGTACAAAGTGAGGATTACAAGTGATAATGCTTGAAATGTCACCGGTGCATTTGTAAGCCCAAACGACATGACTGCGAACTCAAACAGCCATTTATGTTTCCAGAACGCCTCTTCGCCACATCCTTATGCCACATGAGCACATGATGACAGCCTGACCGGAGGTCCAACTTAGTGAAGAATTGAGCTCAATTGAGTTCGTCCAGTAGATCCTCCACCACTGGGATAGGGAACGACTTGTATTATCCTCCACAAAGGAACGACTGAATTAGCTGCCGGCCATTTTATTTTTTTCATTATTTTAATTGTATAATTTTGTTATCTATTTTGAAATCAGGTCATGCTTAAAAAATCTAAGGGTTGTGATTCTTTGGAGCTATACCTCTTATAGAGTAATGGAAGTACCCTAGCAAAATTTTGACTTTAAGCTAAAGACTTATCCATCAATAATCCACTTGTCATACCTGGCACTAAGTATTTCTATTGGATAAAAGAGGATTATTTATACCCTATCTAAACAATATGGAGCATCAACAAGAGTTTCTAAAACCTGCTCCCAATCTTGTTTTTTCTCTTGGATTGACAAAAAGGTCTCCCCAAGAATTTTATCACAACTCCCAATCTTTTTGCACTTTGGGAGAAACAATCAAGACTAACTGAAATATACACAAGAGGTGGGCGACTTAGAATTGGCGTTGGTGCAGCTTCTCTAATTTTTTTCTTCCTTCTAGCGTTAAGAAAGAAGCCATTGTCCCCATCCAATTCCATCACCAACAACGAAGCCAGCGGGGAGGTGGGGGGCACCCGGGCTCCAGCCCCCCATGATTTCTATGGAGCCCGGGCTAAGCCCCCCTACTACGATGAGGAGGAAGAAGAAGAGGAAGCAACCCCCCCAACCCCCCAAGCGCCATTCCTGGCTTCGTAGTTGACCCGTCACCCCTAGAAGCCAATCACCACCTCCATCGCCCTAGGAAAACAGTAAAAATCAATCGCTACGACCTTCCTCTTTGTTGTAGCCTCTTACTGGCACATATTAGCCAAGCCTAGAAGCCTCTAGCCACCCCTGGCTAGCCGTAGCCAACATTTGGCAAGTTATGTGCGATTGAGAGTTGTTTGGCTTGGCCTTACCTGACTATATGGCCAACCAGAGGAGTGGCTATGGCCGACGGTGGTGACTGCGGCAGGCTTGGAGGGGTGCTAGGGTGGTCGTGGCGCCCAGGAACGAGTAGTGTGTCGTTGATCTTTTTTTTATGGAACAAGAGGGGCAAAAGCCCCTACTGGAAATTATTAAAAACATAAATGGTCCCTTACAAGTTACAATCAACAGACAAAGAATGTAAGAAAGAAAATAGCTAAAATTACACAAGTTGTCTAGCCATTGAACAATATGGGGTGAATGACTTGCTTTTGCTCTTAGAATAACTAAGGCAAATTCTCTCCTGAAAGCAGTCTTGCATCTTTGAATAGAATGGACCAGAAGTCTAAAAATCATATCATTGCGCAGCATCCAGATCAACCAACACATTGTGACACTAATCTCCATGAAGAAAGGTACTCTGAGTCGATCTTTGAGGCTCTCAGAATTCAGGATAAAGATGTTCAAACTATACTAGCAAACCATTACAAAAGGGCAGTGGAAAAGCATATGCAATAGATCTTCTTCAACATTACGAGTACAAAAGACACAGTTAATATGCATACCCGATGTGCAAGTAAGGATCTGGTGCTCAATCTTTCACTTAGGATCAGCAAGAAGAGAAGTCCACAACCATCTATAAGATCTATGAGTCTGTTGATGACCCACAATATGCTTGTAAGCTTGCTTTGATGAGAAAATAGAAGAACCCCAAACATAAGACCAAACATCTTTGTTATGAGAAAGATGAAGATTTTGAAGAATATCACTGCAAGTCTGAAACTTCTCAAAGGCTTCAATAGAAAGGGGCAAGTGGAAAAGGTCCTCTAGATGTTCTAATGAAGTAGCAACTCTAAGAGTAGTATGAGGAGATTTGACGAAGGAGAGATTTTAGGGAAAGATTAGTGCCAAAGGTTAGCCCCCCAATGATCAAACCAAAGAAAAGAGGTAGATCCATCTTGAACATTAAGCCTAGCCAAGTTTTTATAGGAAGTCAGTATCTTTAGATTATCTCTCCACCAAAAGGAGACCCTAAAGGAGAATCTGAGAAGGGAAAATTATTTCTTGAGTAATAATGGTCCCACACTAATTGAACCCAAGGAACATGAATCCTATTGAAGAACTTGTGAAGATTCTTTATCATCAAGCTTTCGTTTTGAACTTCCAGATCAATGACTGTAACACCTCTGGTGTTATATTAACTAAAACATGTCATGTCATCATATGCACTACAAAGCATTCATGTTTAAGTCAACCCTAATGTACATCAACTAAAATAAGTTCACATTTTATAGGTTGATTGAGCTTCTGTAATGTTTGGTCACATGAAATAATAAAACCCTATTTTCGAATGTCATTGCAAATACTTAGTTTATACTCTATGTACTTGAGGTGTATACTGTGTTTACACTAGTGTCAAGCATAGTGTATAAGTCTAAGTCCAACCCTAAAAATGATTTTCATATTTGAAATTGAATTTGGATTCCAAAGCTTACTTTTAAGCCTGGCAATTCAAATTTAAATTCGAATTGGAAATGCTATACAAGGTTTTTCAAAAGTCAACTTGGTCAACAAAGGGTGTCATTGGGTCAATGACCTAAAAATGTCCTTGGATGATGTTTGTGATCACTAATAATCAACCAATTAAGTTAGAAACCAAATTGAGTTTAAATTCTATTTCAAAAACCCCTTTATTTCAAAACCTAGTTTTATCCCCTTTTTTGTAATTCAAAATCTATAAGGAATTTGGAGATACTATAAAAACATAGTTTGTATATCTTGACAAGAGCTACAAAGTTGGTATATAAAGTTTTTCATGTTTCCAAAAGGAATTTCAAATTAATTTGAAAATACAGTTTCCAGCATTTATCCCCTTTTGATTTTAAAACTATAATTCAAAAATTATGCATAATTTGAGAAAACTTTGTATATGAGAAATGTTTGGTTTGACAAGCTCAATATTTCATAGTTTTGAAGATTTTCAAGTTTTATTGAAAAATCAAAAGTAATTTCAAATGTTTATTTCTAGGGTTTTATTCCCTTTTTGAATTTGAATTCAAATTCCAAAATCTAGACAGAATTTGAGGATGCCAGTTAAAGGAAAATTATAGCTCTTGAAAAGTTATGCAAATGATATTTTTGGAGATTTTCAAGTTCTTATATAAATTTTGGAGTAATTTGTAATTTAAAATGGATGGCATTTCTATAATTTCTGCGAACAGTACCTAACCCTATCGGCGATCGCCATAGCCGGCTTCTCATCGCGCGCCGCTGACCACCGCCGCACCCGCTCGACCATCAGAGCGCTCATGGACATGAGAAACTTCATCGCCTTCGTGTCGCCAGTCCATCCATCGACTCCGCCCTATAAATACCGTCGCCGTGGCCGAGTTCTTCTTCTTTCTTCTTCCCGCCGCCGTCGCCGACGACCTCGCTCCGCCGCTGAAATTCACCGTCGACGCTCCACCTCTGTCCGATTGCGCTTGCCATTAGCTCCGCCACATCCTCACGGTCATCTTGGGCCAGTTCATGCTTGCTCTCCTCGCTTGAGCCACCCGCACACCGCTTTCTTCTCCACGGCCGGCCAGTCGAGCCGCCGTGCCATCGCCGCCGTTTGCCGCCGCCGAAGGTGAATATATTTTACCTTTAACCCTGCTACCATGTTCTCCATGTCCCACTGCTCCTGATGCGCACCTTGGTTTGAGCAGCGCATCGCCGGAGACCGCCGTGACGCCGTCTTGCCATCGGAGCGCCGCCGCCGCCATCAGCGCCGCCGACCGCAGCTCGATTCCAGCACTCCGAGCCTTCATTAACGTGCGCATCAGCGCCGTGGTGAGCTCTTGCATCTATCTGTGCCATCAATTTGGTCTTTGCCATGTCGTAGTCGTCGGCCACCGTGGCTCGCCGTCGGCACGTCCATGCCGCTCCGCCGCGTGCGTTGCTGCCTTGGCTAGGAACCCGGAGATGGTGTCATGTAGTTGCCAAACTCGTCCGTTTGAGTACCCTGCACATGCCAGTGACCTTGCCATCGCCGGAAATCGCTCCGGTGAGCGACGCCACCGCGCCCGAGCTCCGCCGCGCCGCCATGGCCGTCGGCGTGGGTGCCGCCACCGCTCAGCCGCGCCGTTAGCTACCTCAATCGACGCGCCGTGTCGAGATGAGCCTGTAGGGACAAGTCCGGTCGCCGGAGACCTCGCCAACGGCGAGGAATCGACGGTCAACCGACGGCGGGCCGTCGGTCAGCGCGGGGGTACTGTGCCGATTTTCTTTTTCTATTTTTAGAAAATGATTTAAATGCTATTTTCTTTGAAAAATCATAGTAATTCATATATAGCTCCAAAAATTCTGAAAAATTTTGTGAGTGTTACTTATGATGTCATCTACCTAGGAAAAATATGAAATACCAAATTTGAGTACTTTTTGCATACATTAAAATTAACCCTTTTAATTGAAAAATGGACCTTCAATGATTTTTAATAAATAAAATAATTGGCTTTTAATTCTGAAATTTGTTTTGCCATCTAATTAAGCTAAGAGCTTTCTAAAATAAAATTTTGGGCTTAATTTAATAACTTTAATTTTTTATGCCTTTATTTAATGCTTTTAAATAATTAATTAACCCCTTTAGTTTAACCTAATCATTATAGGATTTGATTGACTTTGAGATTGATTGATGACCTTGGGTCATTAACCCTAATGACCTTTGGCACTTTAATTAATTGTTTATGCTTATCTTAATCATGTCATTAGGGCTTAATTAACGTTATTTTATGTGTTTAATTAATTTCTTAAATGGCGTAGTTAACCCTAATGAGTTTTATAAACGAAGTTTTGTTAGCTTGCAACTTTATCGTGAAGAAAAGTTATACTCGATCCCTTAATCTGATCATGCATTCATCGAGCATCATGTTTACTATTTCATCATGTTAAAGCATATTAATTATCGAATAGTTTCTGTTAACGGAGAGTTAACGTTATCGCCCAGATCTGAAGGACGAGCAAATTCAAGAATCAGGAGTTGATCCAGAGTTCGAACCCGTCTACCCCGAACACCAAGGCAAGCCCCGGATGCATTCAAACCCTATTCTATTTATAAAAGCTTTACCGCTTCAGCTATGGTATGTTGCATTAAGTAATAGGAGTTGAGTGAAAACCCACCCAATTCCATTACCTGTCTTATTTTCTTATTCCTTGTTACCTGCTTAGAAAGATAAGTAGTAATGCTTAGCCCTGCTTATTTATTTATTTGTTCAAAGGCAAAAGAATGAAAAAGATGAGATTGGTTTTCTTGTTGAAATCTTGATGATAGTAATAAATCGAGTCCGGACGGCGAACTTGCACTGGGAATGGAGTCCCTCTGTAGTGTTCTCATCTGTTGATGCCCTAGGTCCCGTCCGATGGTGATCTGTCGATAATCGAGAAATTAGAAATCTACATGCATGAAGTGGTATACGGATGGTTGGAGCCGTGTATATCATGGAGTGACCTAGCGTGGGGCCAGAGATCCCATCTGTGTCATAGTGTGTTTTACTGTGGGGTTTAAGTTCCCATGTATCTCGGTACGCTGGGCCGCAGAGCTCACGGGTGCCATGTGGTGATATACGGCTGCGGTTGTTATCCCGGTATATCGGTTACCTGGGGTGCATCGGAGTTAAAGTCTCCGGTATTCCAGTGACCTAGGTCCCAGCTGGGTATGAAAATAGATTCGAATCGCCGTTGCTTCTCGGAGAAGAAGACTCGATCACTGTTCATCATCGTAGTAACAACTTGAACAAAAATTAAGGATCAATACTGAAGTTGGTTGATAATGGGAGCTAGCCCAAGCAACTTCTCTTTCTGTAAAGCTTTTCCGCAAAATTTCTTATCTCCTACAGACTTCACTTTGTCCCTCTAGCCTGCATTTCTTGAGTCTCCACCCTTCTCTTTCGTCGAGTCAGTCTTGTTGAGTACTTTTGTACTCAGGGTTTGTTAAGCCCTTGTTGCAGGTGAGCCTCATGGGCAGGAGTGTTTTGCATCCTGCTGCATGACAGTCGTCGAGGAAAGCGACGATGAGTAAAGTGTTTAGCTCGTGGGCAGAGCTTACTATTTGGTTTTGTAATAAGGTTATCTACTGCTACTCCACTACTCCACTACTATTATGGTTTGTATAATCCAAACTTATTGTTGTAAATATTTAAAACTCAGAGGTTTGTAAACTTATGTTATTGTAAGTCTTCCGCTGTTTTATCCATGGTATTTTATTTATATCAAACTGTTGTAATACTGCAATATCTCTCTACAACGATTGATCCTGCTCGAAAAATCGTGGATGTTTCGGGATTTACCCGACAGACTTCTTAAGTCGTATGGAACACAGTCATGGTTATTTGGAGTCTGTTTAGACAATAATCATGCGTGTGGGCCATATGATTTAGGAGGTTCTGCCACAATGACCCCAAGTCCACCTTCAATCTTAGGCTTGCAGACCAACGACCAGGTAGCTTTGGATGGTTTCTTATTGTTTAAATCAAAAGTCCAAAGACAATGTTTTCTAAGCTTATCAATATGCTTAATCACTGTTTTGGGCAAAAGGAGAATACACATAGTGAAAGTGGGTGAGGTTGTGAGGACAGCATTCACCAACTGCAACCTGCCAGCTTCAGTCAAAAGGAGGAGAAATGGACAAGCCTTCTTCTCACATTTGGTGACCAAAGGCCAGAAATGAGCCACTGAAGGCTTAGTGATGCTTAGAGGTGAACCCAAATAAGTGAAATGGAAAGATTGTTTGGAGCATCCCAAATTAGATGCAAGAATGTCAAATCTTTCCTCACAAACATTTACAGGAGCCATAAAGGATTTATCAAAGTTCAGTTTGAGGCCAGTTGATTCGGCAAAGAAGAGACGGGTGTGTAGTTGATCTGGAGGGTGGAGGAAGAATAAGAAGAAAGTATATAGTTCTCGATACATATATAGAGGCGAAAAATAAAGTATAAAAGTGGCTTGGTGTTTTGGAAATATGTCGTGCCTGTTTGGTTATTGTTCGTATATAGTCAGCGTCAGTCTAGCTCGTGGGATGCAGCTAAGTACTGTTTGGACGCTTGTATGTCAACTTGGGCCAGGCTGAGCTCATGCAAGATTCCTCCATCGTCTTGACTCCACAGAAACAAGACTGAATATGCTTCTCTCGGGCCTGGCTGTTTTTGGCGTATGTGTTGTCTCTGAAATGGGTCACAAGTCCATGCAAGTAATCAAAGAAATAGGATTTGCATCGTCTTCGCCTAGCCGGTGGGGCTTGCTAGGGAAAAGAACCAAACAGGTCCTTCGAGATTTTGAAAGCAAAATTGTCTTTTACTTCCTCTATCCTAAATTATAAGTCGTTTAACTTTTTGACACAAAGTTTGACCATTCGTCTTATTTAAAAATTTATATACCATTTCTTTTGCCGTGGCTTGCTTTATTAATCAAATCTCTTCAAACATGTCTTAAATTTAACTATATTTGTGTAAAATTTTTGAATAAGACGAGCAGTCAAATTTGAGATTAAAAAAGTCAAATGAATTAGGACGGAGGAAGTAGTTTTTAAGAGCAGGATATTGAAACTGTTGGAGAAAGCAAACAAATATACTCCATACTAAGTTTCATTTCCAGTGTCTCACAATGTAGCAATTTGCATATATCATTCAAGAATGAAAAAACATATTCTAAGAAAAAGAACGATAAAACAATCTTAGTGCTAAACTGCTAATCCTCATAAGCTAGAACACAGCTTGCTGGCTAATTCCCATGGATTGCGCCAAGCCATTTCCACAGTGGTAAGGCTTCACCATGGAGCTTAGGAACGCCCTCACCACCTCTTCGGATGCATCTCTTCTAAGCAAACACATCACGTACTCCATGACGGTGGCATCACAGGGCACCATGATCCTGCCGTCGTCACCGGCGAAACCAAACTCCTCTTGCGACATGCTCAGGAGCACGCCAAAGATGGCGGTGCCGAGGTACGCCAGCGGGACTTCGAACCGCCTGCCGTCTGCCGAGTACACCACGCAGTGGCCCTTTCCAGCCACCGGCGAAGTGCTGCACGATGATCCCTCGGTGGATCCTTTCGCCGGCGTTAGTGCGACCCGCCTCCTTGCCATGGCAGCTATCCTCTGCCACTTCTTCGCCATTTGAACAAGTCCCGCGCTGACCATGTTTCCGTCTCCTGCTTTGCTGGCTAGAACTTCAGTTTGTATTGTATCTATGGTGGTGTTCAGCTACTTGTTGAGTTGGTGTAGTGCTTCGCTTGCTGATGGACTGATCAAGTTTTGGTGCTGAGCTGATGTATTTATAGGTGATGAGGGGAAAAGAGAAGCATGCTACATGCCGTTTTCAATTGTAGCTATCCACTCCGGCTGGCAAGGGACAAGGCAGTGTAGCAACTTCCAAGAGAAAACAAGAGTGGCTTTTATTGGATTTCTATGGGCCACCTGTGTTGGCACTTGTTGGAGCCACTAGTGCAGCATTGCTGGGCGTGCTTGGGTAGTTCAGTAGTTGGATATCACAATGCGCTGCCATGATGGCCAGTCGAGTCCAAGAAGTACGCCTCGATGATGACCACATGGAAATTGGGACCAACGTGTCAGGACAATTTCTATGTGACCCTTTCACTGAGATTTCAAGAAATCTGGGAATGGATTGGGTCCTCAGATTGAGAAATACAGCGTGACTGACAGTTGTCCGCTGCCGTCCCAATACCATCTTGTATCTCTGAACAACCGGACTGGAAGGTGTTCAGCGGTCCAAACAATTTTTTTTTTGAAAGATCTGATCAAGTCGGCATCTATTAATAAGAAGGAAGCAGTTTTACAGCTGTGCGCATGCGATGCACGCTAGGTCCTTCTTAGCAGGCTGCTAGGATTTTTTTTTTTGTTGCAAAACAACGGGGGAGGCTGCTGGGAAGGTGATTACATCAAAGTGGATTACTCGCTAAGTAAAATATACAGGCTTTTTCCCATGCTACGGTCGATGTCGCGCCCACCAGGCACAGGTCAATGTTTTTTTAAGGTCAACGGGGGGGGGGGACGCAAAGTTTTACAATCCACCTTTATACAACATGGCATGTTCACCGATAAAAAATCAACAATTATGCCCCAGCACAAGGGCAACAGTAGCACGACCAAAGAACATCGACGAGGAAACAACAACAAGGCATATGGACTCTGTAACGATGCCTCTAAGGAGGTGAACGATGTCGCAACGTAATCATCATTAGCCAAGCAGAGCTTGGCAAGGCTTTCGCCTGAGCCTTATGCAAAGGTGATGAGCAGGCTGATCATGGAGACGATAGCACCAAGGTCTTCAATGACGCCTTCAAGAAGGAAATACCCATCACTGGCCCAGACTAATCTGGGCTGAGCTTTCACCCAGAACCTTTGCTAGTGCTCATGTTGACCCGCCTGAGATGGAGGAAGACTTGCAGCACTGAGCGTTGATGCTTGGATGGGAGGGGGGATTTGCCAGCTGTCGCCACCCCTCACGGAGCCGTTCCTAGACTCGCCCGTGACAGTGGTAGGCATACACTGACTTTCGTCCCTCGCGGGGGCTTTCTGGCCGCCGCCACACCATGCGGAGCCATTCGCGGACTCGTCCATGATAGTGGGAGGCGCGCACTGGAAATCGATTGTCGGTCGCCGCCACACCACACGGAGCCGCTCCCAGACTCGCCCGTGACGGAGGAGGCACGCACCGACTTTTAACCTAGACAGGGGCTTTCCAGCTGCCGCCACACCATGAGGAGCCATCGCGGACTCGCCCGCGTAGGCAAGAGGCGCGCACTAGAAAGCGATTGCCGGCCGCCGCCACACCATGCGGAGCCTTTTGGATTCGCCCACGATGGTGGGAGGCATGCACCAGCACCCACGGGCACACAGCCCCGCCGCCGACAAGCCCGCGGCCAAACTGAATGCATCGCGCAGCTGCTGGGACCCTGCAAAACGAAGGCGAAGAAGATAGCGTGCACGCTGCCCCGTCGCCGGCATGCCCACGGCCAAATAGCACACCCGCCTAACCGCTCCAAGGTCCCCCATCCTCTTCCACCACCGTTGAACTCACCACTGCTCGCTGATAACCCCCATCCTCGACGTCGTTGCCTGGCACCAAAGGGGTGCCAGATCCGACCGAGGCACTGGACCCCGTGCCCCCGAGCCAACGCCATGCCTCCGCCCTTGCTGCCATCTGAAGCACGCGTCCCCCGCAGGGGTGCCGGATATGGGCACTAGAGCCTCGGATCCAACCGCCCGGGCCAAGGAGTGGCCCCGGCCGGCGCCACCGCGTCACCAGGGGCGTGGAGGAAGGAGGCAAACGGAAGAGAGAGGATCTCCGCCGCCACCGCCTTGCGCATGCCCAGGTCTCGGCCGGCGCCGCCGCAGGCCGCCGATCGAAGCCCCATGCGGCCCTAGCACGGGCGAGCCCCTCCGGCCGACCGCTGCCCATGCCACGGAATCCGCCTGCGCGAGAAAGGGCCCCGCCGCCATCATCCTCGCAAGCCCCGGGGCCCTGCCGGCAGCCTGCTCCAACGGCAGCGTGGCTGGACAAGGGAGGAGGAAGTTGCGGCGGCTAGGGTTTGGCCTGCCGCCCGAGTCGCCGCGTGGGGCGACGCGGGGGCGAGACTCTTTTTCCACAACTCAATGTTGTTATCCACTATCAAATTTGATGGTCTTGAGTCTTGTCCGCTGCTCCATCTTGCCACTTGCTCCCACGGCGCTCAGACGAAGGCCTCCCTACCTGATGCCGCCATGTCGTCCATGGGCTGATAAGTGTTGGTTTGGTGCTATGCTGATGGATTTATAGGTCAGGGCAAATAGAAGAGGATGCAGATCAAGTGCAGTTACCATCTCAGACAAGCAAGAGGCAAGGCCATGAGCTCGGAACATACAGTGTTGCGAGGAGAAGCAATGTGGGTTTTTGGCACTCGCTGGAGCCAACTGTAGAAATGTAGTAGGGTCTAGGTCGTTACATTTTTTTTAGAATTACACAGTACAGCGCAGACGCCACAACACGTACGCACAGTTCAAGTCTGGGTCGTTACATATATATCACAGTATAATGCGATGGGCCATGAGAACCACATTGTAAATTGGGTTCAATTTGTCAGTATCAGTTTTGGCACTTGAATCTTTTGTGCCCAAGCTTGTTTTGTTTAAACTTTGAACTCAAGCTGATATGCTGATGTCTGACGGCACTGGCCCTCATGCTCCACGTTGGTCCCAACAAACATAGGGTCCTCGTGCAACAGTGCCACTTCCCAGCACTGAAAGCACATCACGACTCCACGAGCATTCAGTCAGCACCGGCAGGCACCAAACTCTCGCCCCCCATCCAAATCGTACTCGCACAGGCGTCTTGCAACATCGCACTCACCGTCCTCGTGGCCTTGTCCCTTGCCCAACGCCCCAACCATCCCAATCGATCCGCTATATATTCAGGTCAAGTAGCCTGAGAACACCATCACAGTCTCAAGTTCTCAGAGCTCTCCAATTCTCCAGTTTCCAGCCAAGAAGAAAGAGAACTAACCATGCATATGATCAGCACCAAGGGGATCGCTCAGCTGGCCAAGAAGTGGCAGAGGATGGCAGCGCTTGGGAGGAAGCGCCTCACCTGGGGGGCGGCACCAAAGGAGGCCAACAAGTGCTGCACTTCCGTGGCGAGCAAGGGCCACTGCACAGTGTACACGACCGACGGGGCACACGGTTCGAGGTGCCACTGGCATGCCTCGGGACGACAGTCTTCACGGAGCTCTTGCAGATGTCCAAGGAGGAGTTCGGCTTCACGGGCGGCGACGGCAGGATTACACTACCCTGTGATGCTGTGGTCATGGAGCACGCCTTGTGCTTGCTGAGGAGGGGCGCCGCTGCGGAGCTGAAGAAGGCGTTTCTGATCGAATTTTTTAAATTTAATCTTTTTTAATCAAAAAACAAAAAACCCTGTTTGAAACATAATTCCATCCGATATCCTCTTTGGTCGCGTCAAAATATTTGGCGCGACCAAAGCACTGTGTCGTATCGGATGGAATTATGTTTCAAACAGGTTTTTTTTGTTTTTTAATTAAAAAGAATTAAATTTTAAAAAAAATCCCCTCTGGAGACCACGTAGTGTCGTATGTGGCAGCTTGCGGTTAGCTGCAGCTACAAGTAGTTCAGCTTGTAAATATTAGGACAAAGAGAAGTGTTATTCAGATCCTGATCCTGCAAAAGATCAAGGAAGGTGGTGACTTATTAGCATAGCATCAGTGTGTTCACTGAGCACATCAGAGCTTAATTTCAGAGCAATGAAATTCTTCAGCACAATTTTCTCAATCCAAACCTGAAATTTTACTGTCAGTACCCGATCCATGCTCCAGCCGAACCTCAATGCACCATCGTGCCTCTTTCATTTGCAGTTGGCAACTTTCTGCAAGATTCAGAGTTTTGGTATCAGTTTTGTTGGTGGAATGTAAATGCCATGGCGCCATGCTTTCTGGTCAGAGTTGACCAGTTCAAATTGCTCTTTATGCAGAGGAGATGGACGAACAATTGCTTTGCCATTAAGTTCATTCCTTAGTCGAGAATGAGGTGGGATCTAACTGTTGTGGCAATGTGGTATTTTGACACAGAGTAGATCGTGTCTATTTGGACTTAGTAAATTTAGGTGTCTGGATGATACACTGTGTGCGGATATAAACCTAAAGTAACATTTTGAAAGTTTTGGACCTAAATAACGCATAAAAACAAGTTTATAAGTACCTAAAAATACATTTTAAGAGTTCAAGGACCTAAATGATATGACTGGACAAATTCAAGATCCTAGGCATATTCTACTATTAATCTAATGATACTTATTAAGCATTATAAATATTACCACCTCCATTCAAATTTATAAGTCGTACTGCCTTTTTTACATATATAAATTTTCTATGCATTTAGATATATATAGTGTTTTTCACAGGAAGCGAGAATAACTTATAATTTAGAATTTATGGAACAGTATTGTTTATATATTTTGTCAACCTGAAAGACTTTGACTCCTTGATAAGTAAGACGTGTATTCTTTTAGGACATATGGAAAATACAAGGAAACCAACAATCTAGTAACTTGTCACGATGATTGCAAAGATTGGTGAGATTTGCGGTATACTCCGTACTTCATTCATTCCATTCCCTATGATTCTAGCACAACATAACAAAAGAATTATATACACTGTAACAGCTATCAAGTCATACACAGAAAGCTAGCCGCTGGTTCCATGGTGCCACCTCGCTGACGGTGTGACATAGCCTGGCCACGGAGCTCAAGAAGGCTCTCACAACCTCTTCAGAGGCATCTCTTCTAAGCAAACACATCACATACTCTATCACCGCTGCGTCACAGGGCAGTGTGATCTTGCCGTCGTCGCTCGTGAACCCAAACTCTTCTTGTGACAGCATTAGGAGCTCGCGGAAGACCACCTTGCCGAGATATGCCAGCGGGACCTCAAACCGCTGCCCATCAGCCGAGTACACAATGCAGTGTCCTTTGCCAGCCACTGACGTCGAAGTGCCGCACGATCCTTCGCTTTCTTTCGCCGGGATCGGCATGATCCTCTTCCTCGTAAGAGCGGCTATTCTTTGCCACTTCCTTGCCATTTGCACAAGTCTCCTGGCACTGATCATGATTGCCGGCTCTCCTTCCCTGACTGAAATTCAGAGAGCCTTTGTATCAGGTGGTGTTCAGCTAGGTGTAATGCTTAGCTTGCTGAGGACTGATGAAGAGTTGGTGCTAAGCTGATGCATTTATAGATGAGAAAGAACTGATGAGAAACAGAAGAGTATGCGGTCCAACTGTCCAAGTGACCTATAACCTCGGGCTGTCTAGAGACAAGCCCACGAGCTCTGAACATGCATTGCTGCATGAGAAAATAGTATCTGGTTTTGATTAGATTTTTCTGAGGCCATCTGTTTGGCACCTGTTGCATTAGCAATGCCTGGGTTGCTAGGATATCAGTATATCACAATGTGCTGCCATACTGCAATGCCTCGTGGAGTCGTGGGCCATGCAGACCACATGTAGATTGGGTCCAAACTTTCAGTACCAGTTCTTATATACATCCTGCCACAAGATATCTAAAAGTTTTTGTGCCCACGGCACATTGTCTCTGAGCAACCGGATTAAGCCTGTGCAGTGTCACAGTCAACTTGCTAGACGCCTAGACAGCTTATCTCCTCTTCAATCTGTGGTCTGCAGATGGGTCACTAGCACATCATGTGAGCTCGATTTCACAGCAGCTGCAGTTCTGTACTATTATTATTCTTGATTCTTGAAGTGTGCCGCATCCAACTCATTGAAGCACTGAGTCCATGCTTTCCGGTCCTCATTTTGCTGTGGGCATGCCGATGTATCTCACGACACAACTGACAGTTGAACAATTCTGGCCCTCAACTCTTCACGTTGGCCCCAACAAACATGGGGTCCTCGTGCCGCTTCCCCACACCAGCATCGGTGATGTCCAATCCAAGCACCGAAAGCACACCACGACCGGCACCAGGCGCACCACAATCGTGCCTGCAGACGCATCTTGCAACATCGCACTTACGGTGCTCGTGGCCTTGTCCCTTGCCCAACCATTTCTCCCGAGCAGTCGAGTGAGCTATATATTCAGGGTCAGGTGGCCTCTGAACATCATCACTTGCAGCTTCACAAGCAAACTAGAACACAGCAAAGTAGCAGACTGAAGTCTCAGCTCTCCAGCTTAAAGAAGGAAAAAGCCAACAACCAACCATGGTCAGTGCCAAGAGAATTGTTCATCTGGCCAAGAAGTGGCAGAGGATGGCTGCACAAGGGAGAAAGCGCCTCACCTGGGCGGCGGCAGCAAAGGAAGCCGACGAGTGCTGCAGTTCCATGGCGAACAAGGGCCATTTCACGGTATACATGGCCGACGGCGTGCGGTTCGAGGTGCCGCTGGCGTGCCTTGGCACCGTGGTCTTCGGGGAGCTCCTGCAAATGTCACAGGAAGAGTTCGGCTTCACAGGCGGCGATGGCAGGATCACACTCCCCTGCGATGCGGTGGTCATGGAGTACGCAATGTGTCTGCTCAGAAGAGGCGCCTCTGCTGAGCTAGAGCAGGCTTTTCTTAGCACCATGGCGATGTCGTGCCACAATGCCAGCCGTGTGGTGCCGTGTGTAGAAGCCAGCCAGCAGATTGCTATTTAGTGATGTTCAGTGTAGTGTAGGTAGTAGAGCAAAGATGTCAACTAGAAAAATGTTATTCAGAGCCTTCTGATCCAGCAACTGATCAAGTAAGGTGTTATAAGTACAAGAAAATAGAGAGAGATGATTCTTGTTCTGAACCTATGTTTCGCTGCAGAGTCAGAGATAATTGGTTTTTGAAAATTGTGAGGACTTACATCAAGTGGCAATAGAGTTTCTTCTGCAGAACTCTGACTTCATATCCGAGAGGTTGTTCGTCCGAAAGTAATCTGAGAGGTTCCTGCATATGTCACAAGTGCAGAATGCAAGCTATGCACAAGTACAACTACCGTTCCAGATACAAGCTCAACCGAACGTTGAAATCGTGGCTCCAGTTCATCCCTCTTTACGGATACGTGCAAAATCTGAAAGCGAACAGCAGAGTTGAGATGTGGAGAAAGACAAAAGGTTGAACTTACAAACTGGTTATCAGGATTCAGGAGCTCTAAAATGGCATGTGCTCAGCATCTCAGTACTCATAACTTTATAATATCTCGTTGCCTATACTTTTGACATTCAATACATATATTTCACCACAAATATCATCAAAATAGATTCTTAAAGCACATCAAAACTTTTGATATTTTGCGAGAATTGCCAAATACAAATCTACATATATGATGGCACAAAATAGCGCAGGCATCACCATGATGCTTTAGATCATGTATGCCAGTGCAAAAACAAATTAGATGCTTTCATCGTGACATAAACAATCATCCATTTTATTATCCGATCCGTGTATGGTAGCTAGAAGAAATAATGGTGACCAATTATCCATCACTTCATATTCAAAAATTTATATACATCATCAGTGCTATTAAGTCATACACAAACAGCTAGCTGTTGGTTCCATGGTGTGCCACGCCTCTCAAGAAGGCTCTCACAACCTCTTCAGACTATCCGCACTCATGGACCTCTATATTCAACCTCTAAACGGAATATTCTATCCTGGTCATCGAGATTCCCTCCTCTATATCATTTTTCCGAGCACCCATCCAACCTTTATACCAACCTCTATCCATTGTGGGGCCCACTTGTTAAGATTTTTTTCTGTTTTTTCTTTTTCCCTTTTTCTTTTCCCTTCTCTTTTCCCCTCTACTCCCTTATCCATTCGACCGACGCCGCCCCCTCCCAGCGACGACGGCCTCCTTCCATGGACCGACGCCGCCACCCTCTCATGGCGAGAAGGGCTCCCGCGGCGGCACGGCCAATCGGGAGGCGGCCCGGCCGGTGGAGCTGGGCCCGGGTGGCCATGGCGGCGCTCGGCGGCCCCTCCTCCCTCTCAGCCGGCGGCCCTCCTCCTTCCAACGACGGCGCGCGGCGACCTCGCCCTCTTCTCCGGCCAGACGTGGGTCGGGCGCGACACCTCCGCCCCAAGCTCCGGTGGCGGGCGTGGGAGCAGGCAGGCCGCCCCTCCTCCCTCTCCTCCGGCACCCACCTCCTCTGCTTGCCATGGTGGCGCTCGTCTCCTCCTCTCCTGCTCTGCTCGCCGCGCCGTCCAGATCCACGGCGGAGGCTCCTCCCACGGCCGGCGAGTGCGCGGAGGACGGCGGGGCGTTCGAGCCGGCGCGGTCGTCCGGGCGGGTGGCGAGCGGCGGGGCCCTCCGGCTGCTCCACCTTGCGAGCTGCGGCGAGCGTGGCAGCACCGGCCTTCTCTCTCCTCAAGCGGGCCCGCGCCGTCCTTTACAGTCTGCTCCGTACCTTCCTCAAAAACAGCGGTCGAAGGCCGGACCTCAACTATACAGACAGCCATAGAGGCCCCCGCTGCGGGGGTTTTCAGCCTCTATCCGGCTTTACCGTTTGGGATACAGGCAGCGGTGCAGATAGTCTCAGGAGCATCTCTTCTAAGCAAACACATCACGTACTCCATCCAGCAGCATCACAGGGAAGTGTAATCTTGCCGTCGTCGCTCTCGAACCCAAACTCTTATTGCGACACCATTAGGAGCTCGCCAAAGACAACTGTGCCAAGGTACACTAGCAGGATCTCGAACCGCAGCCCATCAGCCGAGTACACAATGCAGTGTCCTTTGCCAGCCACCGACGTCAAAGTGCTGCACAATCCTTCTCTTTCTTTTGCCGGGATCGGCATGACCCTCTTCCTGGTAAGGGCGGCTACCCTTTGCCACTTCCTTGCCATTTGCACAAGTCTCTTGGCACAAATCATGGTTGTGGTTCTCCTTTCAGACTAAAATTAAGAGAACCTTTGTATGTGGTGTATAGCTAGGTGTAATGCTTAGCTTCCTGATGGGCTGATGAAGAGTTTCTGCTAAGCGGATGCATTTATCAACTCAGGTTGTCTAGGGACAAGCCCACGAGCTCTGAACATGCATTGCTGCAAGGAGAAATAGTGTGTGGTTTTGATTAGATTGGTCTGGGGCCATCTGTTTGGCACTTGTTGGATCCATCAGTAGCAATGTCTGGGTGGAAGATATCACAATGTGCTGCCATACTGCTATGCCTCATGGCCCATGAAGAGCACATGCAGATTAGGTCCAAACTGGCAGTACCAATTCTTGTATGTTCTATACTGGCAGTACCAATTCTTGTATGTTCTATCTCTAGATATCTGAAAGCTTTTGCGCCCACGGTACAGTATCTGAGCGACCAGATTAAGCCTGTCCAGCGGCCTAGACAACTTGCTCGACAGCTTTATGGCCTCTTCATCTTGTGGTCTGCAGCTGGATCAGTAACACGTCATGTGAGCTCTATTTTGCAGCATGCCATTGCCATCTGATTGTGATACTCAGTCCATGCTTCCCTGTCCTCATTTTGCTGTGGGCATCCCTTGTTTTCAGTCTGCATGGAAACAAGAAATCCTCATAAATCTGTGATCTGACGACACAACAAACATGGGGTCATCTTGCTACTTCCCTGTAACACTTCTCGTCATGGCTCCAATCCAAGCACCGAAAGCGCACCACGACCGGCACCAGCATGTGCCAGATGCTCGGCCCCATCAAAATCATGCTCGCAGGCGTGTCTTGCAACATCGCACTCACCGTGCTCATGGCCTTGTCCCATGCCAAACCATTTCGCTCCAGCAGTCGAGAGAGCTATATATTCAGCGTCAGGTGGCCTCTGAACATCACTTGCAGATTCTCAAGCAAACTAACACAGCAAACTGAAGTCACAGCTCACCAGCTTTCATCTAGAAAGAAGGAAACAAGTCAGCAACCAACCATGATCAGTGCCAAGAGGATTGCTCATCTGGCCAAGAAGTGGCAGAGGATGGCTGCACAAGGGAGGAAGCGCCTCACCTCGGCGGCGGCAACCGATGAGTGCTGCAGCTCCGTGGCGAGCAAGGGCCACTGCACACTGTACACGGCCGACGGCACGCGGTTTGAGGTGCCGCTGGCATGCCTTAGCACCACGGTCTTCGGGGAGCTCCTGCAAATGTCACAGGAGGAGTTCGGCTTCATGGGTGGCGATGGCAGGATCACGCTCCCCTGTGACACGGCGGTGATGGAGTACGTCATGTGTTTGCTCAGAAGAGGCGCCTCTGCCGAGCTAGAGCAGGCTTTCCTGAGCACCATGGCGAAGTCATGCCACTATGCCAGCCGTGTGGTACCGTGTGTAGAAGCCAACCAGCAGATTGCCGTTTAGTGTTGTTCGGTGTAGTGTAGGTAGTACTAGTAGAGCAAAGATATTAATTAGATAAGTATTATTCAGAGCCTTCTGATCCTGCAAGGCTGCAACTGATCAAGTAAGATATACAAGTACAAGAAGTTAGAGAGACTACTCACATATGTTTCCCTGGATACAATTGGCTTATCAAAATTCTGAGGGCTACTTACATTGCATGGCAAAAGAGTTTATTCTGCAGAACTCTGACTGTTGGAGTATGTGTGTACTAGGCCCATGAAGCCCATGTATGACATGCTATATAGCTACCCTTCTAGGGTTAGCCTAAGAATCACAATCTCTAGCATGGTATCAAGCTAGGGTTTCTCCTTTTTCTCCCTCCCCTCCTCCCCAGCCGCCGCCGCTGTAGCCATGGCTGGCACTCCTCCTCCTTCTCCCTCTCCCACCTACTTCCACTGCTTCCCCCCTCTCCCCAACTACACGTGGGCGCAGGTTGCCCGTCCTCCTCCTCCCGCAGCCGCCCCAGGCGCTCCCAGCGCCACCGCCGCTGCTCTCCTGGCGGCGGGCGCGGGTGCGGGTGGCCCGGGCGCGGGCGCCGGGGATGCAGACGCCGTCGCTGACGCCATGCCTCGCGTGCCTGGCGCAGGTGCGGGTGCCTCTCCCTTCCCCGCCCCGCCACCTCTGCCGCCCACTTCCCACCTCCACGCAGCGGGTCCCGACTCCGCCCTCGCCGCCGCCCTCGTCGCTGCCCGGGCGGCTGCCGCGGAAGGCCAGGCCCGTGTGCCTGCGGCCGCCCTCACTTGGGAGCGCGAGCGTGATGCGGCCGATGCACTCGTTCGCCAGATCGCCGAGGCAGAGCAGCTCCTCGTTCTCCCTGCCTCACACGACGTCGGGGCCACCTCCTCCGGCTCGACGGGTCACCGCGTGTCCTACACCGCGGTCATCTGGCATGATCCGGCCGATCCGCTCGTGGCGCACCTCCACTACCAGGCCGGGGGTGTCCAGAACATCCGGCTCCTCGTCCTGGTCGTCCTCGAGCCTGAGTCGCCCTCCTACGCCCGCTGGCGGGACCTGGTCCTCCTCACCCTCCGTCGCTACGCCCTCGACGACCACGTCCTCGTCGACGCCTCGGTCGCGGTCCAGACCCCCTCGTGGCTGCGCCTTGACAGCATCGTGCTCTCCTGGATCCTCGGGACGATCTCCCTCGACCTCCACGACCTCATCTACAACTCTGTTGACGCTCGCCGGGCCTGGCTTGCGCTCGAGGGCCAGTTTCTGGGCAATGCCGAAGCCCGGGCTCTGTGTCTCGATGCGAGCTTCCGTACCTTCGTCCAGGGTGGCCTCTCCGTTGGCGAGTTCTGTCGCCGGATGAAGGGCATGGCGGACTCCCTCGGCGACCTTGGCTGGCCCGTGGAGGACCGCATCCTGGTCCTCAACGTCCTCCGCGGGCTCAGTGACCGCTACGCCCACCTCCGGACGTGGATCACCCTGCAGCGGCCCTTCCCCACCTTCCTGCAGGTCCGTGACGACCTTGTCATGGAGGAGCTCACTCAGGGCATCCAGCCGGGGTCTCTCTCCACGCCGGGATCCTCGTCTTCCTCGACTGCCCTTGCCGCTACTCCTCTGCCGCGTCCGTCCGCTCCGCCGCCGTCGTCTCTTCTTGGTCCTCCTCTCCCCGGGCCGAGCGGGGGTGGGGGAGGGGGCGCCGTGCGGCCGCCGTCGCCGCGGAGGGGGACATGGTGCGGGTCCTGGCCGTGGGAGCAACCCGGCGCCGGCGCATCCACGGGGTGCACCCTGGCCCTCTTTCCACAACCCGTGGTCGGGGCGCATCTCTATGTGGCCCTTCTAGGCTCCCGGCGGTGAGCCTCGCCCGCCGGCGGCCATGCTCGCTGGTGCTCCTCCGAGGTTTCACTCCGCGTCTCCATGGGCTACACCTCCCGGCGCCTCGCCCGGGCCTGTCGGTTGGGACCCGGCGGCCTTGGCCTGCTCCTTCAGCACCATGGCCCTGACACCGCCTGTCGGTCCAAACTGTATCGCCGACTCGGGTGCCACTTACCACACTACTCCCGACCCTGGTATACTCTCCTCCCTTCAACCTCCTTCTTCCTCTCATCCTTCGTTCATCATGGTCGCCAATGGTTCGTGTCTTCCTGTCACTCCGTGGGTGCCGCCAGCGCTCATGGCTCCTTTCGTCTTTCTAATGTTTTTGTTGCACCTTCTATGGTTCACAACCTACTTTTCTATTCGTCGATTTACAGCTGACAATTCTTGTTCTGTTGAATTTGACTCTTTTGGTCTTACTGTGAAGGATTTGGCTTCTCGGCGTCCTCTTCTCTGATGTGACAGCACGGGGCCCCTTTACACCCTTCGGTTTCCGGCGTCTGCTTCGCCTTCTTCACCGTCCACTTTGTCAGCTGCTTTCGCCGCCACTACTTCCTCCACCACTTGGCACCGTCGCCTCGGCCATCCTGGACGTGATGCTCTGATGCAGCTTAGTCGTAGTTCCGACATTCGTTGTACTCGGGCTCACGATGAGCACTTGTGTCATGCGTGCCAACTGGGCCGTCATGTTCGTCTTCCTTTTCATCCTTCTTCACATGCTACTCATGTTTTTGATCTTATACACTACGATCTATGGACATCTCCTGTCATCAGCATTTCTGGCTACAAATACTATCTTGTGGTGGTTGATGATTTCTCTCATTATTCGTGGACGTTTCCCTTGCGTGCGAAGTCTGATGCATTTCCCGCACTTCTCCACTTTTTCGCCTGGGTGTCTACTCAGTTCGGCCTCACCATCAAGGCCGTCCAATGTGACAATGGCCGTGAGTTCGATAACAACACCTCCCGTGCCTTCTTCCTCTCTCACGGTGTCTAGTTACGCATGTCTTGCCCGTATACCTCCTCCCAGAACGGCAAGGCTGAGCGCATGATTCGCACCACGAACGACACCATGCGCACCCTTCTGCTCCAGGTGTCGCTTCCTGCTCGCTTCTGGGCTGAGAGTCTGCACACCTCCACCTATCTCCTTAACTGCCTTCCTTCCGCTGCCTGCCCAGCTCCTAGGCCACACCACGCTCTCTTCGATACCCCTCCTCGATATGAGCACCTTCGTGTCTTCGGGTGTGCGTGTTACCCTAACACCACTGCCACCGCTCCCCACAAGCTGGCTCCCCGTTCGACTCTGTGTGTCTTCCTCGGGTATTCCCTAGATCACAAGGGTTACCACTGCTTTGACCTCACCTCTCGTCGGGTCCTCATCTCTCGCCATGTGGTGTTTGATGAGTCTGTCTTCCCCTTCTCCACCACCACCACACCCACTTCCACCCCTGAACTTGACCTCTTCTCTCTGTTTCCCACTGACACGGTGGTCCAGCCACCTTTGCCGTTGTATCCTGCAGGTCCTGCTATACAGTGCCCTTCACCGGGCCCGTGCCCCAGCTCGCCGCCCGCCAGTGATGCCCCTGGCCCTGCACCCTGCACGGGTCCGGAGGCGTCGCCCTCCGGTGCTGCCCCTGCCCCTACGCCCGACGCGGGTCCGGGGACGTCGGTTTCCGCACCTCCTACGTGTTTCGCCCAGCCGGTGCACGTCTACCAGCGCCGTGCGCGGCCGGCTCCGCTGCCTCAGTCACCACCGGTGGCCTGTTCTCCACTAGCGACGCCTACACCACCGCTGGCCTCTTCTCCGCCGGCGACGCCTACACCACAGCCGCGGCCCCCGGCTGCCCGTGTCGTGCCGCCGGTGTACCACCCACCGCTCCTTCACCGACACCCACGTCATGTTCACCCTATGGTGACGCGACACGCGGCTGATACCCTGCGGTCCCGGGCTCTCGCGGCGACCCGCAGGTCTCTCCTGTACCCTCTTCCATTCGCGACGTCTTGTCGGACCCTCACTGGCGCCGCGCGATGGAAGAGGAGTACGCAGCGCTCCTCGCCAACCAAACATGGGATCTGGTGCCCCGTCCGTCCGGCTCCAACGTCGTCACCGGCAAGTAGATCTGGACACACAAGCAGCGGGCTGATGGTACCCTTGATAGGTACAAGGCTCGCTGGGTTCTCCGAGGTTTCACTCAGCACCCTGGAGTCGACTATGATGAGACATTCAGCCCAGTGGTGAAGTCGGCCACCATCCACACGGTGCTCTCACTGGCTCTCACTCGCTCATGGCCCGTGCATCAGCTGGACATCAAGAATGCTTTTCTGCACGGTACTTTCACTGAGACAGTCTACTGCAGCCAGCCGGCGGGGTTTGTTGACTCTTCTCGTCCCGACATGGTCTGCCGGCTCAACAAGTCTCTCTACGGCCTCAAGCAGGCCCCTCGGGCGTGGTACTCTCGGTTTGCTGCTTTCCTGTGGACACTGGGGTTTGTGGAGGCCAAGTCAGATACGTCCCTGTTTATCTATCACCACGGAGCTGAGACTGCCTACCTGCTGCTCTATGTTGATGATATTGTCCTCACAGCCTCCAGTCAGTCACTACTCCGCTGCATCATCACCTCTCTTCAGCAGGAGTTTGCTATGAAGGATCTTGGTGTGCTCCACCACTTCCTCGGAGTCACTTTGAGCCTCGTCCCACCGGGCTACTTCTTCACCAGCGGCAGTACACTCTTGATTTCCTGGAGCGAGCTGGGATGACTAACCGCAAGCCCTGCTCCACTCCGGTTGACACACAGGGCAAGCTGTCAGAGGCCAAGGGCACCCCAGTGACAAACCCCACTGCATACCGAAGTCTTGCCGGTGCACTTCAGTACCTCACCTTCACCAGGCCGGACATCACCTATGTAGTTCAGCAGATATGTCTCCACATGCATGATCCCCGAGAGCCCCACCTTACTGCTCTGAAGCGCTTCCTCCGCTACCTCCGCCGCACTTTCGACTACGGCCTGCTCCTCCACCGGTCTTCCTCCACCGAGCTCATCGTCTACACTGACGCCGACTGGGCCGGGTGTCCGGACACTCGGCGCTCCACCTCCGGCTACGCTATCTTTCTGGGCGGAAACCTGGTGTCCTGGTCGTCCAAGCGCCAGCCGGTGGTCTCCCGCTCCAGTGCCGAGGCGGAGTACCGCGCTGTTGCTAACGGCGTGGCTGAGGCCTCCTGGCTCCGACAGCTCCTTGCCGAGCTCCACAGCCCTCTCTCCCGGAGCACGCTGGTCTACTGCGACAACGTCAGTGCGGTGTATCTCTCCACCAACCCTGTTCAGCACCAGTGGACCAAGCATGTGGAGATTGATCTACGCTTTGTCCGTGATCGAGTCGTCATTGGCGATGTTCGGGTCCTCCACGTCCCGACCACCTCCCAGTTTGCCGACATCTTCACCAAGGGCCTCCCGTCCTCGACCTTCACCGAGTTTCGCTCCAGCCTCAACATCACCGGTGGCTAGTTGCGTCTGTGGGGGGCTCGTGTGCGTGCTTCTTTTCATGTCTAGTCTGTAACTCCGTTGCGCCGGTAGTTGACTACGGGGGGGTGTTGGAGTATGTGTGTATTAGGCCCACGAGGCCACGTATGACATGCTATATAGCTACCCTTCTAGGGTTAGCCCAAGAATCACAATCTTTAGCACTGACTTCAGATCAGCCGAGAGGATTTTAATTCAAAAATTGAAATCTGAGAGGTTACTTCATATGGCAGAAATGCACAACGCAAAAGGTATGGAGAAACACAAACAATGGAAGATTAGAACTGTCTACATTCAAAAAAAACAACAACAACATAGCCTTTTGTCCCAAGCAAGTTGGGATAGGCTAGAGATGAAACCCAAAAGAGGCATGAAAACAAAGAACACATAAATGGTACAAGAAAAAGATTACGGTTCAGGCACGTTAATTGCTAGTCTCCAAGCGCTCCTATCCATAGCTAAATCCATAGGGATATTCCACTCCTTAAGGTCTCTCTTAACCGACTCGTCCCAAGTCAGTTTAGGTCGACCTCTACCTCTCTTTACATTATCGACCCGCTTTAGAACCCCACTACGCACCGGTGCCTCAGGAGGCCTCCGTTGGACATGGCCAAACCATCTCAACCGGTGTTGAATCAAGTTTTCCTCAATTGGTGCCACCCCAACCCTATCCCGAATATCGTCGTTCCGGACTCTATCCCTCCTTGTGTGCCCACAACACCATCGTAACATACGCATCTCTGCTACACTCAATTGTTGGATATGTCGCCTTTTTGTAGGCCAACATTCAGCACCGTATAACATCGCCGGACGAATCGCTGTCCTATAAAACTTACCTTTTAACTTCTGAGGCACCCTTCTGTCACAGAGGACGCCTGAAGCTTGACGCCATTTCAACCAACCGGCTGAAATTCTATGCCTAACATCTTCATCAATGTTACCATCCTTTTGTAGCATCGATCCTAAATACTGAAAAGTATCCTTCATGGCCACCACTTGCCCATCGAGGCTAACGTCTCCCTCCTCATTCCTAGTCGCGCTGAAATCGCACCTCATGTACTCGGTCTTAGTCCTACTAAGTCTAAACCCTTTCGACTCTAATGTGTGCCTCCGTAGTTCTAACTTCCTATTAACCCCTGCCCTAGTCTCATCCACTAGCACCACATCATCAGCAAAAAGCATACACCAAGGGATATCACCTTGTATGTCCCTTGTGACCTCATCCATCACCAAGCAAATAAATAAGGGCTCAATGCCGACCCTTGATGTAGTCCTATTTTAATTGGAAAGTCACTGGTATCGCCATCACATGTTCGGACACACGTCACCACATCCCTGTACATATCCTTGATGAGGGTGATGTACTTAGTTGGGACTTTGTGCTTTTCCAAGGCCCACCACATGACATTTCTCGGTACTTTGTCATATGCCTTCTCGAGGTCAATAAAGACCATGTGCAAGTCCTTCTTCTGCTCCCTATACCTCTCCATCAACTGTCGTAATAAGAAAATTGCCTCCATGGTCGACCTACCAGGCATAAACCCAAATTGGTTTTGGGTCACACTTGTCACTCTTCTTAGGCGATGCTCGATAACCCTCTCCCAGAGCTTCATCGTATGGCTCATCAACTTAATCCCACGGTAATTAGTACAACTTTTAACATCTCCCTTATTTTGAAGATCGGTACTAATATACTTCTCCTCCATTCTTCAGGCATCTTGTTTGACCGGAAAATAAGGTTAAAAAGCTTAGTTAACCATACTATCGCTCTGGCACCTAGGCATCTCCACATCTCAATGGGGATACCGTCAGGGCCCATCGCTTTACCTCCCTTCATCCTCTTCAAAGCCTCCCCGATCTCTGCCTCCTGAAATCTCCTCACGAAACGTCTGTTGGTATCGTCAAATGAGTCACCCAACTCCAAGGTAGGACCCTCATTCTCCCCATTAAACAACTTGTCAAAGTACTCTCTCCACCTGTCCTTGATCTCCTCATCCCTCACCAAAAGTTGATTCGTCCCATCCTTGATGCATTTGATTTGGTTGATGTCCCTCGTCTTCCTCTCGCGGATCCTAACCATCCTATAAATGTCCTCCTCCCCTTCCTTCGTGCCTAGTTGCTGATAAAGGTCATCATAAGCCTGACCTTTTGCTACACTCACCGCTCGTTTTGCAGCCCTCTTCGCTATTTTATAGCCCTCAATGTTGGCTGCACTCTTGTCATGATGGAGGCGCTTGAACCACTCCTTCTTCTCCCTAATAGCCCTTTGCACCTCGTCATTCCACCACCAGGTGTCTTTCACTTCCCGTTTGCCTCCCCTACTCACTCCAAACACATCGAAGCCACCTTCCGAACACATGTTGCCATCTTTAGCCACATGTCATCTGCATGTTCTCCTTCTTCTCACGGCCCCTCATCTAGCATCCTCTCCTTAAAATGTTTGCGCTGCTTCCCCCCTAAGCTTCCACCATTTTGTTCTCGCAATCTTCGCCCGATTGTCCCGATGGACACGTACCCGAAAGCGAAAATCCACCACCACAAGCTTGTGTTGAGGGACAACACACTCCCCAGGTAACACCTTACAATCTAAGCAAGCACGTCTATCCCCCTCCTTGCAAGGATAAAGTCGATCTGACTCAGGTGTTGTCCGCTATGAAAGGTCACTAGATGGGATTCCCTCTTCTTAAAAACAATGTTCGCTATCAACAAATCGTAGGCCAACGCGAAGTTCAAAACATCTTCCCCCTCTTGATTTCTACTACCATACCCGAAACCCCCATGCACCCGCTCGAAACCTACATTAGTCGCACCCACATGGCCGTTGAGGTCTCCTCCTATGAAGAGTTTCTCGCTGATAGGCACAGTACTAACCATGCTATCGAGATCTTTCCAAACTGCCTCTTGGTGCTCTCGCAAAGACCTACCTGTGAGGCATAGGCACTGATCACATTCAGAGCCAAATCTCCAACTGCCAACCGGACTAGGATAATCCGGTCGCCTTGCCTCCGCACCTCAACTACTCCATCCTTAAGGCTCCTATCGATCAAGATGCCTACACCATTCCTACCCGATGTTGTCCCAGTGTACCAAAGTTTGTAGCCAGTATCCTCCACCTCCTTCGCCTTCTGGCCCTTCCATTTAGTCTCCTGAACGCATAGAATATTTACACGCCTCCTAATTGCTGTATCGACTAGCTCTCTTAACTTACCCGTTAGGGACCCTACATTCCAGCTACCTAGACGAATCCTAGTTGGCTCGGCTAGCTTCCTTACCCTTCGCACCCGTCGAGGGAAGTGCGAAGACCCTTACTCATTTTTCACTACACCCGGGCGCAGATGTAGCGCGTCACAAAGGTTGCGACGACCCGACCCTTGCTCATTTATCATCGTACCCGGATCACGATACGATGCGCCACTAAGGGGATGACGACCCGGCCCTTGCACATTTGACACTACACCCGGGTTCCGATGTAGCGCGTCGCTAAGAGGGTTACGCCCCAACGAATCTCTTGAGGGTTTCATATCCATGAGAGTGGCTGGTTTTGAAATGTTGGCTAGCCGCACCTAACACACCCTCCTCCTTTATCCGGGCTTGGAACCGGCTATGTTGAAATGACTCAAGAAAGTCTTCCAATCAACATAGGCGAAGTTCTACATTCAAAAAAAGAAGAAGAAGAAGAAGATTAAAACTGGTTATCAGGATTCAGGAGATGCCAAATGGCATGTGTCTAGCATGTTATATGCTCGTAACTTTCTTTGTTACCATACCATATCTCCTGCCCTATATTTTTTACCTTCAATGCATATATTTCACCACAAATATCATCTAAATGTATAGGAAAATTAAAACTTAGCGCAGATGTTGGTGGGAAGCAGACAAGAATCAATTCTCCAATTACTAAAGCTTTGATATAAAGTTCATCTTCACCAACTTTATTTGGAAAACTTATAAATTTTACTATGATACACATATTTTTAGAGGCATCCCAAATTGCCAACCACCTCTAGAATTCTAGATTAGTGTGGAATTTCCAACGGTCTTTAGAAATTTTCCACCATTTCTCAAGGCAGATGAATAGTCCGCTGCCTAAAAATAGAGCGTATTTCTAAAGGCGGTTTCAGCCACCTCTATAAAAGGACATTTTTAGAGGCTAGCCGGCAGGGAACTCATTCCATGTACTACTGGCATTGAACCGATACCTTTGTAATACTGAAATTTAGACCATATATGTATGATGCATAAATCATTTAGTTCAGTGATATGGACTAGACCTTCTGAAGTTATGGGTAATGCTCAAGAAAGAGAACTCATTTTGAAACACATGTGAATTTCCTATGCGAGGATATCACCCTTCTGAATAGAAGACACGTGTTGAAGTGGAGCACAGAGCACACAAGCATAGGAGAGACAACCAAAACGTTAAACATGTGATACCCTCCCACTGATTCCAATCTCGGTCAGTGGAGTTCCACTGCAAAGCACTATAGCATATTACCAAATCAGGATCCTCAAAAACAAATAATCTTTAGATGATATCCACCTGGAAAACCATAGGTTTCCAGTCATGGACACTGAACCAAAAATAATCCCTTTAAGAAAGGCATTTGCTCTGACAAACTCTGAACTGCACTGCAGTAGCCGAACCAACCTGGCCCCTCAATCTTCACGTTGGACCCAATTAACATGGGGTCCTCGTTCCTCTTCTCATAGTATCCAATCCAAGGACCGAAAGCACACTATGCCTGGTTCCGGCATCCACCAAACATTTGTTCCCATCAGAATCCGATCCAACCCTGTCTCCTGCCAATCATCCTGACTTGATGACTTGCTCTTTTCCTCAGCAGCTCAGCTATATATTCGCGATCAAGCAGCATCCAAACACCATCAATTGCAGCTTCACAAACCAAGTATTGCAAACCCAAACCAAAGCTCTCCAGTTTCCAGTGAGGCAGAAGAAAGGAAGAGTAAGTTTTTTTGAAGAGGAAAGGAAGAGTAAGTTACTTCAAGTAACCATGATCTGCGCCAAGAGGACCGCTCAGTTGGCGAAGAAGTGGCAGATGATGGCAGCGCTGGGGAGAAACCAGTGCACCTGCGGCTCTGTGGCAGTCAAGGGGCACTATGTGATGTACACTTCAGATGGGAGGCGGTTTGAGGTGCCACTAGCATATCTTAGCACATTGGTCTTCTCAGAGCTTCTGCGGATGTCCCAGTAGGAGTTTGGCTTCATGGGCAATGAACGGATCATGCTTCCTTGTGATGCCGCAGTCATGGAGTATGCCATGTGTCTCCTCAGGGGAGGCTCCTCAACAGAGGTAGAGAAGGCGTTCCTGAGCACCATGTCATGCCACTATGCAAGCTGTACTACACCATCTGTTCGAGTTAGCCATCAAGTTGTTGTTTTTAGCTAAGTGGATGTAAAGTGGTTCAGTATAGGTTGTAGGAAAATAAAACTTCTCTAAAGATTGATCCATCAAGAAATCAAGGAAGATGCAAAACTAGCATGTTAGGAGCCATTATTCTTGTTCTTTGTACATACATACTTTGTTGTACTGATAAATGGTTAATTAAATATTAGGACTTCAATTATGAGGCAGTAGGTTGCTTAAGCAAAATCTTAAGGCTTGAGCTGCAAAAGTTCACTGCGTATTGTGCACTACAACTGCAGCCACACACTTCCATTCTGCCTGAGCTAAATCATGGCCAGGTGAAATCATACACGGACAAGGGAGTTAAGCACTGGAGAAAAGACAATGCATGGTATTTGTTCAAAAAATGAAACTGTGGAATTCAGGCTTGCAAAAGTGATAGCCTAAGCCTAAGAGTTACTGGATTCAGATTGATTTTGCATAGAAAGTTGTCCTCTAAATCCTACTGAACACTGAACACCCTGACAACAGAAGTACAGAATAGTAGAATATAGGTTTGCACAACAATTTACATTACTTTAGCAGTAGGGTTAGAGCCAAGCTGACTCGACGAATGTGTTACCGGGATCTGAACTTTCCAGCAAACACTGGCCATGGCATGTAAGCAAAAAAAATGGCTGTAGGCTGACTAGGGCCTGCACACAGATACCACGAAATTGGATGTTAAATGCAATGCTAGAAATCACGCAGACAATTAGTGAAAAATGACGTATGGAACTGTGGACCAAGTTGCATGATTTGCAACAATTAAAGCACTGCTCACCAACACCTATGATGCAAATGCAACAGTACAAACTACACAACCAGTAGCACTGAAGCGAACCACGCATCTGCTCAGCTCATGGCTCTTGGACCATCCTGTCATGTCCCAACTGAGACATTGATGCGGGCTCTCAGCTAATCGACATCACGCCAGTTTTTCATTCTCTCAGAATGGAAACGAATAGTGTGATCCCAAATAATTCTTCGGAAATGATTGTTTTGAGCAAGGTCAACCAATTTATCTCCAAATCACTTATATATGAACTAATCTGAGAAAATTTGACTGATTAGTTTTTGCCTCCTATAGGTACCTATTCGGTTTGGTGTTCTCACCGGAGCCGACGCTGCTTGCCGGCCAAGCGGCGCACTCGTGGGCGGCCGCCACGCTGCCATCTCAAACCGGCAGACGCCACAGCCACCGGAAAGCTCCGAGGGGCGCACGGCGGACTCAACGGCGCTGGCCAGGCTTCCGCGGCGCCGCCGCCGGCAGCGAGGGATGACCTAACAGAGGGGCCCAAACGGTAATACGGGCCGGTAGGTGGGTCCCACTGGGGAAGACCCAAGACCAAAAGGCCCAAAACTGCTCTGCCTTTCTCGATCTAGGCCGCAACTACAAAGAATCCAAGTTTTTGAGGGCCCAAAACTTACAAGTCAACCGTCCCGGGATCCAAATTACTCCAAGATAATCTGGCGCCATCTCCTTCTGCCGCCGCCAATGTCGGCTCCTACCGTCGGACGTCGGTCCTGGTAGCCCGTCGGCCGCTGCCATTGCATCCTTCAACCGCAGCTCGCAAGTCCGCGAACTTTCAGGCCATGGCTTCCTCTTCTTTCAAGTACTTTCTACCATGTCAGCATTCATGCAACGAGAAACGTTTCCAACCAAGAGGGCAAGGCCATGAGCTCGGAATATGCAGTGTTGCGAGCAGAAGCAATGTGAGGTTTTTTTATTAGATTTCTCTAGGGCCATATATATCTGTTTGGCACTTGCTGGAGACAATTGCACCTGTGTTTGGTGCTATGATATTACGACGTGCTGCCATACTGACATGTTTCATACTTGCTAGTTGCTAAGAGGCTCATGGACCATATGTTTTGTTTAATAAACCCAAGCTGATCTGCGTGATGTATCTGACGGCACAGCTGAACAAATCTGGCCCTCAAGCTCCACGTTGGCCCCAACAAATTAAACATGGGGTCTTCGTACCACTTCCCAGTGACACCGCTCAGCATGGCACCGAAAGCACCGGGCCGGCACGCACCAAACACTCGCCCCCCTCAGTCTCAGTCTCATCCAAATCGGCATCGCGTACTCAGAGACGCATCTTGCAACATCGCACTCACCGTCCTCATGGCCTTGTCCCTTGCCCAATCATCCCACTCGATTCGCTATATATTCAGCTCAAGTGGCCTGAGAACACCATCACGATCTCAAGTTCTCAACACAGAGCGAGCTCTCAAGCTTCCACTTTCCAGCCAAGAAAGAAACAAGTGACCATGATCAGCACCAAGAGGATCGCTCAGCTGGCCAAGAAGTGGCAGAGGATGGACAAGTGCTGCACTTCCGTGGCGAGCAAGGGGCACTGCGCAGTCTACACGACTGACGGGGCACGGTTTGAGGTGCCATTGGCGTGCCTCGGGACAGCAGTCTTCGCGGAGCTCCTGCAGATGTCCAAGGAGGAGTTCGGCTTCACAGGCGGCGACAGCAGGATCACACTGCCCTGTAATGCCATGGTCATGGACTACGCCCTGTGCTTGGTGAAATGAGGCGCCTCTGCTGAGATGGAGAAGGCGTTCTTGAGCACCATGGCAATGTCGTGCCACTCTGAAAACCATGTGGTGCCGTACGTGGCAGCTTGCTGTTAGCTGCAGCTGTATAAGTTCTTAAATAGTAGTTCGGCTTGTAAATATTAGGACAAAGAGAGGTGTTATATTAAGATCCTTCTGATCCTCCAAAAGATCAAGGAAGGTAGCGACTTAGCAAGTTAACATCAGTGTTCTTGTTCACTGAGCACATCAGAGCTTAATTCTTCAGCACAATTTTCTGAATCCAAACCTGAAGGTTTATTGCCACTCTGATCCATGCTCCAGCTGAACCTCAATGTACCATCACGCCTCTTTCATTTCCAGCTGGCAACTTTTTGCAATATTCAGAGTTTTGCTATCAGTTTTGTTGGCGCTTTCCCAGACCCCACGGTGCGGGAATCTACGGCATTGGGTACGCCCCTTTAATGTAGAGGCCATGGCGCGCATGCTTTCTGGTCAGAGGACCAGTTCAAAGGGCTCTTTAGGCAGAGGAGAAAGACGAACAATAGCTTTGCCATTAAGTTCATTCCTTAGTCAAGAATGAGGTGTGGATCCAACTGTTGTGGCAATGCCACGGAGTAGATTGTGTCTATTTTGACCTAGTAAATTCAAGTACCTGTATGATACACTGTGTGAGGATCTCAACCTAAAGTAACATTTTGAAAGTTTGGGACCTAAATGATGCACAAAAACAAGTTGAAGTTCTCAAAAATACATTTTAAGAATTCAGAGGCCTAAATGATATGACGGGACAAGGTCAAGGACCCGGGTATATTTTACTCTAGAGAAAATAATATAGCATTTATAACTCTAAATATACTATACTATTAGAGTATTTACTAAAAATACTATACTATTAATCTAATGATACTTGTTACACATTATAAATATTACTACCTCCATTCCAAATTATAAGTGGTACTGCCTTTTTTAAACACATAGGTTTTGCTATGTATTTAGATATATGTAAGCGAGAACTTATAATTTGGAATTTATAGAGTAGTGCTTTTCACATATTTTATCAACCTAAAAGAGCTTGACACCCTGTTAAGTAAGACGTGTGTTCTTTTAGAAAGAAAAAAATACAAAGGAAACCAAGAATCTAGTACTAACTTTTCACGACGATTGCAAAGATTGGTGAGATTTGTGATATATTCCGTTCTTCATTTCATTCCATTCCTTATGATTCCAGTACAACATAACCACGGAATTATATACATCATCACAGCTATTAAGTCATACACAGACAGCTAGCCGCTGGTTCCATGGCGCCAGGTTGCTGACGGTGTGACATGGCCTGGCCATGGAGCTCAATAAGGCTCTCACAACCTCTTCAGAGGCATCTCTTCTAAGCAAACACATCACATACTCCATCACCGCTGCGTCACAGGGCAGCGTGATCTTGCCGTCATTGCTCGCGAACCCAAACTCTTCTTGCGACAGCATTAGGAGCTCCCGAAGACCACCGTGCGGAGGTAAGGCAGCGGGACCTTGAAACGCTGCCCGTCAGCTGAGTACACAACGAAGTGTCCTTTGCCAGCCACCGACATCGAAGTGCTGCATGATCCTTCGCTATCTTTCGACGGGATTGGCATGACCGTCTTCCTCGTAAGGGCGGCTATCCTTTGCCACTTCCTTGCCATTTGCAAGTGTCTCTTGGCACTGATCATGGTTGCCGGCTCTCCTTTCCTGACTGAAGTTCAGAGAGCCTTTGTCTATCAGGTGGTGTTCAGCTAGGTGTATGTAATGCTTAGCTTACTGATGGACTGATGAAGAGTTGGTGCTAAGCTGACGCATTTATAGATGAGAAAGAACTGATGAGAAACAGTCCAATGACCTATCAACTCTTAGAGGCAAGCCCACGAGCTCTGAACATGCATTGCTGCAAGGAGAAAATAGTATGGTGTTTTGATTAGATTGCTCTGGGGCCATCTGTTTGGCACCTATTGGATCCACCAGAAGCAATGCCTGGGTTGCTAGGATATCACAATGTGCTGCCATACTGCAATGCCTCGTGGGCCATGCGGACCACATGTAGATTGGGTCCAAACTGTCAGTACCAATTGTCATACATCCTGCAACAAGATATCTGAAAGTTTTTGTACCCACGGCAAATTGTCTCTGAGCAACCGGATTAAGCCTGTCCAGCATGCCAGACAACTTGCTAGACGCCTAGACAGCTTATCTCCTCTTCATTTTGCGGTCTGCAGATGGATCACTACACATCATGTGAGCTCCATTTCGCAGCAGCTTCTTGCAGTTCTGTACTATTATTATTCCAGCAGTGTGGCACGTCAATCTGATTGAAACACTCAGTCCATGCTTTCCGGTCCTCATTTTGCTGTGGGCATGCCGATGTATCTGACGACACAACTGACAGCTGAACAATTCTGGCCCTCACTCTTCACGTTGGCCCCAATAAACATGGGGTCCTCGTGCCGCTTCCCCACAACACCAGCATGGGTGATGTCCAATCCAAGCACCGAAAGCACACCACGACTGGCACCAGGCGCACCAAATCGTGCCCGCAGACGCGTCTTGCAACATCGCACTTACCGTGCTCATGGCCTTGTCCCTTGCCCAACCATTTCTCCCGAGCAGTCGAGTGAGCTATATATTCAGGGTCAGGTGGCCTCTGAACATCATCACTTGCAGCTTCACAAGCAAACTAGAACACAGCAAAGTGGCAGACTGAAGTCTCAGCTCTCCAGCTTCCATCCAGAAAGAAGAAGGAAAAAGCCAACAACCAACCATGGTCAGCGCCAAGAGAATTGTTCATCTGGCCAAGAAGTGGCAGAGGATGGCTGCACAAGGGAGGAAGCGCCTCACCTGGGCTGCGGCAGGAAAGGAGGCCAACGAGTGCTGCAGTTCCATGGCGAGCAAGGGCCACTGCACGGTACACGGCCGACAGTGTGCGGTTTGAGGTGCCGCTGGCATGCCTTGGCACCACGGTCTTCGGGGAGCTCCTGCAAATGTCACAGGAAGAGTTTGGTTTCACGGGCAGCGATGGCAGGATCATGCTCCCCTGCGACGCAGCGATGATGGAGTACGTCATGTGTCTACTCAGGAGAGGCGCTTCTGCCGAGCTAGAGCAAGCTTTCCTTAGTACCATGGCGATGCCATGCCACTATGCCAGCCATGTGGTGCCGTGTGTAGAAGCCAGCCAGCAGATTGTTGTTTAGTGCTGTTAAGTGTAGTGTAGACAGTACTAGTAGAGCAAAGATGTTAAATAGATAAGTATTATTCAGAGCCTTCTGATTCTGCAAGGCTGCAACTGATCAAGTAAGGTGTTACAAGTACAAGAAGCTAGAGAGACTACTTTCATATGTTTCCCTGGGTATAATTGGCTTATGATTGTGAGGACTACTTCCATTACATGGCAAAAGAGTTTAATCTGCAGAACTCTGACTTCAAATCAGCTACGAGGGTGTTTGTTCAATTTCAAAATAAAAATATGAGGGTGTTTGTTCAATTTCAAAATAAAGGGAAGATCTAGTCTAGTCGCAATGAACACAACAGATAACATTAGGGATCACATACCTTGGGTTCCACAGTCATCGGTGCAGTAGGGGTGCGAGCGTGAGGTCGATGTAGTGGTACGGCTGTGTAGCATCGACCCTAGCGGCACTGACCAATCACCTTGGTCGTGCTTCAAAAAACATTATTTGAAAGAATGAACTTCTAGTTACAATGCTAAGTTAAACCATCTTAACTTAACCAAAATAAATTAAAAATTACTAACACTTACTATGAAAAATAATTGCCATTATTATTTAGAATCATACATATTAAAACTATTTATAGTAAATTTACTTATAGTCTTAAAATGGTTCAACATATATCTGACCAATAGTAACATTCTTTTGGACTTGGACCGGACGAGTCCTTGCTATTCATTAAACAAGATGAGTTCAAAACATCAGATAGAAAACAAACCAAGAATCTAGTCACCAGGATTGCAACATGGGTAAGATTTGGCATATAATCCGTTTTTCATTTCATACAATCCCCTATGATTCTAGTACAACCTTAACAAAAAAAACAATTATATACATCATCAGAGATATTAAGTCATACACAAACAGCTAGCCGCTGGTTGTATAGTGCCATGACGCTGACAGTGTGGCATGGCCTGGCCATGAAGCTCAAGAACGCTCTCACCTCTTCAGAGGCATCTCTTCTAAGCAAACACATCACATACTCCATCACCACTGCATCACAGGGCAGTGTGATCTCGCCGTGGTCGCTTGCGAACCCAAACTCTTCCTGTGACAGCATTAGGAGCTCGCTGAAGACCACCGTGCCAAGGTATACCAGCGGGACCTCGAACCTCTGCCCGTCAGCTGAGTATACAATGCAGTATCCTTTCCCAGCCACCGATGTCGAAGTGCTGCACGATCCTTCGCTTTCTTTTGCAGGGATCGGCATGACCCTCTTCCTGGTAAGGGAGGCTATCCTTTGCCACTTCCTTGCCATTTGCACAAGTCTCTTGGCACTGACCATGGTTGCGGCTCTCCTTTCTTGACTAAAATTCAGAGAACCTTTGTATCAGGTGGTGTTCTGCTAGGCTGATGGACTGATGAAGAGTTGCTGCTAGGCTGATGCATTTATAGGTGAGAACGAAGGAGAAGAAAGAGCATAGCAATTCCTTAGACAAGCCCACGATTTAGAATATGCAGTGCAAGGAGAAAACGGTGTGTGGTATTGATTAGATTGCTCTGGGGCCATTTGTTTGGCACTCTTGTTGGATCCACCAGTAGCAATGTCTGAGTGTCTAAGATATCACATTTTGCTGCCATACTGCTATGCCTCATGGGCCATGAAGAGCACATGTAGATTGGGTCCAAATTGGCAGTACGAGTTCTTATATATTCTATCTCAAGATATCTGAAAGTTGCTCGACAGCTTTATCGCCTCTTCAACTTGCGGTCTGCAGCTGGATCAGTAGCACGTCATGTGAGCTCTATTTCACTCAATGCCATTGCCATCTGATTGAGACACTCAGTCCATGCTTCCCTGTCCTCATTTTGCTGTGGGCATCCCTTGTTTTCAATCCGAATGGCGACAAGAAATCCTCATTTATCTTCTCTGATGACACAGCAAACATGGGGTCATCGTGCCGCTTCCCCGCAACACCGCTCGGCAAGGCTCCAATCCAAGCACCGTAAACGCACCACGTCCGGCAGCAACATGTGCTAGATACCCGGCCCCATCAGAATCACATCCCAATCGTGCCCGCAGACGTGTCTTGCAACATCACACTCACCGTGCTCATGGCCTTGTCCCTTGCCCAACCATTTCGCTCCAGCAGTCGAGCGAGCTATATATTCAGCGTGAGGTGGCCTCTAAACATCATTCCTTGCAGCTTCACAAGCAAACTAAAACACAGCAAAGTAGCAAACTGAAGTCTCAGCTCTCCAGCTTCCATCCAGAAAGGAGGACAAAAGCCAACAACCAACCATGATCAGCGTCAAGAGGATTGCTCATCTGGCCAAGAAGTGGCAGAGGATGGCTGCACAAGGGAGGAAGCGCCTCACCTGGGCGGCGGCGGCAAAGGAAGCCGACGAGTGCTGCATGTGGCGAGCAAGGGCCACTGTGCGGTGTACACAGTCGACAGCGTGCGGTTCGAGGTGCCGCTGGCGTGCCTTGGCACCGTGGTCTTCGGGAGCTCCTGCAAATGTCACAGGAAGAGTTTGGCTTCTCAGGCAGCGATGGCAGGATCACGCTCCCCTGCGATGCGGTGGTCATGGAGTAGTCTGCACAGCAGAGGTGCCTCTGCTGAGCTAGAGCAGGCTTTCCTTAGCACCATGGCGATGTCGTGCCACAATGCCAGCCGTGTGGTGCCGTGTATAGAAGCCAGCCAGCAGATTGCTGTTTAGTGATGTTCAGTGTAGTGTAGGCAGTAGAGCAAAGATATTAACTAGATAAGTGTTATTCAGAGCCTTCTGATCGAGTAAGGTGTTATAAGTATAAGAAAATAGAGAGACATGATTCTTCTTCTGAACCTATGTTTCGCTGAAGAGTCAGAGATAATTGGATTATAAAAATTGTGAGGACTTACATTAAGTGGCAACAGAGTTTCTTCTGCAGAACTATGACTTCAAATCCTAGAGGTTGTTCGTCTGAAAATAATCTGAGAGTTTCCTGCATGTGGCACAAGTGCAAAACACAAGACTTGTAACTTCCTTCATTTCCATGTCCATATCTCTTGGGCTGTGTTTTTTTTTTAACTTAGGAGTTTACTGATCTTGATTGTCAGATAGCCTGTATAAAATAGCAGCAAACCAGGAAACTTGAATAGGTCAATGGATCTGCTTTGTAGAAAAAAAAAATTGTATGGAGACCCAGCGACAGAAATTTGCATGGTAATAGAAGTAGAGGCAAAATGAGCAAATACTTCATACTTCAAGCAAGTATATCATGGAATAGCTCTAGCATACAACAGAGGCCCCATAGGCTACATGCATCTCAGCATATGTTCAGATTGGACTATCTAAAACTTAAGCCTTGGGGCAGTCAAAAGTTAGACCACCCACTGAAATGGTGGGGGGGGTGGTGGTGGGGGGGGGGGCGCGGCTGGCGGCAGCCAGCACAGGGTTGAAAGACATTACTCACTGAGATCATCTCATGTTGCAATTGAGCTTTTGGCATCAGAAATATGGATTAGGATTACAGTATGCCTCCTGCGATATTGCCCCCTCCTGAAGCTAAAGCCCTCTTTCTTTGCTCGATATCCTCTTTCTTTGCTCGAAATGTGAAGAATGTTGTAGTACTATTGATTGATTACCTGAACATGTGACCAATACAGAAATGTTACCATGTGGATGTATCATTTGCCAGACAAACGCTGACATGTACCATGGAAGATGCAGCACACTTTCCTTCAGGAAATACCATTATACTGTTGTCTCGTGGAAACAAATACCCCAATTTGGAATGCAGCATTAGCTGAAACTCTTGGTGAATCCTAGTTTTGTTGATCAAGAAAAAAAATTGTATAAACCACAAAAGGCCAAGAGAAGAAGAAAGTGCCAATCTGACACAGTACACATTACTTCATAAATTTGCCAATCCAAGTGCTGCTCATGTGTACAAGTGTGCGCCGGGTTTGAAATGAATTGCTTAATCACACCACCCACTTTTTCAAAAAAAAAACAACGAAATCACACCAGTAGGGTGGATTAGAGAAGAAAGAGTGGCAAAAGCGGTCTACAACTAGAAGTTGCCTGTTGGGTCTATAGACTATAAGTTGAACCCCTTCAGAAGAAAATGAATTAATCATCCCAAACTCCAACTCCGAATTTAAGCAACACGCACAACAAGCAGATACTAAGATAGAAACCAGAATGTTGATTTAAAGCGGTCAAAAGGCAACGAGACAGATTGCTATAGTTGTTAACATCACAAAGTTCTCTAAGACAGTAAGATAGATGCGTCAAACATTACACTCCCAAACAAAGACAAAATCACCTGCAGGACTGGATAATCCGCGATGTTAGTATCAGTTTGCTATCTCAGACAACGTCTAGAGTTTACACATTTCACCGAATTCCGGCACGGGCATCTTCTCCTCTGTGGGGGAAGAGGGGACGTCCGAGCGGATGAATAACTCGCGATGCCGACGAGGAGGATGAAGAGCACTAGCGAGAGGGGGTGCACCTGAACTGCCTGCGCCTAGCCTCGTACATGGCGAGCTCCTTGCGGCTATCCACAACGACCTGCGAGCTGCGGCTGCGCCTCCATCTCCGAAATGGCTTGTTCTACTTCTACCGCCGCCGCTAAAGCCGCCGCTCGCCCTTGCGGTACGGGTCGAAGCAGGGTTTTGACTTCATTCTTTTTTTTTTAGTAAAATATAAGCTACTCGCCCTAATCACCTACTCGCTCCATTAAAATTAAAAATAAAAGTAGAAAAATCTAGCCTCATCGACAAGTGCTTAACCAGCTCATTTGTTTTGAGAATACTGAATAGCCATGGACTGACTAATGTAGGATTGTGAAGATCGTATGGTGATGAGTTTGCTTCATTGTTTCAGTCCATGGGGCCAGTACCTCAAAAAAAAAAGTCCATGGGGTCTGCATCGTATTGTCTTTGCTGTGTATATGGACTGTTTTATGATGCTCCATGACATGAGGTGTTTCTTCAGAAGCAACAAAATTCACACGTAATTTATGGACTGCTAGCCCTAAGCAGATCGCAGAAACGGTTCAAATTAGCATTTCAACAGATCTTTATATACCCGAACAATTCAAATGCAGCAATAGTTTGAATCGACAAATCCTTAGGCTGAGCCAAAATCAAATCAGTAGACACTATACCCTACTACAATATGTGATATTATTATACAGAAGCAGCAAGAAGGAATTGTGAGGCTGCTCTTTTTGTTGCACTACGGAAGCTTGCCGGACTTGAGCGCCTCAAAGCGTGCAGTGAGAGTTTCATAGTCAAGAGGCATATTTGGATGAAGACGAGAATGAAGGTTTCCCTTTGGCAATTCAGGAAAATCTTGATCAGGCTCTTCGTCTTCTGAATGACAGTTTTCTGAAAAAGGCTCTCTCGTAGGAGGTAATGGCCTTTCCACAGACTGAATCTCCACATCATTCCCATCCTCCGATTCTGAACAAAGTCCCTCAGAATCATCAAACTTTATCTCTGAGTGCACCTTCCGAGCAGCACGGCCATTCCTTCTCCGCGTCTTCCTGGAGTCCAAATCCGCAGGGTACCTGTCTTTGTCATCTTCTACAGGATTCTTTCCACTGAAGCTTCCTGTGCTGGATGCTCTCCTTCCATGGGGTTTTCCTTCATCAAAGGCATCTGCATCTTCTTTCCTGGAGGATCTGCTCGAGTTGCTCATCGACTGTCTCTTGCGGGCAAGATTGAATTCATGACTTGAAACTTTGAAGTCCTCATCTTCATCAAATGGCTGGTTGTTCTTATTGGCAAAATCAGCTGCAGCCTTCGCAGCAGATGCAGCTCTCTCAGCAGACTCTGCAGCTGCTCGAGCAGCTGAAGCTGCATCTTTGAATTGCATAGTGCCCCTGTCATCATATTCATCATCTGGATACCTAGAGCTGCAGAAAGAATTAGAAGATATCAGGAACCTATGCCACTGCAAATCTACATCATTTATAAGGTTACATGATTAGAAGAACCAGGACCTGAAGTTAACTGGATTTGGTTGCAGGACATGTGGTGTCAGAGTAGTCTTAACAGGCATATTGGAAGCTTCAACAAATGTACTTGGCCCTTTCTACAAAGGAAGCAAACGTATTAACTCAAGATATAAGGCATGCAAGGTAAAAGTATGCACAAGAGAGGTGCAGTAGCTCATACAATCAATTCTTCAGCAGGTTTCAGAAGCTCCTGCTCACTCTCTGTGGTATCCCAATCAATCTGATGCTCTTTTGCAATATCCTTTAGAACTTTCAGCTTAATTTGCCCAGAAGGCTTCTTAACCGACAGCTTCTCAATCAGCTTCAAAAGGGAGATCAAGATTAGAGTGGAGAAGAACAGACATAAGCAATATATACATACAATTCAGTAATTGGTTGAATTTGCATTGAACAATCATCCATGCTTACAAGGTTGTTAACAGCAGCACCCGGGCGCAAGTCAACTGCAGCAGAAACAAAATCTTTGCCATACTTCTTTTCAAAAATGTCACGGATGCGACCAAGTTCAGGGAGCTCGGAGCACCTTGGAGCTGCAAATATCAAACTACAGATACCTTCTTTCAAATCTGCTGGACATTCCCTGAATAAAAAGTTCACACAAGATTAGGACCTTCTTTTCCCTATTTATGAGAACAAATAACTTTAGGAAGCTAAGTGATGGTAGTGAAAGACAAACTTCTGTTTTGCGATGATAGGAAGGCGTGTAA
Organism: Bothriochloa decipiens; assembly: GCA_023333625.1. NCBI lineage: Eukaryota > Viridiplantae > Streptophyta > Magnoliopsida > Poales > Poaceae > Bothriochloa > Bothriochloa decipiens. Next base: position 15,828,968 of record CM041631.1, on the reverse strand, counting down.
CAATCAGCTCACAGAAGAGCTCAATGATCTCGTTGGCTGCCATAAAGTTCTGTTCCCTAATTACATGTTCAACCTGCAGAATTGCCGAATCCATATGTTAAAGAAAAATTCGGAGGCAACAACTGTTCCATTTCTGCCATACTCTGTAAGGAAATATGGTGCACAAGATATCTTAAGAAGAACATCACTCATTTTACCAAGGTTTATAGAGATTTAGTTTGCCTCACAACTCACATAAGCGTTAAACATCAAAGGTGTGGCCAATGCTTACCTGACGGAGAAGTCAAAGAAGAATTTGTGCTACATATGGCTCTTTTATAAGAAAATAAAAACATAATTAATGAGGTTCCATACATCAATCCTATTAACTTCATTAATTAAAGAAAGAAACATCATGCTTGAGGCAGTTAAATCTCTTACAATGAAAGTTTCCAATTCTGATTGGTCATGTTTAAGGCAGTTAAATTTCTTACAATGAAAGTTTCCAATTATGATTTTCATGTTTAATGCAGTTAAATCTTCTCTTACAATGAAAGTTTCCAATTCTGATTGTTTAAGGCAGTAAATCTCTTATACAATCAAAGTTCTCCAATTCTGACTGTATACCCATAACTGACGAAAAGGAACAAATCAACTGCTAACCTATACAGAAAATTAGTGTCCTTGTACAATAATAACATCCCCCATTTCTTGCTATCGCTGGCTGGCTACTCCGAAAAGGCGAAAATCCTCCGCCCCACCGGCGACCAATAACGCAGAGCACCCAATTAGTGAGCTCCGCCGCTCAGCCGGAGAACACAGCAGGCAGCAGCAAGCCCAGTTCATTGTCCGACGAACGAATGTTTAACGCGCAGAAGGCAAACAGAAGCAGAAGCTGATGATGCCAAGTGCTTTACCCTGATGCGTGCGGTGTCCTCCTGTTTGTCGCGGAGGAGCGCGGCGATGTCGCGGCGCATCTGGCGCACCTGCGCCTCCCTCCGGTTCCGCAGCAGCTTCATCCGCGCCGTCGCCATCCGCGCCTCCGTCTTGCTGCCAGAGCAACACGAATCCGACTCACTCCCAACCCCATCGCAAAGAAAGGGGGCCAGCTGCAGAAAAAGGGAAAACAGAACGCGTACCACTTGGAGGCGCTGAAGGAGCCGCGGAGCAGCACGGCGGCGACCGCGGCACCGGCCAGCCGTTTCAGCGCGCGGACCGGGGACTTGGAGTCGCCCGTGGCCATCATCATCGCAGCCATCGCCGCCCTTCGCTCCTGGGGGGATCGGTCCGAGGACTCGCCGCCGAGGTGGGTGGGGTGCGGGTGCGGCGCCGGTGGCGTGGGTGCGCGAGGCCGTGGGGCTCGGGAGACTGACAAGGGTTTTGTTGCGTCTCGTGCCGCCGCGTTCCGCGCTGTGTCCAGCCCAACGGTCACCTTGACTTGGACAGCTGAGATGCTCCTCGACGAGGCGAGTACGGGGGGCGTAAAAAGGCAGTGGCTTGGCGGGCCCGAGATGGCAGAGAGAGACTGGGGTGGGCGCCCCGCGTTTGACGCTCGCTGTGCGCCCCACATGTCGGGAAGTGGGAGTGGTAGTGGTAGTGGGGCCCGAAGAGTTTCCCGTTGGGGGCGTGGAAAGGATCAAGCACGCCGAACTTGGCCGGCCCACGTGCTATATAGGATAGAAAAAGGCCCGGCCCAACAGAATTAATACAGATCTTTGGTAGGCCTGGTAAGGTCTGGCGAAAGGCCGATTTCGTCGTGAGCAAGTTCAGCTTCGGCAACTTCTTAACGTTGTTTTCCATTTTCCTTCATTCAAAATTTTCCAACCGATGCCTATGCGTTGATAAAATTACAAAAAAAAAAAATTGCAAATATTTTTCATAGACAAAAGGATAAAAGATTCTTATATTTTCTTCCTTCAACGTACACGTGCTTGAAACTCATAATCGCCTCTACGTTAGGCCCTCCCGGCCAATAGTCTTTCCCTTCTTCCCCATCTTCGATAGTTCAGTTAAGGGGGGTTGGGGAAGGCAGGCAGGCAAATAGTGGACAAGGAAGACACGGTGGAAAGACATTGGGAATCACATTTTCGCGTACAATACATGTAGCCATTTTGGAATAAAATTTGAAACTAAAGACCTATGACCCTCGCTTGAGCCTCTGCCACTACACCATACACACGCTTATGCCTGATCAAGAATAATGTCCTCTTTTTAGTAAGTTTACCAAATGTTGTAATGGATATTTGATTCTTTAAATTATTTTAAATGAAAAGGTTTGAACTACAAAGTTTCATGCTATAGCTTTGTTTCAGTGTACATACATATTGATTTGAGATTGTTTGAAAAAAGAAAATTAAATATGACACTAATTTTAAATGAAAAATTAACTCGTCATCTGTCTTGTGATTTGAAAATGATTTTTTTTTCTTATGTTGCACCTGTGTTTCTGATAAACTTCTGGCTATATGCCTCTTGATATCCCCGTCGTCTTCCTCCGGTGCAGACGTGGAGCCCATATATGTCCATCACCCTGGCTAATCCTTGCACAACGCGGATTTGATAAAAACCGTGCAGGGCCTACAGGCTCCCACAATGACAGTGGTACGTACAGGTTCAGCTAACCAGACAACTGCCCGTGTTGAGCTGCGGTGCAGCTCTTGTACGGACGGCTGCAGGACCAAAACCTTTTTGCACACAGGCGGTCATGTCAAGTCAAACAGCGGCTACAAGATCGGGCCGTGAGCCGAAGACCTCACAAGCCGTAAACAGAAACGCTAGCACCCCGGCGGAGGTCACATTCACAATTCACAATCTCACATCACACACGGAGTATGCTGAGCGGCAGCAACAGCAGCGAGCCGATTCAGAACGGCAAGCTAGCGGCCGAGCAGCTACCGGCCGACACGGTTGGTTTGGCTTCCAGGCTTTTCTTCTCGTCTCAGCAGCAGCAGGCCGGTCAGCCGGCCAGCAGCTCCTCTCCTCCAGACCTCCACAACCTTTTGTTTGCCAAGTTGTTCTAGACTTCTGGTAGCTGGCCTTGAAACCTCTTAGGTCGGCCAATCAACGAGGCTTTGCCGGCTTGGAAAGGCGGGAAAGGCTGTGAGGAAGAAGAACGGTGTCACCTCTTCAAAAGTTTCGAGAAGTTGTGTGTTTTGGGCTTTTGGGTCGACCGGAAAAAGTGCGCGCTATGGACTGCCTTTCCATTCTGCAGCATGCTGGTGTAACTAGCTCGTTTTAGGTGCCTCCCATTTTATAAGCACGTCACAGCTAAGCTCGATCGCTGCAGCAGCACTTTAGATAGACGTACATCCTCAGGATCTCTCGCCAGTCTCCACATGTGCCGTCATACTACCAGTGCCATATATACGCATCCTCTCGCAGAACGGCAGGGAGGATCTCAAGTTCTCTGAACCCAACATGGGAGGGTACGATTGTGCAGCTAGCCGTACGTCCAGGCAAACAACATGAAACTTTGCGCGCGTGGCCTGGCCCATGTGTACGTGCAGTGCAGCCAGCAAATAATTCTCGCGCGCGCGCGCCAAGATGCGCTCCAGCCCTTTTTTCGCGGGCCGGCCGGCGGCCCCCCGGCTGCATCGTACTGTACGTGCGGCCGCGGCAAATCTTCCTTGTCTTGCGTGACACGACCAGATCTCGTTTTAGCGGGCCATGCGTGCCAAATGGCATGCCTGCATGTCCTCTTTTTCACCGCGCGCGCGCGCGACTACTGTAGCTGCTTGATTTGTTGATTGCAGGATCCATCCATGGTGGTGATGTTCCAATCATGTCACGTGCATCCGCATGCTCTGGCTTTTGGTAGACCGGATGCCGCGGTACGGTACCTGATTGGCACGGCGTGGTTGTTCGTTCGCTAGTACTCGAGCCCAAGCCGTGCCGTGCCCACTCGGCCGGGCCGGCATGCATGTGTGCAACTGGCGTTCTAGCTCGGGCAGCGCGACGCGGCAGCAAGGCATCTGCAGGGCCCGCTGGCGGGAACGTACGGGAGCACACGGCGGCTGGCCTGGCGCGGTTGGCCCCTATGACTCTTGACCGGCATCGATTGGGCATCCCTCAGCATGTGATGCGATTGCCGTACGACGACGAGACGTAAGCGGGAGGAGATCGGTCTACGCGAATCGAACGGCGCTTGAATGAATGGACACGAAGTGGTGCATGCATTCGCGCTGACGAGACGCCGGTCATCAGCGTAGTAGTAGGCAATGCCGCATGCACCAATGACCATCTCGTGATGACCAAAGGTGATAGATAGATAGATAGATACATCAGCCTCAGCCGCCGCGCGGCGGATCGGAGCCGCACCGGGCTGTGCCTGTCCGTGCGTGCGTCTCTGGCTTTGGACTTGGACCGACACCACCCTTTGCCTACCCCGCTACCCGGAATGGCCATGGCCCATGAGCGCGCGGCCCCCCGTGCGTGCGTACTTTGTATATGTTCTGTTAAAATTAAGATTGTTTGTCTCTTAGAGACGATAGCCGTGTCCTCCGTTAGTCCTTTCTCACCGACTCACCGTCTAGATCTTCATCCAGTAGTCTCAAACAAAAACCCACTTTTCATCACCAAACAGACTCTAGCAAGGGGGGTGGTTACTCTTCAATCAATATGTAAAAGAGTACTAGTAAACCAGATGGCAATGCCTCCAGATAAAACGCTTTGGAAGCCCAAGTTACTCCTACATTTTTTTTTTTTGGCAGACAAGAGCAAGGAGAATGCATGGCGGCACCGGCAACACGCTGATGCGGGGAGCTGGCGCACCAACCAACCTAGCTAGCTAAGCCCCTTTGGCTTTGGTCCCTGGCAATGTCATCACCTTGACGACGGGTTGTTGTACATGTGCGTGCGTGTTCGGCCACTGTCCTGTCCGCTGTGTGGCACTGCGTCCATTGGTGGAGCAACAGGGGACGACGGGCACGGCGGGCCCGAGCTAGAGCTAGACGATACCGCTATGAAGGAAAGGAAAGGGCCAATGCAACCGAACAAGCGCTCGGAGACAGACAGATGCATGATATATAACAGTTGAATTAGCACTTTCACCGAGTCATCATCACATCCAAGCAAGCACGGAGCAGGTTCGGTTGTCCCCCTTGTCCTCTGCTGCTTAGCGCTGCATCTTTTTTGCATGAGATCAGCATGCTGGGTGATTACATACATATAAATTACACTAGGAGTAATTAAGAGGAGTGGTTTTGGTTTAATAAACTGCACCAAAAGCGCATGGCGACAATGACAACAGAGGCGGCTCTGTTTCATCAACTGGATCAGCTAGCAGATCGATGTGGTGGAGAAGCTGCACTTCGTTCCTAGCTATAGTACGCCAGCAATGTGTTGGTGCCTTGTACTTTTACCTTTGCATGCTGATGCGAATAGGAATGGAGCACGTATCCTAGATCCCACTTGCTTGGTTTCTAAACTGACGGCGTGTCTCGATCGATGCCATGTCATCGGCTCTCTCCGACACAAAAGCGCGCACAACCTCTCGTGTCGAGGAAACTTAACCACCGCAGCAAGCGCATTTTTGTCTTGCTGACGAACGGAAGTCCCGTAAAAAAAAAAGTAGCCGTCAGATCAAACTTTTCTCCCATCTGTCAAAGAACACTGTACATGGACAAATAACCCTGAAAAGTATGGTATCATAAACAAAACAACTTGTCGAGTTTCCTTGTGCAGGTAGATATAGTAGATGAACCACCGAAAAACCCTTTCGAAAAAAAACACACAAAAAGCCCCCTTCCAAATTCTTTTTGTTCCCTTGCCAAACAACACAAACCAAATGGAGAAACCAGACTCAGCAGTCAGTCAGGTAAAGTGTTGACAAAAAAAAAAAAAAAAAGGAGATGACTTGGATTTCAGATCGAAGCTAGCGGTCCGTCTCATCGACCTGCTCCCATTTATGTAAAATCAAAGACCTAAACACATCCTTTCCACGTATTCCAGCAACTTCCTTCTCCTTGGATGGACTAGGTACAGTCGTAGTGCAGAGTACAGTAGCCTTTTTGCATGATGTAATGGCCTTTTTCCAATTTAGTAGTTGTAACCAGGGCAGCAGCCCGTATTTAAGTTGTGATCTTCTTGAAAGGTTTCTGGCTGGTATTTGTGGACATGCTTACCTACCTGGAATGCTCGGGCAAAAGAGAAATGTTGGAAAGCTGAGAATAATAATAGCATAGAGTATGTATATGGCTTTTCAGGTTGCCTGGTGCATGTATTATATTTCTTGATGTGGTCCAATGAGGTAGTCTCACCAAACCTACCAACGCATCGTCATATTGTTTCCTTTTAAGTGGATCTAGATAGAGTGTGTTTTTGAGTTTTCGGAAACCACAGTACCGTTTATTTTCTTTTAAAAAAAACATCAAAGATTATGACATTCCTTTGAGAACGAATGTGATTCATGCATGGATTAAATAATAGAGAATGCACATAGACAAAGGAGAATGCACATAGAAAATGGAGAATGCACGTAAAAACCACGCATATTATTCCACGCTTCCTATGTCTTGGTCGCTTGAGATTGAGCAAGGTGTTCAGAGGACGACTTCTTCCTTCGGGTTTAGAAGGGAGAGCTTGGGGACGGCGCAGGTAGGCTTCATAGTGGTGGCGGGTTGCCGGACAATCGGATGCCCAGAGTTGGGACTACGACGACGGCGGTGAACTTCGTCGTGTCCCTTGTATTTGGCATGGTGGAGGAGATGGGGGCGTCCGAGAATGGGCGGATAGGTGAGTTGAAGAAGACGAATAGGCGCAAGATAACTAGGGCCGTAGGTTAAGATCCAGCGACTTAGATCGGTTGTCTTTAAACATTGTAAAAATCAGACACCTATATTACATTAGATCCCCATCCCCAGTGAACACCAAATCAAGCTCTTGTAGTTGTGATTCATGGAGTAAAAAATGGGAATTACATATTAAAAATTCTACAGGAATGAGAGAGGCATTATCTAAGAGTGAGCACGACCTTAATTAGCTAGCTCAACCACTTAATTAGCAGCAGGTGATGATTAGAAAAACTCTCATTTTTTTAGATTGTACACCCTCTGTTCTAAATTATAGTTCACTTTGACTTTTTGGTGCATGTATTTTGCTATATATTTAGACATATTATTTATCTACGTACATAGCATAATGCACGTATCAAAAAATTCAAAATAAACTACAATTTAAAACGGATAAAATATATATTTCGTCATTAGAAATATATATGTACATGACCGACCAAAAAGATACCTCCGATGGAGATGGAATGGCGTGCCCCCCATAAATACCACAGCACCTTGAACTCATAATGCCCATCTCTCTTTGGAAAATCTGTTCTGGAGAAACGGCTGCCATTTCCTGCAGAAACTGACCAGCAAGCATGAGTGACTAACGAACAGGGGGGCATGGAGATGGAGAGTTCTATTTCATACATGATGGTATGTGAATGATCCATATACCCCATTCCAGGTACAAGAGCTGATACACTACTAGACTTTCTACAACATTTGGTTGTGGGGAGAAATAAAGCATGCCGCCATACCTTTAGCTTTGCTGGTAATAATAAAGCTACGGAAAGGCGTCGCCGACCCATACTACTTTGAACTTTTGAAGAGAGTAGTTCAACAAGTAGTGCATCTGCATTTTTTTTTTCAGCATCAGTAGTGCATCTGCATTTGGCATGTATGTAATGTACCTATACAAATCCAACCTGTGTAAGAAAGATAAGAGTGGCCAGAACTGTCCTTACTTGCAACAGTGAAATGAAATCCTCTATCTGGGTCTGATTGGCCGACTGGGGAAGGGATTAAAAAAAAACTGCATCTCCAATCTACATGCATGATCACTCAGGACTTGGAGAGTAGCGACGGTGTGCCAGCCTCATCAGGACCACAGCAGTGCAATGGCCCGGGCCCCCCTTGTTCAATCATTTGCACGAACGAAACGCAGCTCGCCCTGCAGAATTCATTTCGTCCCACTGGAATGGAATGGAATACCCGGACGATGCACGTTGCGTTGCGCAGCTAGCCAAGAACAAAGGGCCTTGTTAAGTTCATTAAATTTGGCCATCAAATTCACTATGTAGAATTTCTATTCCCCGTCATATCAAAATGTCGCACAGAAATAAAAAACTAACTACACGAGACGAATATTTTAAACCTAATTAGTCAAAGTTTAAACAATTTTTACCAAATACAGACGAAATTCTACAGGAATTCCGCTACAAAAATTCCAGCACCAATTTGGCGAACTAAACAAGAATGCAAATGCAAGCTTGTGACGCTTCTGTGGGTGACCATGTGAAGAGTTTAGACCCAAGGAATCGAGTCATTGCAGACTGGCTTGTGGAAAGTACAGCAGGACGACATGGCATTGGCATGCATGGCACGGGGTAGATCAGTGTATTCATGGCCAATTCATCTCGTCTCCCTCGCGTTAGTGCAGAATCTTGCCGTACCCGGACAGATTGATCAATGCGCTGCACTGCAGTACCAGCAGTCGTATACACGCTCGATCGAAAATGTTCAGTGCTTGGAGAGTGCGAGGCGTACGGCAGCATCAGCAGCTCACCCGCTTCAGTTCACAGCACATTCAGACATCCAGTCATCCACCGGGCTGGCTCTGGCTTCCTTTTGTTTCTGCACTTTACGAGTACTCCTATGTGGTTCAGGCTTCAGCTTTGTGGCTCCGTTGTTTTCCCCTTTCTGAGAAACTGCTGGGCCGGATGGATGGTTTTCAGCTCAGCGGCAAAAGTTCAGCGCGCCGAGACAGGCATTGGAGTGCATGTGCATGCAGATAGATGAACGCCCGCACCGGCTTCCAGACAATTGCCTTTTTGAATGTGAGAAAAAACAGAGCGGAATTCCAAGAAAGACGAGAATGGTGTAGTAGATCTAGGACCCGCTTTCTTCTTCATATTTTTTTCTCCTTTTTTTCTTTTCAACGACCATTCCTCAGACCTTTCAGTGCTGCGCCGTTCCTAAATTCTACTACAACGACTTGATTAGTACGTTTTTTTTGCGAAATTTCAAAACGGAAGTTTCTTTTCTCTTTCATAAAAAGGGAAGAAATTTCAAAAGGACGGAGAAGCGCTTATTCTTCAGGGTGGGCCCTACGTGCCAAGCAGGGTAGGTGGACGGTTTTTTTTTGGAGTAATCAGGGTTGATGGACGGTTAACCAGAGCCTGAGTCGAGTAGATGGGTGAAAATGCAAGTGCTGGACTAGCTCTGTACGTAGGGCCTGAACCTGAATCAACGGCGTACTAAAACAAAAGGGTTTATGTCAGAATTCACACATGACGCTCTGATGTTTGACCATTAGTACATAGTAATTATTATATATACTGCGCTTTCCCTGTCTTGTTACCAGAACAATTTTAATACTGGCCAGACATAAGCTCAGTTAATTAACTTGTTACTCCTGATTAACCTGGAGTGGAATATAATACTGTAGCACACCACATAGATCAGGGAGGTGTTAGTATATAAATATATCAGCAGCAGTCAGAGTAAGTTTCGTATTGTCTATGGTATTTCTTCTCTATATTAAGTCGTCAGTGAGCCACTGGTTTGATTATATTTTTTTTTCAAAAAATATAGTTACAGCTAGGTTCAGGTAGTTGAGAAGGCTATGTCAGAAGTAAAAATATTTAATCTCTAATCACGTGCAGGACCTTGTACTGTAAGTGCAAATATGGAGGAGAATAATACAGAAATGATGCATGGTTTAGAACAGTATTATAACATCGTCGAGGTCAATCTGCCGTGTGCCCACAAACCCTGATATATCATCATTCCGAGGCATTTTAAATTCTTCTATCTGACCTGAAATCTTGGGCCCGGGTTCTTTTCAGTTTGACAAGAACAATAAGAAAGCAGAGTCTATCTTAGAAACAATTTTTTTTTGCCGTTCAAACAAAATAAGTCTAGGATATTTGATTCGTCTCTGTTTACCTGAATTTGGTGCATGTGTTGATCTTGAACGTGGCGGTACTGTTGAGAAATTTCGACGACTACGATCCGGTGTAAGAACTGCTCATGTCTTCCTGGAGTTTGATTTGACCAGAAGAAATTTCAGAGACAGGGAATAACGTAAGAACTGCTCGAATCTTCTCCAAAGTAGGAATCCTTGAAAGGGACCTTGCATTCCACTGGGACCTTATTCTTTCTGCACTACCGGTAGAATATAATTTGTCGCTCCAACTCCACTCGTCTTGATCTGCCCTACAGGAGACTTTCCGGGCAACAACAACTAGAGACATGCATGAAGTTGATCGCACAACTAACAGTTACGACGTAGAATTAGTTTACGATCTACGGTACGTGCTCTGATAGCGGAGAAGTGCACTTATAGCGAAAAATATTTGTCACGTTTGACTATATACTGTTTATATGTTATTATATTCATTTTTTTCTCTTTGCATGTTCAGCTATGTGTATCGTCAGTTTGCATTTAATACTGAAATTTTATTTCTTAATAGTATGGCTCTGATTGCAGCTATGACTTCATTAAATTTTGGGGGTTTGATATTTTAATCTTGTTATTAACTGCTACATACTTTATCCTTAAGTTAAATTAAAACTCTTGTTATCAATTCTCCTTTTATACTTCTCAAAATAAGAATTGTAGGTCACAGACAGCACTTTTTAACAATCATTAAACATGTATCATGTTGCAGATTAGTGGTAAAGCTTGAAGTGAAATCTAGAGGTAGCGATATAAATATTTAAGCCTTACAATAATTACTTACTCCAAAGAAATTTGTAAGGTCAAGAAGATATAGATACATGTAGTTTGCACTGATGTCGAAAAGACCGTGCCATACCGGCATGGCGGCATCAGCTAAGGGAACTCGCAATTCTATAAGCCAGCTAAGATACCTCTTCAATAGCGCTAGCTTTTACTGATGACTCATAGTATGATTAGGCTCACATGACACTCTCACATGATGTTGGAACATGTCTATAAGCCTAGCTCTTAATAAAGAGCTAGCTTTTCTAACCTTTTTATTAGAATATAAAAATGCTAAGAATTAGCTTATAAGTCAGTCATTGCTGCTGCCCTAAGTGTTTGTGCAGGAGAAGTTTAAAGTTGAAAATTTGAAATGCAACATGTCAAGTTCGGATTTGTTATTTGAGATCTATCAATAGAAGGTACCACTTGTGGAGCCACCTCTAGAATCGTGTGAAGATGCAAAGTTATGGTAAGCATAATATATTATGTAGCATACGGTCTCTCCGTCCTAAAATATAGTATTCTTTGTCTCCAAATAAATAACTTTTAATAAGTTTAAGACAGACTAATATGACACAGATCAGACCATACAACACCCTCATCAATTAAAGTGGTTGCACATTTATTTGAATTGCACAGAATTATAACATTTTGTAGCCATCCAACTATAGAAACTCAAGTTTGGATTGGTGAAAAGGAGGAAGAAGGAATGGAGTGTGGCAAATATGAGGGACTCAAGTTTGTAGTTAATTTTTTATGATAGGAATATATTTAGTTAGGGATAGTGGGCGCAGATAACTTGTTTAAATTATTATTAGGAAATAGAGTTGCCAAACTGTACACGTGGCATTTAGTTTTGGACTCATATAACCCCCCGCAGCCACAGTTCGCTACGAGTCCATTATTTTGTTTCCTCTTTGTGGAAAGGACTGCTAGCTTCAATAATTTAGTGGGCCCGAATGATTCGCAGTCACGTGATGCAGCGGGAATGTAAAAGAGATGTCGTCGGTAGGAGTCACCTGTTCCTTCAAATGATTCCATCCATGCAACCCCTCGACCTTGACCACGAGAGCGGAGATCTAGTTATGCTCGATCACTGACCAAACAGACACTTTCTTCTCACTACTCTTGTCTCTCTCTTCTTCCTGAAGCAACAGAGCAAAGCAGAGTTACGCACGCTGCCGATAAAATTGCAGAATTACTACGCAACCGTATTTGTTTCCACCACGAATATAAATCTATATATAGCCATATATATCGTGCTTCTAAAAACGATTTAAATACAAATCAGGTACATAAATTCTTTCAAAAAAATAATTACACAAATGAAAAGGCACAACAAAGACAAATCTCAGTTCTATAGAGCCTATCTGTTGATTGGATTAGACAACAAGAGCAGTATAGGCGGTTGCCGGCCAAGATTCAATGAACCGTGTGAGGTGCGAATCCAATGGGGTACGTTTTTTTTACAATGGAACTCGGCCTTATTTAGATGGTATTTATTTTCTAAAAAGTATTTTAGCACTTTTTTTCTATTTGATAATTATTGTGTAATCATGAGCTAATTAGGATCAAAAGATTCGTATCATAAATTACAAATAAACTATGTAATTAATTATTTACTTATCTATATTAAATGCTCTATACATACGTCCAAAGATTCGATGTGATGTGAAATCTTGACAACTTGTTAAGGGAACTAAATAAGGCCTAGACAGGGTAAAGGGGGGCACATCAAAGAGATTGGAGTTAGATGAAGTTTTTGAACTAAATGTTGTAACTTTTAACCTGATACGGTAAGTTTCTGGTTTGAGGCTATGTTCAGCTGGGATAATTTCAGCTAATTTTGGCTGATTGCACAATACTCAAACTCAGCAAGTTCAGCACTCTGAATTGTATAGAAACATCATAATACTTTCAAAACTTGTACTCTTTCTTTCTGTCCCTAAAAGGATGAAAATTTAGGTTTTCAAGGTGAAATTAGCATACATGCATTGATTTTATTTCTTTTTCAACGTGGTTTTTTATTTGATGGGGTCACTGAAAAGGCTGACCGTGTTCCAGAATTCCATCCTTTGTGAGACAAAATTTAAACGGTACAATCACATGTTTTTAGGGACAAGGGAGAATTATGATACAACTATGCACAGTAAGAGCACCTACGGTACAGATTCTATCCTAGAGTCTAAATATATTTATTATCTCGAATATTATAGAGTTAGAGTCTAAATAAGACTTAGGGTCATGTTTTTTCTCTCTCTCTTTTTAATAAATATATTATCATATCAGTAAAATACTATAAAAAAAGATAATAAATAGTTTTTAACTCTACAGTAAAGTCTTTCTCCGACGGGAGGATTCATCCAAATAAATGCAATCGTGCAGTCGTGTGCTAGCTGCTGTGTGGTGTTGCTGTTCGGTCTGGTCGTCTGCATGCTGCGCTCCTGAACGTCTCTCTCGTGACCGCCGCGCCCGGGAGGCAATCCGATGCACCGCATGCATGCATGCCAGCAGCAGGTGCGCTTCTTCAAGTGTACTCCTATCTGTGCGACTGTGTGCGCAGGTATCATCGCGCGCACAGCAGCGGGCGCAGGCTTTTGCACGGGCTAACCCCACACTGTTCCGTTCCATCCGTCTGTCTACGTGTACGTGAGTACGGAGTGTAGCATGGATAAGTGCTGCCACGTGTACTGCTTCTCCGGCCCCGACACCGTACCGGGAGAGAATGGCGGCGGACGCCAATGGCTGGCCGAGACCGCCGCAGCCGCGCGCGCCGCCTTCCTTCTTCGAATCCTTTTCTAATTTGTTGTCACTGAGACAACGACGAGCAAGCTTTGTAATAAGATCTACTGCTCCAATACTATAGTGATACTACGCATTCCGATATAAGAGGGTTACATACACTACCGGACTCGCCTTCTTTGCCGACGGCCTCAAGCCGTCGGCAAAGACGACTTTACCGTCGGCGAAGGCTTTGCCGACGGCCTGACACGTCGGCCGTCGGCAAAGGACCGTCGGCAAAGAATTGGTCGGCAAAGACTTCTTCGCCGAGGGCCACCTGTCCGGCCGTCGGCAAAGCTTTGCCGACGGCCACACCACCCGTCGGCGAAGGAGCCACGTCAGCAGCTGCGCCGTCCCACTAACGACGGTCTTTGCCGACGGCTGACGCGGCCGGCCGTCGGCAAAGGGCATTTTTTTGTTTTTTTAAAAAAATTGACGACTTTCTTTGCCGATGGCCGGCCGTCGGCAAACACTTGGTAAATTTGCCGACGGCCGGGCCTAGCCGTCGGCAAAGCTGGGCCGTGCTGGAGAAATGAACCAGCTTTGCCGACGGCTAGCCGTCGGCAAAGCTGGGAAAATTTTTGTTCACTTTTTTTTGCTGTTTCCTTTCGTTCATTCGTCATTTCAGCACATATATATCACATAATAAACATTTCAACACATATAAACCACAATTCAGCATGAAATTCAGTTTCAACATTAATCGACACATGATCGTGCTCAAATCCATCGATACAAGTCCACAATACACATACCATGGCCATAAGAGTCCATACATGGCCAATGTGCAACAATCCCATAGATAAAGGTCCAAATGCGAGAAGTAAGGCTATCTAGCTAGCAGCGTCGTCATCAGGTGTCCCAGATCCCCCACCTTGCTCCCACGGAGCCCAACCCGACTGCGCAGACGTACCGTAGTTCCACCTGTACTGTGGCGCTGGGACGCTTGCCGGCCCGGAGTGCCCCTGCTCGGTCGGCCCCTGTGGCCACGAGGAGTACCCGTGCTGCGACGCTGGAGGAGGCCACAGGTACTGCTGCTGGGGTAGGTGGCGGGGTAGGTCGGGTAAGTCGGACTGCCCTGCGGTGGAGAAGGACCCAGTGGAGGGCTGGCACCTGGAGTTGGGTTCGAACCCGCCGACTGTGCCTGCACAAAGGCCAAGTGATGTAATTAGTACCTGCAGGATGGCCGCACAAGCTAAAGCAACATGCAATATACTCACCGATGAAATGTGTACAGGAAAAGGCACTGGAAGTGGAACTGGAACTGGTGGTGGAGCGAAGATCGAGGCAGGAGGTTCTTCTGTTCCTGGGATCTGGGAACGGATGTAGCCGGTCAGCTGCGCTATCGAACGCTGGTAGTGCTGCGACATTGCCGCCATCTGCTGCTGACGCAGCGCCTCCTGCTACCTTATCATCTCCTCATGCCTCGCTGACTGGGCCGCCTGGCTGGCCTGCAGCTGTTCGACCGTGGCCTGCAATATTACACCCGCAAGGTTGATTGTATGTGAAGGCAAGGTACATCATGTGTGAAACGAGTGAACGACGAATGAAACTGCACTTACCTGGAGTGACATCATCATCTGCGCGCTGCTCGGCCTCCGAGGCGTTATGGGGATTTCCAACCCGCCACTTTCCGCGTCTTCTTTTCGGATCTGGCTCAGTGTCGGAATAGAGGACGAGTCGATGGCGGCGTTGGCAATAGCGTACCGGCCATGCTGCTTCCCTCCTCCTGTCTTCATCACGAGCCGCGTGTCCAGGGGGCCGTGGTGGGGTCAAACGTCGGCCCATGCAGCGTGACACCCGCCTCGACGTACTTGGCGAGGTTGTTGTAGACGTTGATGCTGCCATAGACGTCGGGCCCATCCTCCGGGTTGTAGACGGTGGACGGCGCTGACGCTTTGCCCTTGCGAGAAAGGGCAAACCCCGTGAACTCGTTGATTTGCTGCCCCTGATGGTACTCCTTCTGCAAGGATAACAGAAGCATGGTTAGAACTTACAAATAGTGACAATTGAGAGCTATAATAAATGGATCAACAGAAGCATACCCAGTCCTCCATGAACTCAGGAAGCGTCTTGTTCCCTTGGTGGTGTGTTGCCCGAGGATGCTCCAGGCGTTTTCTCCAATCTTCTTTGCGGTCCGCGTACGCCTTGTCCGTTTGCCACGCACGCACAATTTGAAGCTAGCAGTCGGGGAACTTATCGCACCAGGTTGGACACACCTGCATGGCATTCAAGTATTTGATATTCCAGGCGATGAATTGAATGTACTGCTCCTCGAAGAGGAATCATAACGTTCGTAATTAATTAATTACCTGCATGTACTGCTCCTCGGTGAGGTCGGTCTCCCTCTCCAGTAGCAACTCCCTGACGTCCTCCTTCCT
Source organism: Bothriochloa decipiens (assembly GCA_023333625.1). NCBI lineage: Eukaryota > Viridiplantae > Streptophyta > Magnoliopsida > Poales > Poaceae > Bothriochloa > Bothriochloa decipiens. The sequence goes on along the minus strand of CM041631.1, from coordinate 15,813,105 downwards.
CACCACCTCGCATTTCACATCGGCGTAGTAGGTGATGACGGCCTGGAGATGCGCCTCGTGGTACATGTCCTTGAGACGGCTGCGGCAGACCGCATCCTGCCGCCGCGTCGCCGGCTGCTCGTCGTGCCCCTCCTCCAACTGGAAGTACAACTGCACACATGATTCCAACATCATTTCATTGTTTCAAGAAAGAGCAACGAATGCGTGGTATTGAAATATGCGGTGCAATGCAAAGACTCACCCAAAACTCCCTCAAGATCTTGTGAGCAAGAACTTCACCAGATACGTCCTGCACCCGGTAGAAGTGGTCCCATTTGTATGGGATGATCTGCTGACCCTCGATGGTGACCAAGCCAGGGTAGTGCTTTTTAATGAGCAAGCCCTGGATGCCATTGACATGGCGTGAACTCTTCTTGTCGGTCACCTTTATCTAGCCGCTGCACGAGTCATTAACAACAATTGTTAGTCGAAAATTTCAATCTCAACATGTCATATGAACAACTAGTGAAATCAACAATGGTTACTTACATCTTGCCCGCGGGTCGAATCACTGGGCGGCAGTCGAGGGGCGGCGGGTCGGGGAGCGACGAGGGCCCGCGCTGGTAGGGCTTGCTCGAAGCTGTGGAACTCGAAGTGGCTGGTGTATCCTCGCTGTTGAGGTCGTCGCCACCGTCGCCGTCGCCGTCACCGTCGCCGTCGCCGTCACCGTCACCGGTCGTTGTCGCCTCGTCGTCGAACAGCCTCCTCGACAACGTGCCACGGCTGCTGCGGGGGTGCTCCACGTCAACGCCCGCCTCGTCGACGCCCGCCTCGTCCTCGCCGCCGGCGGCCGCTGCCTCCGCGTTGGCGTTGGTCGTCATGTACGTCGAGCGGACCCCTATCCTCCGCGACCTCCTTCCGCCCACCATCTTGTCGAGTGCCTGCATTGACAAAGATTAAAACCGTTAGTATGAAAATGACTAGTACTTGTAAAGAAACATAATTGCAAGGTAAAAATAATAACAATATAGTATTACATGAATTAGAAATTATCGTCTCCGCAAACGGCAATATGGCTGGTGTGTACTCGTCGCCATCACTACTGTCATCACCACTATCAATATTGTCGAGCTCACGCAAGTGTTGGGCGAAATCTCCATCTTCATCAGGCTCTCCATCGTCATGATAATCTCCATCGTCATCAGGCTCTACATCGTCCTCTTCAACTCTGTTGCGCTTCATCTGCCACTCCTCAAGGATTTGTAAGTCCTCACGTCGTGCACCTCATCACCCTCGTCCTCATCGATGTCGTTGTTTACTTCCATACCCATCAGCGATAGAATGTCTATCTCCAAACTGCCTTCTAGCCCCTCAGGTTGATAGAACTCATCTGTACTTGGGTCAAAGTTGTAATCATCATCGTTTGGGACAGGCGGTTTACTGTGCGGCGGTACCGACTGCACAAGGCTCCAACCCGCAAGATTCTCGTCTTTTTGGCATGCCCATGGGAGGTAATAAACCTGCGTGGCGTCTCGGTTAGCCACAATATAGACATCGTCTTGTTCATATTTAGAATCTTGTCTAATTTCGACTTGGCCAATCTTAAGGTCCTTTCTCGTGTCATTAGGATCAAACCAATGGCATTTGAATACCACAGGCTTACAACCTAGGTCTTTGCCAAAGTCAAGCTCCAATATCTCTTCGACTATGCCATAATAGTCCTTCTCATCCGAGCCTGGTGTACGAACTCCGCTGCACGTGGTATTTAGGTTGCCACGATTCTCTTCGTAGCTTCTTATGTGAAAGCGATAGCCATTCACATCATAAACATTGAATGACTTGACCTTTCGGGCGAAGCCATTGCCCACATGTCTCAATTCATCACTCATTTCAGCATCATGAAGAGCCTTTGTACAGAACCAATTTACGAAACTAGGCACTCCATGTCTGAGAAGATGGTCTTCTTCTTGCTCGGTAGGAGCCGTTCTGCCTCTCCAGTGTTCATTAATATATTCCCTGGAAAGAGAATAGGCAAGGGGGGTTATATCGATAGGTAAAGGATAGTGGCATATGTAACAAGCTGGGCTAGAACTTACTTATGATAAGGAATGCATTCGTCAAGGTTCAACAACGAGCACATCATGATAGTGTGCCACTCCTCATGCCGCAAGTTCTTATTGACCCCTGCGCCTCCTCTTCCGAGATCACCTCTGAAAAGGCTGAGGTTCGATGAATTCTCGTCGATGTTGTAACGAGGGGTTGAATCGCGCGGCTTGCGTAGTTTTTCAGTATAGTACGCCTGTGTGAATGTCGACACCTCCTCCAGCACGAATGCCTCTGCCACGGAAGCCTCAATTTTGGCTTTATTTCTGCACTTTTTTCGAAGAAGCTTTAGACACCTCTCGATTGGATAGCACCAACGGTGCTGCACGGGCCCCCCCAACCGTGCCTCGGTCGGTAGGTGCAGTATCAGATGTTGCATGGACAGGAAGAAGCCGGGTGGAAATATCATCTCCAACTTGCTGAGCAACAAAGATGCAGCCTTCTCCAGTTCAATACAAACATTCCGAGATAACTCCTTGGCACAAAGCTGGCGGAAGAAAAAGCTCAACTCTGCCAGGACGCGCCACACTGGCTCGGTGAGGTATCCCCGTGTCATCGCAGGAAGGATCCGCTGAATCCATATGTGGAAGTCATGACTCTTCATCCCTAAGACTTTCATAGTAACCAAGTTCACTCCCCTACTCAGATTCGTGGCATACCCATCAGGGAACTTTAACGTTGTGATCCACTGCAGTACTTCCTTCTTGTCTCCCCTTTTTAGGATGTAATTGGCCGGCGGCTTTTTCCATCTCTTGCCTTCGACAGGGGGCTTCATCACTAGATTTGGCCTATCACAAATCGTTTCAATGTCGAGTCTAGCCTTAACATTGTCCTTTGACTTCTTGCCAATCTCCATGAGTGTTCCCCAGAGTGCCTCGGCGACATTTTTTTCTGTGTGCATTACATCGATGCTGTGTGGAAGAAGAAGGTGCTTGTAGTACGGGAGCCTAGTCAAGCCCGATATATGAGTCCACATGTGGTCAATGCCATAACCTTTAAAACCACCATTCTCTTCATCAATCTCGAGAGCCGCTATCTGGTCAAGGACGTCGTCAGGGGTCTTAGCCCGAGGGATGGGGCCGACGACTTCAACACCTTTCGTGACGTGCTTTTTATCTCGTCTCAGTTCATGGTCCTCAGGCAGGAATTGGCGATGTTTGTCAAAAGAAGAATACTTCCCACCCTCGGCAAGCCAGGTGAACATCACATCTTCCTTGCATGTTGGGCAAGGGAACTTCCCGTGAACACACCACCCGCTGAATAAGCCATACGCCAGGAAGTCATGCATTGAGTACTGGTACCACACATGCATTGTGAAGTTCGTCTTTGTAGCTCGGTCGTACGTCAGTACCCCCTCTTCCCAAGCACATTGCAATTCATCCCACACTGGCTGCATGAACACACCCATATTGTTGTCCGGGTGTCCAGGTATTATCAACGTCAAGAACACGTTCCTCGGATCGAACATGACGCCGGGGGGAAGATTGAGGGGGATCACGAACACGGGCCAACAAGTGTACGGGGCCGCCATCATTCCAAACGGGTTGAACCCATCTGTTGCCAGCGCTACGCGTACATTCCGAGCCTCCGCAGCCTTGCCAGGATTCATCTGATCGAAGTACTTCCATGCATCACCATTCGCTGGGTGCTGCATCTTGTCATTGTATCGTTTGCCCTTCTTGTGCCACGTCATTTGTTTCGCGGACTCCTCTGTCATGTACAGCCGTTGCAGCCTCGGTACGACAGGAAGGTGTCGTACGACCATCTTTGGGATCTTAGACTGTTTCTTAATGCCATCACTTCCTTCTACCTCCACGTACCTAGAGGCTTTGCACTTTGGACAGTACTTTAAGTTCTCGTGGTCTCCCCTGAACAGGACGCACCCGTTCTTACAAGATTGGATCGCGTCATACGACATCTTGAGTGCACGAAGGAGCTTCTGTGACTCGTACGTGTTCTTCGACAGGACGTGAACCTTCGAAAGTAGTTCGCCAACAGTCGCCAACACGAGATCAAAACCCTCTCGACTAATGCCCAGTGAAGACTTCAACGCTATTAGGCGTGAAATGGCATCCAGACGCGAGATCAAAGTGTTCTCGTGAAGGGCCTGCTTTGCCGCCTCCATCATGGTGTAGTACGCGGCTGTGGTCTCCTCTGGATCTTCTTCATCCACCTCCATTTCCTGAACCAACCCCGCATCGGTGATGTCTGCCATGAACTCTGCCATCCCGGCATCTTGATCAAACTCCTGGAGGTCATGTCTCACGTCCTCCCTCGTAATACGAGGGCGTTCACCATGGTAGATCCAGCGGGTATAGTTTGGAACGTATCCGTTCGTCCAAATATCTTTGTACATGTGAGTGAAGTCTTTCTTTTTTTTGTTCTTACACTTGCTGCAGGGACAAGGCATCCGACACGACCCTTTAGCAACTGGGCCAAATGCTTGCTTCAGGAATTCATCCATCCCCCTAACAAATTCATAGCTCTTATTTGCGAAGCCCGTGTACATCCACTCACGGTCAGCCATCCTCTGTCATGCGCCAATGTAAGCGAGTAATAAAAGCAGCATATGCATCTACAAGGCGTTCCTACCATCTAATAGGTGAAGGATAGGTCCTAATCCCACCCGAGAATGCGTAGATGAGGTTAGCTTCCATGCTCCGCTCCCGTCCGAGACGGAAATTCAGCAGCACCTCCCCGCTGTTCTCCCGATACACGTCCCAACAGGGAGGGTGTGTATCCGGAGAACAACGGGGAGGTGCTACCGAAACTCCGACTCAATCGGGGGCGGAACATGGAAGCTAACCCATCTACGCATCCTCGGGCTGTCCAAAAAACGCGGACAATCCAAAAGAGATACCGTCGCAGATATGCACTGATCCACATACCAACGACCGTGTATCCCTTTCGGACGGGAGACGCCTAACTCGGTTACGTGAATATATATATACAGAGAGAGATAGAGAGAGGAAGAGATGTTATTTATACCTTGGGTGGCGGTGGAGAGAGGCTAGCGGGGCAGTGGCGAGCTGGGGCACCGCTCTACAAAAGAGGAAACACAACACTATTAGTAAAAAAATTTGACAGAACCTCCCCTGCACGGGAAGGTTTCCAAAACCTGCAAGAAACAAGCCGGCTCGATGGCCAACATCACATATACGGCACGAAGGCACAAATGCACCTTAGGCTAGCTTGTAGGTTTCATCATGGGCCCAAAAAGATACACAAGAAAAAGGAAATTGGCCTCAGTCAGCTTGATAAGTTCATAGCAGCCATAAAGCATGTGA
>CM041631.1:15796788-15807636 GCA_023333625.1 Bothriochloa decipiens | reverse complement strand
AAAATGCTGGGTTCCCAGCCCCGCTGCAATGCATTTTCTACGTACCATTTCTATGTTTCGGTGCAATCTACCGACATCAATTCCCAGAAGTATTCTTCGTTGCCACGGTTGACTACTACATTTACTTTTATTGTATTAACCTCTGGGTTGATATGAAATGCCCTTATTAACCAGTTACACACTGACCGAAAATTTCTTTCCGCTGGCCTATCTATCCCCTTTAGTGTTGACCCAAATTCAAACAGATCTATACCATACGGGCCATATCTGACAGTGCCACTACCATGGAACAACTGAAACATCACTTTGGTTGATATATCTATTCAGAGAAAATACGATATTCGTCACATTTCAAATCATGCAACCATTGTTTAAAGCATAGCATAAACATCATTATTCCTAAACCCTAAATATATCTATTCAGAGAAAATACGATATTCGTCACATTTCAAATCATGCAATCCATTGTTTAAAGCATAGAAGAAACATCATTATTTCTAACATGAACTGCAATGCTCTAACATCATTATTTATAGATCTAATATACATACTACTCACAGATCTACCCAGAGTCAACTAAAAACTAAACAACTCTAGTACACATTATATTTTACTAATGCATAGCAACAGACTTGTAATGTATGAGAAACTTACCTAAAAGCCGAGGTCTCAAACTGGCAGGGCTTCGCCGTTACTTCCTTCCCCTCCCTCCTCTCTTCTTTCTTTTTTTCTGAAAATTTTAGTGAATATAATAAAAATCTGAAGAGGGGGCTGCCTATTTATAGAGTTGTCCCAAAAAACGCCCACTGTGTGGGCGTTTTTTGGGGCGAGGGGGCCGCCTGCAAATGTGCGCGGCCGGCCTCGCCTGTTTTGCAGGCGGCCCCCTGGAGCGCAAAAAACGCCCACGCAGTGGGCGTTTTTTGACTGCTCCGAGGCCCGCCGGTAAAACAGCGAGCGCTTTTGCAGGCGGCCCCCTCGCCACCAAAAAACGCCCACGCAGTGGGCGTTTTTTGGGCGCCAGGGGCCGCCCGCAAAATCCGGCACCGGCCGCAGCCGGCTCTGTGCCACGTCACATATAACGCCCATACAGTGGGCGTTTTTTAAAAAACGTCCACTGTAGGCGACTAGTTCTGTCATATTTCGAAACAAAAATTTAAATTTATAAATCTTTTTAAAAAAAATTAAAAATAAAAAAATTCAGCAAAATCATCTCTCTGGATGAACCTGAGGAGCATTTTAGCCCAGAGTTTCTCACGGTCTCGGCCTTCTTTTCACGGGACCGTATACAAACTCGAGTGGGGTTCTGCGAGCCTGGCCTCTTCAGCCGGGGATGTAAAGCCCAGTTTACATCGAGCCTGGCCTTTTCAGCCCATACAAACTGCATTTTCCTAAAAAAAAAATGCTGCGAAATTCTAATTTAGGAGCCAGTGTGGTAGGTGGAGAAAGCGGCAGGCAGCTATCTGCATCCAATGCAGCCAAGCAGTGACTTCGACTAAAATACATGTACATGAGCACGGCCATAATCAGTCAGAGGCATATGGTATATATGAAAACATAAAACATACACAGCTTCATTACACTAGTTGGTGCTAATCAGTAATCACGACCAGGTCCAACCTTGCATCAAAGATCAAACAACTCAAGCAATCATAGACTAGCTGCCCCCAATGCAACAACTACAGGTGCTGCTAAAGAACAACAGTTATATGCAGCAAAGCCAGTCATTATCCCCAACGCTACTTGGTATTGATCTCTCTGCGACTCTGCTCCCTGCCCAATCATGGGAGCCACCTCGCTTTCATCCAGAACGGCAGCAGCCGCCATCCTCCACCTCGTCGTCCTCCTTGCAGCGGCTCGTCGCCACGGCGCGACGGACTACACCGTCGGCGACTCCGCCGGGTGGACCATCGGCCCCAACTACCTCACCTGGTCGCAGAAGTACAACTTCACCGCCGGCGACACCCTCGGTATGTACCCACCGCCATACACTACATTTTTTTTGCCAAAAGATCGTTAATTCTATTAGCCGCTGCTGGCCTCCTCCTGCTTGATCTTGGCCTGATCGCGATACACAAACAATCTGCAGTGTTCGACTACGTGAAGGAGCAGCACAACGTGTACCGGGTGACGCAGGACGAGTTCCGGACGTGCGAGCCGGCGAACCGCACGCTGGGCGTGTGGGCGACGGGCCACGACCTCGTCAACCTCACCGTGCCGGGGGACTACTACTTCCTCTGCAACGTCGCCGGCCACTGCCTCGGGGGCATGAAGTTCTCCATCGCGGTGGCCGCGCCGCCCCCTCCGCCACCGCCGTCGCCGCCCCCGCCGTCCCTGCCGTGGCCGTCGCCGCCTCAGAGCTCGGTTGCACGGCGGCCCGCGTGGCCGGAGGTGGCGCGGATCCCATTCCTCGCGGCGATCGGCTTGCTGCTGGTTCTCGATTGGTAGGTGGTTGGTTGTGCCAATATTTTTGTGATGGTTGACCTGGACCTTTTCTTTGGATTGGATGGGATGAGCATGAGCTATTGATGTGCAAGTAATGGCGTGTGCATGTATTTCTACAGTTAATTTGATAGTGTTGACTTTGTACTCGAAAATTCAACCATGCATTTCTCTCTGTGTGTGTTACAGTATTCACTAGAACCAAAATCGACTTCGAACACTTCGAAATATAAGGGGAGGAGGGCACGGCTCCCTTAGGAGATTGGGCCCAACTCATTCCAAGAAGAAGGGACCGAAGAACCATAGTATAGCACCATGCGATCTCCTACCAATCTTTCTCGATTTCTACCATTGTAATCTCATGGTTGGGCATTTCTAGCACAACCGTTGAATGTAGGGCCTAGAAGCTCCAACCAGGATAAATCGAATGTGCCCTTCGTGTTTTGAGTGTCCAAGCTACAGGTGACCCATACATTGACCTCCGACGAACAACCACACGATGCTTGCGGTGGTTACAAACCCGCAATAATAGATGGATTTCATTGCAGCCGATGTCTTGTCATGTGTGGCATCATGAATCGGTTCAATCAAGGATGTTAACTAGTTGTACGAACTATATCCTGGCGCGTGTAGTAACACAACCAGCAGTAGTAATATCAATGCATTAGTAGTAGGGCGTACCCAGTGCCATAGGCTCCCGCGCTGTGCGGGGTCTGGGGAAGGGATTTCAGCGCCAAGCCATACCCGCACATAATGTGCGGAGGCCGGGGCTCAAACCCTGGACCTTCCGGTAACAGACGGTAAGACACTACCGCTGTATCAATGCATTAGTAGTATGAAATATAAAATATTAGACAATATCCTATATTTAATGTAATAACGTTAACCTATATTTAATGTAATAATAGTGTATAAAAATGGGGAAATGAAGATGTTAAAGCCACAGAACCAGTGCTGACATCCATACTATCACTGTCGGGTAGATAGTAGACCTAGTTAGCAGTGAACGTGATGCTATATATTACTATTAGGTCTAGTGTAGCACCAGCAATGATAAGCCGATTAATATTGATTTATTATGAGAGAAAAATATTATACCATAGATGATAAACTGAATCGATAACTTTAAGCGAACATGCATATCGGCTAGTGATAGATAAGCCGCACCTCTACTGATTGCCCTCTAGCGGACCCAATTCTGGTAGTGGTATAGGATCTAGAGCAGTGACATCGTATTATAGAATCCATAGTAGGTGACATACGAAATGGTTAAAAAAATATAGGTGCAATGAAGTGAAAATAGCATATGACTCCCTTAGCATTATCAATTTTCAATACATTATTTAGATGTGCTACTAAAAGTTTGAAACCAAAACCAACTAATAGATGCCTAGATTATACAGATGGCAAAGGGGCAGGTGCGCAGATGGGATCACAACCAGGGCACACGGCCCAACAATCACTCAACTTGTAGTAACACAATGGTTTTGGTTTTTGCATCAAGCAACGATAGCAATCATGGTTTGGACACCGATGCAGCGTATAAAATTTTAGTGGTACTGGTCGAGAAAATCTTGGCTGTGGAATGCCAATTACTCTCCGTATATGAATACAAGCAAATCGGAAAGAAAAATTGATTATTGCTAATTAGAATATAGTGTACCAATTAATACAAGTAGTAACTAGCATCCAGTTTTATTTTCTGAACATATACTTTAATTTCTTAAGAGTAATATTCCATTTACATATGCGATCTAAAAGTATACTAGAACCACAAGCGTGGCATTGCCGCAGTCCTTTGGATCTGACCAGTGTGATTGTCATGGTGTTTGTTGAATTGTTAGCTGATGAGTCATCAGCTCCCATCATTTGCTTAGAGGAAGGCCTGTAGGGAAATTGATCATCGAGTAGGCGAGTAGCATTGCAAGGTTTGATGCAACAATATCCTAGAGCTTGGTAATTGCAGAAGACCGAATGAGTGATGGTGGTTTCGAAAAAAAAAAAGATGTTGGAGGTGAATCAGTTAATATTTTCATATAATATATCCACTTCTGCATATTAGTTTTGAGGATTATATTTAGTTCTCTTCTGGTTATATCTGTCAGTCTAATCAACAAATAGCCAAATGCCATATAAGAAAGCATATATAAAAAAGTTAATAAATAACCCTCGATAGCTAAAAATTATGGTCACATCAACTGTCGGAATCGACTTTGTTATGCTAGAATATATATGCCTTCTTTATGTTTTTATGTTCTTTATAAGCAAGGGGAACACATAGCAATTAACAACGGATAGTAAAGTAAAACTATATTTACATCTTTATTATGTATACAATCATATAGGTCATATTATGAAGAATAAACTCAGTGACTTGATGTATAGACCGTTTCTTTACATATTTATAATTGTTTATATACTGTTTTAGGATGAAGCAAAATCAGCAGTAGTGATATAGTTCTTTATTTTTTTCAAAAAATGTTAGCAAAAAGAACTCTTGAACAGCTACAACATGTGGCCTTCACATGTATAAACAGGAGCATCTGCATGGCTACATCAAGGTCTCTTCTCATCCACATCCAAGCAGGGAGTCACAATTGGAAAATTTGTCAGCGGAGCTCACAATTTTTTTTTTCTTGTTCTTGGACGTGGGCTTCCCACCTATATCCTTCGAGATCCAGGTTTTCTTCCTTGTCCTTGTTGCTCACTAGTTTTCTAGTGACAGATCTTCTTGTGTTTTACCCAAATTATCTCGTAAAATGCACTCTAGTAATAAAGATAAACTGTCCAACTTGTCACCAAGTCAAGCTAGGCTTCACTAGGCGATCCGTTGGGGTGTCACTAAGTCACCACCAGAACATACGTGAACATTTTAGCGGGTTGGCCACTTTTTGCTACATTTAAAGACGGGCCAGATCAGATCATGCGTTCGGTGCCACACAAGCACACACTGGATTATACGATAATCGATCAGTTTAGGACCAAGCCATTATTGTCCTAGCCAGCACCCCCCCCCCTACTGAGCCTAATCTCTTTACAATTTACTATTACTTAGTCAAAATATTACCATTAATCTCTAGTTTTTACTATAAATCTCCATTGTTAGCAGCCCCACCCCCCCCCCCCCCACGCCCCCACCTCCAATCCGGGATCCCCACTGCTAGCCATAGTGTCATCAAAGGATCCATCGGGTATATATCACGACCTATCATTTGGTGCACATTTTGGTGCATTTTTCAAGCCTGTTTTAAGTCCAATTTTTACAAATTCAACTTATTGAAGATCCTTGACTTAAGATCTTATTTTTTGTTTGCTAGGATGGTCCGGCTGACGGCCGTAAGACCTCCAGTTGTGCTTCCATAAGCGCGTCGTTGTATGTTTCTGCTACTCTTTTTAAATTTTAATACAATGATACGCAGACCTTTTGTGTATTCGAGTAAAAAGAGTGAAGATTAAGATGCATACCATGGATCCTTCATAATAGTACACCAAAGAAAAAGAAAAGCAAAGCTCTATTGCACTCTAGAGCGAAAAGTTTCCAAGCACTAAGCTTATATTCACGTTATAGAGTTCTTAGTCTTCGTGAATACCCTTTGCGCCTTACGTCATCATACATCTTTGGTTCCAAGATACCCTGATTGTTCTTGTGACTAACCAATATGATTATTCTCCACAAAACACATGCCAGTCCACAAACAATTGTTTTTCATTAGTCAACATAACCCCAAATTATCAAATTAGGGTCTAGATGCGTTCTCCTGTTAGGTTCAATTTTTTTTCTGCATGCAGGGGATACTAGAAATCTTCCAAAATTTATAATACATATATGTATTATTTAGGATCTTAATTTACTTTCCTCGCTCTGACCATTAGCATATGATTAAGTTGAAGTTTCATTTTGCGTTTCTGAGAGTTTCAGGGAGTTACTATATCTCTTTCGTAAGAAATGTAGCCAACATTTCTTGCAATGTGCAGAACCATTAGATCATCATCCAAGAGTGGGATCTGTTAACAACTCTATTTTTACAAAGTATGCATGTCATCCTGTTGTTATACAAATAGACATAGAAAAAGTGTGCGTGACGTCCTGTTGTTATATAAATAAAGAGACATATAAAAAGTGTGCATGTTAACAGCTTTGATGTTACAAAGTGTGCATATCATCCGTCAGATTTCTTGCTACAGAGATATAGAAGAAGTGTCAGATAATTAATATATAAAAAGGTTTCCAACTAATTACAGTATTATAATAATTAGAAATAGTATTTCAGACGTGTATATTAGTTAGCTACAGCACTCTGCTACTATGCACACGTACTGTAGCGGTACCAACATGTGTATCTGTATATAATATAATATAGGAGTAATTGACAAAGCAGAGCATACATTTATACATGGACGACCTCGTAGTTCCCAAATAATAAAAAATGGCACGGACAAGCGTGCATACACACTATTCGTGTAAGCACCTCGTAGCATATATATATTGAAGGAGACGGCAACGAATTGGGAATCAATTGGAGGAACTACGTACACGCGGAGGCCGCCAGTCTTAGTTTGTTCAGGCAAATTAACAACAGCTTCAATTCGCGCTTCATACGCTGCCGGAACGAAGCAGATGGTATCACACCGTGGCGCTGGTGCTCCTGAAGGAGCCGAGCGCCTTGGCGGCCTGCCCGCGCAGCACGAGCTTGTGGTACAGCGCCGCCACCGTCGCCCCGATCAGCGGCCCAACCCAGAAGATCCACTGCACAGCACGCGTACATGCAGATATGCCATATGTCAATTCCCAATCTTCGACGACTGGTATAGTTGTACGTAGCTAGCTCATGAATAAATAACACAGTACTTAATTAAGAGAGTGGTTACAGAGATGTTAAATTACATGGTCTTTCCATGTCTCGCTGATGACGGCGGCGCCGAGGCTCCTGGCCGGGTTGATGCCGGTGCCGGTGATGGGAATGGTCGCCAGGTGAACCACGAACACGGCGAACCCAATCGGCAGCGGCACGAGTACCTGCACGCACGCACGAGGACCACGGGTCAGTAACACGTTGCACTTGTTGCAGGAGCAGGCGCGGAGGTGCAGGAGCCGAGGCGCTCGCCGTACGGGGACGAAGGAGTCGCGCGCCGTGCGCTTGGGGTCGGTGGCGGAGAAGACGGTGTACACGAGGATGAACGTGCCCACGATCTCGGCGGCGAGCCCACCCTCGACGGTGATGCCCGGCTGCACCCCGTTGACGCCGCCGCCCAGGGAGTTGTAGGGGTGCTTCATGATCCCCTTGACGATGCCCACGCCGCAGATGGCGCCCAGGCACTGCGCCACGATGTACAGCACCGTGCGCACCAGTGACAGCTTCCGCCCCACGAACAGCCCGAACGTCACGGCCGGGTTGATGTGCCCGCCTATATTGCCATCGTTCAAATTCGTCGTCTTCTTCGTTTCATTTCATATATAGATCACGTGTATGTATATGCATATATATAAACCTGAGATGCCGCCGGTGCAGTAGACGAGGATGAAGATGGTGGCGCCGAAGGACCAGGCGACGCCGAGGGCGCCGACGCCGGCGCACGCGTCGGACTTCTTGTACCCGATGACGGTGGCGACGCTCACGTAGAGGAAGATGAGGGTGGCCATGAACTCGGCGATGAGCGCGCGGTACAGGGACCACTTCTTCAGCTCGCTCGTGTCCAGCAGCGGGGCCGGCGGCGGATCCCAGTACGGCGCCTTCGCCGCGGCCTCCACCTCCGCCGTCTCGATGGCCACGTCCTGCTTCAACATGCTTTTATTTGCTACTTTCTCTTAGCTTACTAATTTCAGTTCAGTGTCACACGAACAGTACCAATGCTGCTAGCGCCTGTGGACGCGCGCGTAGGAGACGGCAGGAGCCGTGGTTTAAATAGGGAAGCGAAGCAGTCTCAAGTCTGAACTCTGAGGTGCCAAGGAAGATATTGTTTCCAAAGAGATTCCTTCCTTGTGATTCACCATTTGCCATGAATTTACCCACCTTTTTCCGTACTTTGCTAGAATTTCAAAGAGACGGTGAAATTCGACCGCGCGCATCCAATTTCATTTATGTATGTTGACGCGTCCCTGAAAATTACACGCTTGTGCTCATGTGCGCGTGTTCCTATCCGTTTGGTTCAGTATGCAGCACGTTGAGCTTGTGGTGTCCCAACAGGCCAGCGCTCAGCAGTTGCAATCCAACAAGTTTCTACCCTAAAATATTATTAGATATAAGTTTTTTTGCGATATTAATATTACAAGTTCACAAAATAGTTTTTTTACTAGTATCTAAGAGTCCAAGACTAATTAAAAATTGCTTGTCTTTCTACCATCTCAATTTATTTTCCGATATATATAGTTTTCTCCATTAGCATCAAGCTTATTTCTATCTCAATATGTTGTTAGGTGACACCTTACCTCAAATCATATTAGCTCTTAATGTAGCTCTTAATCTAGATTTAAATTTTAAGCTGTAATTATATCTTATTAATTAGTTCCTGCATTTGTTAATCTATTTTAAGTTAACAATCTAATTATTATTGAACCTTTATTAAAAACCCGCTTTTTATATTTTATTTAGAAGAAATGGATGCTAGGTCTTAGATTACAATCTTAGTTATTCAAAATAGTGCGAACAGTCAGTCTTTGGTGCTCTAGAGTCTAGATGTTGAATTTCTTCTATGAAAATTCATTTACCATAATTCAAATTTATCACTTGTACACGCATGTGTACTTGGCTTGCATGGTGACACATAAGACCCATCACGCATGTTTAATTTAAGTTAGTTTGTTTATATATTAAAAGTGGAAGAAGTCTTATGATAATAAATGTTTAAAAGTAAACTTGTTAGTCAATATGGGAAATTTAAATGCGACTTTTAGAAAACCCACTATATAATGAAACAGGTGAGTAATTTAGATATAAATATGACGGTGTTACTTTAGATTACCTTTCATGGCAGAAGTGGACAAGTTAGATGTATATTTAGTCGTTTAGGTGCTATATTGGATCTACTGTTAGATGCAAATCTAGAGTATTGATTTTTCTTAATTTTCATATAATGGTAAATATGAGTAATTGTTATAAACCAGAATAAATCCAATGTCTATTATCGTCAATGATGATCGGAGTCTCCCTAGTTGACGGATGGACGTTCATGTTCTCTTTAAAAAAGTAGGTCTTTTTCACTGGTATTTCCCATGAGAATTCCTATGGAGTTTTAGTTTGGTCTTTGCTGGTAATAGTAGGATAGTAGTGCGTAATTATTTTTCTTTTGTATGTACCACACTACCTTAATTCTGAATTACCTTGAGGAGTGAGAATTTCCTTGAGTGTCAAAATAGAATCGCTATGGACATCATCCTCTGAGGAAATATCTTTTTCTTTTTTCTCGAATGCGCAAAAGACTTACACATCTTTGCATTATATAGAAAAGTTTCTTACAACCTGCGCTTTCGCGTATTTTGGGAGCGAAGGCATTACATGAAGCACTACTCCCGCACCTTACATCGTAAGCGGATTACTCACTAAATCGACAACCTAGTCTGCGCGCACCGGCTTCGATCCATAGATCGGTGGTGGCGTCAAGCGCGTCGTCCGCGTCGTCCGTGCAGTGTCAGGGAAGAGCTCACGCATCGCGTCGGCATCACGAGGCTTGCCTTCAAACATGGCCTCAAGCTCCTGCGTGGCCTCCTCCGTAGTCCTCCCTTGTAGCAGCCCCATCCTCTGCATGAGGAGATACTCACCTCGCTTGGCCACCAGTTGCTTGGACAACGGCTGTGCCGCGATGTGCCTACTCCGTCGCGGCATCCAAGACGAGGAAGACTTGACAGTCAGCGGTGACAACAGCGGTGAGGCAGCCTTCGTGAACACCCGTTGCGTGAAATGCTTCAAGCGCCTGGTGAAGGAAAGCGAAGCGGAGCGGTCTCCGTTGTTGTCTCCATGTCCCTGTCAACGCTGAGGTGGTTAGACTTCGCTACGTTGGTCAACGGCATGCTGAAGATTTCGACGTCCTCGGCCACAACCTCGTTGGTCACCCGCGGCGACGATGGTCACATGTCGTCCGAGAGCGGAGCGGTCGCCACATCCAAAGATCCGACGGGCGACGCCGTGGATACCATGCCTAGCATGATCGGTTGCGCGGGCGGCAGCGAATCCATGAAGGCCAAGAAGGTAGGCCCTGACGACGCGGCTGGCGCGCCATCAGCCTCCACCACCCAGCCGATCAACGGCGATGCGAGTTTCGAAGGGGTCGGAGCAGAGTTGGTCACCGGAGGGGTCAACGATGTGGGTTCCAGAGTTGCCATACCCTGACTGGTCCGCGTGTTGCTGAGCAGTGATAGCGGGCCTTCAAGGATGATGGCCCAGGCTGAAAGGATCAAGATGCCCAAGAGGGGGG
>CM041631.1:15778440-15790791 GCA_023333625.1 Bothriochloa decipiens | reverse complement strand
CAATGGGTGCTCCATATGTTGGTGGAACGATTCACGGGCCACCTCTTGGAGATCTCAATGAGAAGGCAAGGGCATCTTCTTTTGATCATGGTTAAGTTTCTGGCTATGATGGTTTGGTTATTTTTCATTTTTTTCTGAGTATGGCATTCTCTCTTAACACAAATCTGATGCTTGATAAAATTACACCTTTGAAAACTCAAAACGGAGGTCACTCAGTCAAACTACATGCAATGTTTTCAGGTCGTCTGATTAATCGCGATTAGTTGTCCTGGTCGGTCACTAGTGTTCGATTAGGAGGTCCTACTCGATTAGCTTGACCAGAAACCTGGTCGTCCGACTAGGCCAAGGACGACCAGGTTTTCTTTGGTATTCCAGGCTTCCAGCAGCAAGTCAGCAAAGAAATGGAGTTTGGGACAGGAATATGGACCTCTGTAGAGTGCCGCAAAGAGAAGAAAACAACTCCCACAACTAAGTCACCAGCTAAACACTAATGCAGCATCCAGTTGAGTCTCCCTTTATTCACAACATGGTACCAAAGCTCAAGGTTTTCGATCTAACAACCACCCTTTGATTCACTGCGCTGCCCCCAGGAAGATCCATATCTGTTCCTGGGGGCAGCCCTCGTCGATCTTTAATTTTCTTCTTCTTTTTTGTCACATCCAGTAATCATGCAGCAGCAACAGCAGCCACAATCCATCCATAGCTGCAACTCATTCCTTTCAGATCCAGATCCAAACCGTTCGTGGCCGCGCCCCTCAACCAGCCGCGGTCCCATTCTTCGCCGCCGCCAGCCGACTGTCTGCCCGTCGCGGATTGTGTCCGACTTGCGAGGTTCGTCTCCAAGTTGCGGATCACTTCATTGACCACCCGTCTGCCACTCGCTGGCATTGTCGCGCCCATCAGGGATCCGTCTTCAGCCATTGGGGCCGTACATCCAGTCACGGGGGTGTATTGCCCAGTCGCGGTTCCACGGCCCCTTCCGATGTAATACAATCATCCTATGTGCTAGTGTAATCTTCTAGTCTAGAGTTTCCCTCTTGTGTGTCCTATGTACTCTATATATAGTCATATTTAGGCCTCAATACAATCATCCAGTTGAGTCTCCCTTAACTCGTAACAGAAAAGGCCCCTGGAATTAGTTGATAGCTTTTTGCTACTATTTTATGCTGGAATGAGATAACGTTTCCTTCTTATTCAACATCGTTTATTAAATCTAGTTCACTTTTGATCACCAATATTAATGTTTCCATTTTGAACTGTACAGATATCATGGATGGAGAAGTTTGTGCAGAAGGGTACTCAGATTACTGCCCCTGTACCTATGGGAGTTCCAGCTACAACAGGTATGGGAGGCTTTGAAAGGCCTACTTCTAAGGGTGACATTTTGCGTTCGGATGCAAGTGCAGCACTAAATGTCGGTGTTCTCCATCTTGTACCCACATTGGATGTGTTTCCATTGTTAGAGGATCCAAAGACGTAAGACAAATGCTTAACCCCTGTGTCTACTCTCTATTATGTGTGTCGAAGTTGGTGAAATGAAATATTATTGAAAATGAACTCTTCCTAGATAGTTTAGTTCTATTTGTCAACCCAGAAAAGGACCAACTAATTACTAACTGTTGCAGTAAAATCAGTACAGAAATGGAGCTCAACTTCCATTTCCTAAAAGGCTCTAGAAATTAGTGATAAACAGTTTTTTCACATCAAATTACCAGTTTGTTAAGCTTTTCCTTGTAGCTATGATACCAAAAGTAATAAACAAGTTTCTGAATCTTTTTTCTCGAATGCAGAGTTTCGGCACATATCCAACCTTCTAAATCGTGATAATTGATCTGTTTTGTAGGTATGAACCAAACACAATTGATCTTGACCAGGATGAGTTCAAGTATTCTTCTATTTCTCTTCCTTATAGATATATAAAATAGCAATTGAGTCCTTTGATGATATCTGAGATCATCGTGCTAGGTACTGGTTCAAGATTTTGTCAGATCATTTGCCGGACCTCGTGGATAAGGTATGATGTTGCTCTTGCAAAGACATCTGCATAGTTCCTCTTTTCTTTATTCATGACATGATGTTAAAAAGGTTTCCAAGTGTCGTTCTTACTCACAAATTACAATCATCAAGCCATCCGAGACTGTATGTTTCCAGTACTCACCAACTTAACCAGATGCATTGCCCTCAGTTTCTGAATCCATTCATTGAATGACATCTCTGGTACAGTTGGCATGAGGCAGTCTGTAGTCCCAGAAGGCTAGAACCGCACATCATATGGAGCAGAAATTGTGTCACCCTTGATCTTTTGTTATCCAGTACTTCTTTATTGTTGGGTCCTTACAAGTAAGTATATCAGGCTGTGAACTGCCTACAAGTAGTTTGCCACATTTGACACACACCACCTTTATCGGTTTCCACATAAGCAGGTATGCACCTGCCACAAATGTTTGCCAAAAGGAACAGAGAGACTCCCTTGTTAAGGGACTAGTTTCTGTTTCTGTAGCTTAGTGAGCTTAGCTCCTTGACTGTAATGAAAGCTATATTTCCACTTCATTATGATCACAATCAAGTTTACATTGGGATTGCATATTTTGGGTTGAGATAGTACACATAGGGTTTTTCTATTTGTAGTAACAATTTGTGAATTGAGGATATTTACCTGAATATCCATTTCTTGTCTGTTTGGGAGTAAATGGAATCCTGAAACAGTATATTCTTGGCTAACTCATATGTAGGCAGTTGCTAGTGAAGGTGGGACTGATGATGCCAAAAGGCGGGGAGATGCATTTGCGCATGCCTTTTCTGCTCATCTGGCAAGGTAAAAAATTGCTTTTGCATGTCGATATTTCTCTATCTCTTTGCTACCTAACTTGTGTCTAAGGTTAGATTGATGGAGGAGCCAGCTGCTTATGGAAAGTTTGGTTTGGCCAACCTGTTGGAGTTGAGAGAAGAATGTCTGAGAGAATTTCAGTTTGCCGATGCATATATTAGCATCAAGCAGAGGTTGGCTCCCTATATATGCACATGCATGCACACATGCTCTCATTTGTCTAACATTCTGGTATCTTCTGCTTGAAGGGAAAATGAAGCTTCACTGGCTGTTTTACCAGATCTTCTGATGGAACTTGATAGTATGAATGAGGTATTTGACAGAAGGGCTTCTTTCTATTTAATTCTGCACTTAACTGAAATCATCTTAACATTTTCTTCTGTGATAGCTCATGTTATCTACTTGCGATTATGCCAGTTTTCTATTGGCAGCATGTGGATGATAAAGCATGAGAAATTTTGATTCATGCCATGATCATAAGTCCATGTTAAACAAAATACCACTAATTTTGTTTCTGGCAAAAGCAAAACATGCCAATGTCCTGTTAGGGGTATTTTGTCATTGTTGTTATTTTTCTTTTCCCTCTGTAGTGAAGCTTCAAGTCTAGATATTCATCTGAGTGTACATTTCATGGATATCCAGGAAGCTAGGCTGCTTGCTCTAATTGAAGGTGTCCTTGCTGCAAATATATTTGATTGGGGATCTCGAGCTTGTGTAGACCTTTATCACAAGGGAACTATAATAGAAATCTATCGCATGAGTCGCAAGAAGATGCGACGTCCTTGGCGGGCAAGTTTTCCAAGTCTGAACTTTTTAAATGTTACAGTTGCATTGCGACCTCTGAGAGTTCTAAAAAAATAAAAAGAGCTGTACTGTCACAAACTATATCATTAATTTTATGTACTTTTTCTTGCAGATTGATGACTTTGATATGTTCAAAAGGAGAATGCTTACTGATAGAAAGGACCAACCATACAAAAGAGCACTGCTTTTTGTTGATAACTCAGGTGCTGATGTGGTCCTTGGAATGCTTCCTTTAGCTCGGGAGCTTTTACGCCATGGAACAGAGGTATAAATTGAAATGCTGAAAAGCTAAAGAGTTGCCTTTTTTGTTTTGTTTGCTCGACACTGAATTTAATTAGAAAGAGCAGACATAATTCTGGCTGCAGAGATTCAATCAAGGGAATACAGGATATATTGCATGCTAATGTATAGATCACATTTATTTTTTCCTATTTCCTTCGTTGAAGATAGAGTGCATGAAAAAGAATGGAAAACATCCTTAGTAAATGTTGTGATAATTTCTTAAAGATCTTATTTGTGAGAACCCAGAACTGATAAAAAATGGAGATGATTTTAGCTGTCTGGCTGGCCTTGTGAAATAACTGTAGAACTGAAGCAGACCTTCAAGATTATCCCATTTCGTGATTACTCATGGAATATCCAATCGTCATAAAATTTCTATTAATAGATAGATGTTTAATGTGATCAGGTAGTTCTTGTTGCAAATTCGTTGCCGGCTTTGAATGATGTTACTGCTAATGAACTTCCAGAAATTATAGCTGAAGCCTCAAAGGTACAAAGTAAATACAATCCCTTGCCATTTAGCTTTATTATCTATTGTTGTTAACTCTAAGTTCATATAACTCAAATGATAATTTATCGCAGCACTGTGGTATCCTTCGGAAAGCTGCAGAAGCTGGCGGGTTGATAGTTGATGCAATGGCTGGCATCCAAGATGATCTCAAGGATGAGCCAGTGTCTGTGCCACTAATGGTTGTGGAGAATGGATGTGGCAGTCCATGTATTGATTTTCGGCAGGTTAGCTCAGAGCTTGCTGCTGCTGCAAAGGATGCAGATTTGGTAAGAAGGCTGAAGCATTTTGTTTTTCCTGAATGCATTTTCTCATACAAGAATCATTTGCAATGTTCTGTTATTTATAATAGTGGTTTGCTTTCCAATATAATGCAGTTAATTTTAGAGGGCATGGGGCGGTCACTGCATACCAACCTCAATGCCCGTTTTAAGTGTGATGCTCTAAAGGTACTTGTTTCTGCAAACCTTACTCATTTGTTGCTACACAGGCAACCTTGATAGTTCTGATTGCGAGAAATTTCCTCATATTTTAAAAAAGGAATCATAGATTTTATATTGAAGAAATTTGATAGTAGATCAGTTTCATATCATGATTACAACAATATTTTCAGTCATAGGCATTGGACTTCAAATATAATTGTAGTCATGACTCATGGGATAAGTCACACAGCACAAACATCATCTTTTTTTTTTTGGGGGGGGGGGGGGGGGGGGTGTTGGCAATAGACACAGGATTTTAGGCAAGCCAAAGGCACCATGATCCTTGGGGGTTTGCTTCATTATATACCCAAAAGGTTTGCTTGGAATACAAGATGCTCAACATATTCCTACAGCATATAGCATAAAGTGCTAAAGTAGATAAAGCTAGGCTCCTTGGCTCCTAAGCAAGCTTAAGGGCATTACAGTAACTATAGCTTAACTGACAGGCTTATACAACATTTCTCCCCCTAAGCTTGACAGTTCTTCAACTTGCTGATCTCCTTGAGCCCAATTCTTCCCCTCATCTCTTCAAACTTGGCCTTGCCGAGGGACTTGGTTAAGATATCTGCAAGCTGGTCTGCTGTATGTGTGAACTCAGTCTTGATTGTACCATCTTCAACACAGTCTCTGATGAAGTGGTACTTGGTCCTGATGTGCTTGCTCCTGTCATGGAAAACAGGGTTCTTTGCAAGGGCCAGGGCTGACTTGTTGTCGACCCTGAGCTCCACCACCTCCACCTTCCTCCCCAGCAGCTCTGCAAGCAATCTTGACAGCCACAATGCCTGAGTTGCAGCTGTTGTCATTGCTACATACTCAGCCTCACAGCTCGAGAGAGCAACAACCCTTTGCTTGATGGACTGCCAGCTGATCAGACTGTCTCCAAGAAAGAACAGACACCCAGTGGTGCTCTTGCTGGAATCCATGTCACCAGGTCTGAATCGCTGTAGCCAATGAACCTTGCCTTGCAAGAAGCTCTGGTGTAGTGGAGGCCATAATCCAGAGTGCCAGCCAGGTACCTGAGAACCCTCTTCACAGCTTGAAGATGCTCAACTGTCGGTCTCTTCAGGAACCTGCTGACAAAGCCCACAGCAAAGGCTAGATCAGGCCGAGTGTGCACCAAGTACCTGAAGCTTCCCACGAGCCTCCTGTACTGAGTTGCATCCACTTCCTTTGTTGTGCTGTGCTTGCTCAGCTTCAAACGCTCCTCCATGGGAGTGGCAGCTGGGTTGCAGTCCGACATACCACCCAGCTCCAGGATCCTCTTGGCGTAGTGGCTCTGACGAAGTGTGATGCCACCACTGCTCTGCTGGACCTCAATGCCCAGATAGAAGCTCAGCAGGCCGAGATCACTCATCTCAAAGGTTGATTTCATCCTGGCCTTGAACAGGTCGATCTCTTGCTTGCTTGCGCCAGTGATGATCAGATCATCCACATAGACCCTGACCACCAGAAGCTTGTCGCCAGAGCCCCGCCTGTACATCGCCGTCTCATGGCTGTTCTGCTCGAAGCCCATCTGCTTCAGAGTCGCATCCAGCTTGGCGTTCCACGCCCGAGGTGCCTGCCGCAGACCATAGAGTGCCTTGCGGAGGCGGTACACCTTGTTCTCTTCCCCGGCGACGACGAACCCAGGTGGCCGGCAGACGTAGACTTCCTCATGAAGGTCTGCATTGAGGAATGCAGACTTGACGTCCATGTGGTGGACCGGCCACCCCTCCTGGGCAGCCAGCGCAAGCAGCACGCGCACAGACTCCATGCGAGCCACTGGCGCAAATGCATCTTCGTAATCCACCCCCTCCTACTGCACGAAGCCGCGCGCAACGAGTCTTGCCTTGTGCTTGATCACTTCGCCGCGCTCGTCCTTCTTCAGCTTGAACACCCATTTCAGGGTGATTGGGCGGTGGCCGGCACGGGGAGGCACCAGCTCCCAGGTGTCGTTTCTCTCGACGGCGCGTAGCTCCTCCTCCATTGCAGCACGCTAGGCAGGATCGTCCTTGGCCTCAGCATAGGTGGACGGCTCGTCAGAGTGCGTGAGATGCAGCTTCGCGAACAAACGCTGCGCCGGCGGTGGAATGGGCTGATCGCCGATGATGCCGGTGACAGTGCAATAGCGGAGTGGCTCCCCATCGTAGCACGCATCCAGCCGGTCTTCATCTTCCTCCAGGGGAGTCACATGCTCCACCTGGGACTCGAGCGGAGCCGGTGAAGGTGTCGATGCTGCCGCCGAAACAGGAGATGCGGGCGGCGCACCACAGACAGGGGACGGCGAGGCTGGAGCTGAGTCCTCTGCCTCCGCCGGCTCAAAGCCTGGCGAAGCAGAATGTGGCGGAGGAATGGGAGATGGGGATGCCGGGCTCTGAGCTCCAGACACCACCTCCGACCACATGTACTCGACGGTGAACTCGCTCTCCGCCGCCGCCGATGAACCAGGCTCCGGCGAGGCCCAGTCCTGGCTGCGTCCTTCATTGAAGACAACGTCGCGGCTGATCTTCACGCGCTGGGTCACCAGATCATAGACCCGATACGCCTTGGCCCCTTCCGCGTAGCCGATGAACACGCCGGCCTCGCCGCGATCATCGAGCTTGCGAAGCTGAGTGAGCCGCTTGGTGTAGGCAATGCAGCCAAACACCTTGAGATGGCGCACCGTTGGCACGCGCCCGTGCCACGCCTCGTAGGGGGTCATTCCCTTCAGCGCGCGCGTCGGCGACTGGTTGAGGAGGTGGACCGCAGTCATTACTGCCTCCCCCAAAACCGAGCCGGCATCCTCCTCTGCTTCAGCAGCGCGCGCGCCGTCGCCACCACAGACTGATTCCTACGCTCAACAACTCCATTTTGCTGTGGAGTGTAAGGAGCGGAAAAATCGCGCTTTATACCTTCATCGGCGTAGTAGGAGGTGAACTCAGCGACGGTGAACTCGCTGCCGTTGTCCGTGCGAAGGACCTTCAGCTTGCGGCCGCTCTCCAGCTCCGCGGCGGCTTGCACCTTCTTGATGGCCTCCCCGGCGGCGTCCTTGGACGGCAGAAGCACGACCCACATGAAGCGAGTCACGTCATCCACCATCAGCAGGAAGAAGCGGTTGCCGCCAGGGGTCGCCGGCGTCACGGGACCGCACAGGTCCCCGTGCACTAGCTCGAGCTACTGCTTTGCCCGGTACTCCGTCGCAGCCGGGAATGGGCGCCGCCTCTGCTTGGTGGTGACGCAGGTGTCACACACCTGCTCGACGTGGTCGATCTTGGGAATCCCCGACGCCATCTCCTCCTTGCTCAGCCGCCGGAGTGCGTCGAAGTGCAGGTGGCCGAATAGTTCGTGCCACTGCCACGCCTCATCATCCTTCCGCGCCGCAAGACTGACAGGATGGACAGCTTCCAGGTGAAGAATGTACAACCGATTTGCCCCTCGGTGTACCTTGGCAAGTAGACGGACGCGGCGATCCCAAATACGCAGCACGCTGTCGTCGATCTCCACCTTGGATCCGCTCTCGTCTAGCTGCCCAAGACTCATGATCGAGTTCTTCAGGGCAGGGATGTAGTACACGCCTTGAAGGACGCGGTGCTCACCTGTCTTGCCCTCGAACACGATGGAGCCGACGCCACAGATGTCCACCTTGGACTCGTCTCCGAAGCGCACTGTGCCGCGGACGTCGGTGTTCAGGTCGGCGAAGAGCTCACGGTGGCCCGTCATGTGGTGCGTGGCGCCATTGTCGAGGTACCATCCTCCGACCTTCTCCTCATCTCCGTCGACGTCGAGGTAGGCCCGAGCACGAGGTTCATCGATGTTGAGGGCTCGAGCTCGAGGGTCGGTGTCGAGGGGTCGAGCTCGAGGGTCGATGTCGAGATCCTGAACTTGTGGGTCGGTGTCGAGGGGTCGAGCTCGAGGGTCGGCTCGAGCGCGTGGTCCGTCTCGAACGAGGTCGGCTCGAGCGCGTGGTTCGTCTCGAACGAGGTCGGCTCGAGCGCGTGGTTCGTCGCGGACGAGGTCGGCTCGAGCGCGTGGTTCCTCCAAGGTCACATCTTGGGCGGCGAAGGTGTACGCCGGTGAGCTCTCGTCGAGGTCGACAAAGCCATGTGCCAGGAACAGAGCGCCGTCCTCTTCTTCCGCCTCGGCGTACTGGGCGCGCCCTTGTCCTCCGCCACCGCGCTACCGCCGCGCTGATCACCTCCTCCTCGACCTCCACCGCGGTGGCCGCCACGGCCGCCACGGTCACCTCGATCTCCACCGCCGCGGTTACCGCCATCTGGACGGGGCCGAGGACAATCCCGCGCCCAGTGACCCTCATGGCCACAGTTGAGGCAGGTATCTGGTCCCCGATCACCGCCAGCGGGGTCGTTGTAGTCACCACGACCGCTGCCACGGCCTCCGCAGCGGCCGCCACCGCGGCCTCTCTGCTTCTTGCCTCCGTCGCGCTGGTTCTTGGAGCTTGAGCCGCTGGAGTCATCCGCGCCCTTCTCCTTCTTCCAGCGCGCCTTCCACTGCTCCTCCGTGTACATCAGCTTGCCGCCGACGGAGATCGGCTCCGTAGGCGCTTGATGCTCCCGTTCGTCCACCGCCTTGAGCCTCCCGGTCACCTCCTCGAGTGTGAGTGCATCAAAGTCGAGGAATTGCTCGATGGCGACGACGATCTGGGCGTACTTCGTCGGCACCATGCGGAGGTACTTCTCCACGACTTGCTGCTCGTCGATGTCGTGGCAGCCATGGATGACCAGCTGCTGATGCAGCGCCTGAAGCCGGAGCGCGTAGTCCTCGACCTGCTCGCCTGGCCTCATGCCGATGTTCTCCCAGTCGCGGCGAAGGCGCTGCATCGTCGTGCGGCGGACCTTGTCCACCCCGATCCTTGCTGCAGCGATGGCGTCCCACGCCTCCTTCGCAATCTGCTTGTCGATGAGGGGGATGCCCATCTCCTTGGGCACTGCGGCGACGATCACCTCCATCGCCCGCCGATCCTCCCGGAACGGGACCGGAAGCCCCTCAACGGCGTCCCACAAGTTGCGGGCTTGCATCCGCAGCTTCATGGTCTGGGACCACTCGTGGTAGTTTGTCTTGTCCAACATCGGCCATGCGGTCCCGCTGCCGGAGTCCGTGGTAGATGACCCTGGGCTCCGGCGACGGATGGCGCCCGTCGCTGTGCCCGCGACGGCGGGGACGGGGACCGCCTACGGCGAGGACTCCTAGACCTCCCGGGCGACCCGCCGTGTAGCCTCTCCTCCTTCAACCCGCTCCCCTCTGCCGCTGCCTTCTCCGCGGCGATCTCCGCCCGTAGTTCCCGCGCCGTCACGGCGGCAGCCTCTGCCACCTTGGCCGCTTCCCGCGCCGCCTGGATGGCTGCTGCTACAGCCTCCTCTGCTGCCTTCAGGCGAGCAGCCTTGCCGTTGAGGTCGCCCTGCACCTCATCGGCATCCTTAGCACCGTCCCTGACGGTCTTGGCGGCGGCGGCGGTGCGCTCGGCAGAAGTAGCCATGGCAGGAGCAAGAACAGGGGTAGGTAGGGAAGGGGATAAGGTTTGGCTCTCTGGTAACCTAGCTCCGATGCCAATTGTTGGCAATAGACACAGGATTTTGGGCAAGCCAAAGGCACCATGACCCTTGGGGGTTTGCTTCATTATATATCCAAAAGGTTTACTTGGAATAAAAGATGCTCCTAAAGCATATTCCTACAACATATAACATAAAGTGCTAAAGTAGATAAAGTTAGGCTCCTTGGCTCCTAAGAAAGTTCAAGGGCATTACAGTAACTAGGAAATAAACTAGACTCTGATAGCTTAACTGACAGGCTTATACAACAGGGGGGTGGTTTAAGAATTGGCTAGTGAACACTAAGTAGAGGTCATTTGCTGGCGGACACCCAAAATGGAGACACACTGCAATTGACTCCGAATTCCAATGATTTTCATTGCCAATGTAGCTTGAGCTGAATCTGTAACTTCCTTAACTTTCTGTCAATTTGTTGGAGCTAGAGATCAGAATCTTTGATAAGTGATATGTCCCACCTAATCTTGTATCCCATTTTAAAAAGTTTACAATTCGAGCTTTTATGCGCAGCTTGCTATGGTCAAGAATCAGCGATTGGCGGAAAAGCTCTTCAATGGAAATATATACGACTGCATCTGTAAATTTGAACCAGTTTCTTAATGGGAATGGCAGTGGAATATTGGTAATGCTCACTACTTATTTCGCCACGGCATTGCTTAAATCTGGTAGTACTAACAAAGTGGGTATCTTTTTCTTCAGTTTTATCTTCTTGCCGCAACTTGCAGAAGCAACTTGATTGGTGCAGCCGGTGAGACAATGAAAGCATAATGGTCCTTCCAATGTACGGGGTACAAGAAACACCCTTTCAATATGCAGCCACTATTCGCCTAAACGGCCGTTTAACCCCTTAAACACCGTGTAAACGCTACATGGTGGTACGCCGTTTCTGTTTAATCATCTGTTTAGCCCGAATAATGGCTAAACAGTAGGTGACCACTGTTTTCCGTTTAGCGTTTAGGAAAACATTGTATGCAGCTAGTGTCTGTTATAACAGTGTTGTCCCAAACGATGTAAAAGGCAAGTAAAAAAAACGATGTAATAAAGGCTTTAAAGACCGTTGCCAGAAATATTGAATGGAGAGGTTGAGCCAGACAACTGAGTTCACGTACTTGAAATTTGAAAAGCGAGAGAACTCGTTAGCAGTCTAGCAGCGCCGAAGTAACATATTAATCCTGGAAAAATATTGTCATTCTGATGGCTCGAAGCCTCGAACCAATCCAAAATTTGTTCACCTGCTGGGACAATGCCGTCGCTCAAATGCTAAAAATCAAATTATTAGTTCTTGCATAATGTTTTCAATTCTGAGAGATTTTTGTCACCATGTAATTTACTCGGTAGTTAAATTGCACAGTAGATAAATCACTAAATGAGACGGTACACAAGAGCAACAAGACAGCTAAAACATAAGAGACGAGAGATTTCTTCAGCATACAACAGCAGCAGTTGATCCACTAATCAACATGCCGTCCATCACTCCAGAAACTATCATATGAGCTCTAGGCAAAGTTGATGTCGTACGCCTTGCGGCCGTCCGCCCTGAAGATGCCAAAGTGGCGCTCGAACTCGGAGCCGGGCTTGCCGTCCTCGTCGTACAGGTCGAACAGGAACGTCTCCACGGGCACGCCGGGCCGCTTCGGCGTGCCCACGCCGCGCACCGTCCTCTCCACGATCTTGGCGTTGTACGCCGCGGCGTTCTGAGGGGTGGCGGCCGGGTGCCCCGCGGTGGGCCACCCGGTCTCGGTCACCTCGACCGGCACGGCGCCGAACCCCTCCTTCTCCAGCGCGGCCACCAACGCGTCCACCGTGGCGTCGAACAGGTTGGTGTACACCAGCGCGCCGTCCTGCACGGGCGCCGCGCCGGCCCCGAAGAGCGCGTAGGCGAGCTGCACGTTGGCCGGGTCGTTGACGTAGCTGATGAAAGGGTAG
>CM041631.1:15745741-15776079 GCA_023333625.1 Bothriochloa decipiens | reverse complement strand
CATATCTATTCAGAGAAAATACGATATTCGTCACATTTCAAATCATGCAATCCATTGTTTAAATCATAAAAGAAACATCATTATTTCTAACACGAACTGCAATGCTCTAACATCATTATTTATAGATCTAATATACATACTACTCACAGATCTACCCAGAGTCAACTAAAAACTAAACAACTCTAGTGCACATTATATTTTACTAATGCATAGCAACAGACTTGTAATGTATGAGAAACTTACCTAAAAACCGAGGTCTCAAACTGGCAGGGCTTCGCCGTTACTTCCTTCTCCTCCCTCCTCTCTTCTCCCTTTTTTTCTGAAAATTTTAGTGAATATAATGAAAATCTGAAGGGGGGCTGGCTATATATAGGTGGCGGCCAAAAAAACGCCCACTGTGTGGGCGTTTTTTGGCGGCCAGGGGGCCGCCTGCAAAAGTGCACGGCCGGCCTCGCCTGTTTTGCAGGCGGCCCCCAGCTGGCCAAAAAACGCCCACTGTGTGGGCGTTTTTTGGCTTCCAGGGGGCCGCCTGCAAAACAGCGCGGCCGGCCTGGCCTGTTTTGCAGGCGGCCCCCTGGGGAGGAAAAAACGCCCACTGTGTGGGCGTTTTTTTACTGCTCGGGGCCCGCCCGCAAAACAGGCCGGCCCTTTTGCAGGCGGCTCCCTGGCCGCAAAAAAACGCCCACACAGTGGGCGTTTTTTGGCCGCCAGGGGGCCGCCCGCAAACGCCGGCACCGGCGCCGGCCGGACGTTTGCCACGTCACAAAAAACGCCCAGACAGTGGGCGTTTTTTAAAAAACGCCCACTGCAGGCGACTAGTTCTGTCATTTTTTAAAACGGGAGACTATTTTAGTAAACTTTTTTTTAAAAAAAAATTAAAAATAAAAAAAGTTCGGCAGTTCCCACAACTCATGGGCCTGAATTTTCCAGCCCAAAAGACAATGAATGATGGGCCCAAAACTTACCTTTATAGCAGTGCCGCCCATTACTTCAGGCTCATCAAACCGCATAAACTGGTCCTTCCAAAAAAAAAGAATAGTGCAAGACAGTTTCAACTGTAACCATGAGACGTCAGCGGTGACTTCGGGAATCTCCAAATTAAAGATGGGCAACGGGCCGGTCCGACACGGCCTGACCCGATAAGTTACGGGCCGAAAAAGGCACGCGGGCCCTGCGTGCCGTGCCTACCAGGCAAGCGGGCCTGGCCTTCGGCCCAAGCACGGCACTACGGGCCGATTTTCGTGCCGAGCCGGCCCGTCAGACACGACATGTTTGGTGGGCCGTGCCGGCCCAAGGCCCACGAGGTCAATTTGGCCCCATCTGTCATAAGCACAGAAAAGGGGCGGCGCTTTGACCGGCCGTAGCTCGCCGGCGGCGAACTTTCCGGCGACGAGACTAGCACCCTTAGACTCCTCTCGTCAAGACGCATCTATCAGGATAGGTCACCACAAAAAGTTTCAATGTTTGGCTAGTGGCAATGGAAGAGGCGGCTCCAGCGGCGCTATACGTAAACTGCGGCGTGCACGGCTAGCGGGGACTGTGGGGCTGGGGTCGCGTGTGCTGTGCGCCATGTGGCCGCGTGTGTGGAGTCGGAGGAGCTGCTCGATGCCACCGAGTCGGAGTTTGAAAAGGAGGTGCGCGTGTCTGGGCGAGGAGAAGGAGGCCGGGAGGATTCTGCGATGATGGGAGGAAGCCGGGAATGAGAGGGGGTTGTTGAGGCTGCTGGGCTGCTAGGCTATTTGGCCTGCTGGGGTGTTCGGCCTGATAGGTTTGGGTGGTTCCTGCTGATTTCTAGATTTGATCATTGGGCCGCATCAGGCCTTTTGTCATTTTACGGGCCGTGCCGTGCTGGCCCACGGGCTTGAGTTGCGGCCCAAGCATGGCCTGCTATACGGGCCGTGCCGTGCTTGGGCCGGGCCAAATTCACGGGCCTCGTGCCAGGCCAACGGGCCCGGGCCGCATGCCCAACTTTATTCCAGATCAACCGGCTGCTCAGTCCTTCGGAGGTGCTCATAGCAGTAGGGGTAGGCTTGCGTACTGTATTCATAGGGGTGAGTGTGTGTGCGTGTTGTGAACGTCTGCGTTATACTGTATCATTCTAAAAAAAAATCTGTGTGCAACAAAGTAGGTCAAGCTAGAGAAAATTTGGCCAATTCCAAATCTAGAATCACATTCTTTTTTATTTAAGACAGAGGCAACACTTCCTTTGTTCTAAAATATCTATACTTCTACAGTTCAAACATTGTAAGAAAAACGTGCACACATAGACATAGTGTGAGATCCAATGTCTGCAGGGGTACTAAGTCTATGGATCGGCGTGATGTTACTCGTTCACTTGTTTTTTCACTGCAGCACAAGTGACATGTTCTCTACGAAACTCGAATTGTTCCGTGGGGGCTCTCTCCCTATCCCACGTGGCAGCATCTGTGTTTGTGTGTTCATGTTACCTCTTGTTCGGCAGCGGCATGAACTGCACTAATTTGTAACATCGAATTATAGAAAGTGCGATTAATATTGGGGTAGAGGGATTAGTTACGTAGACGGCAAAGCCGGTACGGAGGCGAAAAAGTCCCCCTTTTACGTATTAACACATCAGCAATGCAAGCAAGCACAAAGCAGCCCCGTTCGACGGATCCATTTGTTACGATGCAATAAAAATACTTGTAGCAGTATTATATATGCCATTTACTTATGTGCCCTCCCCTCAAAAAAAAATTTATTTATGTGCCCATGAGCTATGACTGAAACTTATGATTACAGGTCGTCAAATGATTGAACGTATATATAAAGTCTATAAATTATTTCTCTAGTTCCTCCTTCCTCCACGTCATCTGCTTATGTCACCTAGTAACACACTCGTTATCTGCCAAGCTATGTCATCTACTCGCGGTTGTCCTTTGCAGTTCCATTCACATCTTCAGTTAACGAAAACAGATCCCACCTCCACCCACCATCCACTGACCAAACACACTCACAGCTAGCCTTTACGGTTCCATTCGCATCCTCAGTTAACAAAAACGGATCCGTGGGCGCTGCATGCAAGCATGCAAGGCACGCGAGGAGTTTAAGATTGACATCATCGCTTCGTGTTTAAATGCGTGTGGTAAGGTGAGAATCTGAGAAGCCCTCATGCTGCTATATATAGCAACGCACAGCATCGGACTGTAACGAGGCTGACCGCCGTTCCCAAATACAACCAAGCTCCCGTGGCGTGTATAGACGGCGAGTGGTGCAGCACAGATGGTTACACACAGATGGTTGCAACGAGGCTAACCGCCCTTCCTTTTTGTATCGATTGTTCCTTCGTACAAAAAGCAATGAATCCCAATGTTCCAATCGATGAAAATGATGTGATTAATTTTTTCTATTTCAGTGCTTGAAACCGGAGAAGTAGACCACGATATGGCCAAAAAACAGAGGGATCGCGTCATCGCCGAACGGTGAGCATGGTGACTGCATATGCATTTTGATAGCACATGCCTGAAAACAACAGGATAATTATTAGCATAGTCGTAGTGACCACATGAGCTGAGACCAATTGGAATCATTGTCAGGAAGGGAGAACACGTGGCCACACCTCCACGGTCCAAGCCGCCTGCGGCACGAGATAAGAGGCCGCCATGACAGAGCACCGTCTACCGTCCGAGAACAAAGAGGACGATGTGGCAGGTGCGTTCTATATGTTCACTGCTACAGTAATATACTGCAACTTTTATTATTCAATATAGATACACGTTTATTTTTAATGCTATTGTTATTTGCATTATGCTTTGATAGATGTCTACTTGGTGCCCTGATCAAGCATGAAGCAAGAGATGGTCGCAGAAAAAAACATAAAGCAGGGGAGATGCAATGTCACGGCTCACGACAATTTTTTTTAAAAAAATTCATTTGTGTCTTTTGAGTTCTTAGGGTACTTTTATTTTCCTATGCATACACTTTCAAGTCCTTTCATCCATATCCATTCATATCTAGATCTCCTATTATTTATAAACTAATATTTTAAATCACTTAAATTCCTCCGTTATACCCACGGCAACGCGAGGGAATCCAGTATATACAACAACCAGACACCCAAACTCTGCCATCTGGGGAAGGAACTTAAGGATCTGCAAAAAAAAAAAAAAGCAACGTTAATTTACAATGCAACTGAAGAACCACGAGGAGCACGCGTTTACCAGTTTACGAAGCAAAAACACACTAGCGGATGGCTCGGTCCTAGCAACTATGCACGCCGCCGAGAAGGGTTTTGGAAAGCGTCGAGTGCCTGCGTAGAGCAGCAGCGGTCGTGCTCGGTTCGAGCGGATCATCGGCCTGTTCTGACTGCCGAACCACTTCCTTTTCCTGATGGACCTGATCGGGTGCCTATGGGCTGTTGCATTTCATGGGAGAGGGCGGTGGCTCGTGAACGGAATTTGGGCCGCTGCCAGATCGATCAACCATCCTTGCATGTCTGGGACGCCACAAACAGCGTTCCAAATTTCTTACGTCTAGCCATCTTTTTTAAAATAATAAAATATCTGAATTCATCTATTTAAAGATAAAGTCAGACTAATTATTACAGGCTCCAAACCAAACACCAAATTCGACTATAAAAAATTATAACTACGCACGCAAAAGCTAGAAAGATAAACAGTCTAGCTATCTGAAGAAGGAAACTCTGAAGATCATCAGCAGGGGTAACTACATACGGCACGGGCCGCAACGAACGAAGTTTCGGTACAAGAAGTGTCCGCAGCTGGCGCACGCGTGAAGCCAGCCCTCATCGTCTGGTTCTGCACAAATTAATCATTGGCCCTTCCGGCCTTCCCTATCAGGATCACTGTATCGATCTGTCACGATGGAGGCGTGCGATTAATTCCGAGCTGCCGCCGAACACACACAGCGGACAAAACGTCCCGAGCGAAAAACGCAGGCGCCAGGCGGCTTATCACCACATGTGTTCTGATAAAGTGATAAGGCCTGCTGCAATCGAGCAAGCGACAAGCGCTGATACTGACTGATAGCTGATCGGCACGCTGCGCGGGGACCATGTGCGCCGTACATATCGCCGGCGTATTCGCAAGCGGTAGTACAATTCGTACACATTCACATGGCATTCGCTCCTGCCGTCAAACACGGCGGCGGGCGGCTTGCGCTAGCTATCAGTGATTAAGATTAGAAAATTAAACAGCACGTCAGACTAGTCTGAGTACATTGTACTTACGTACTGTTTTGGGCGGCGCTTCATGTGGCTCTGTTTTGGCTGCGACAGCCAATGTTGTCGTGACGGTCGGTCGACATGAAGTGCGTAGTACTATACAAGAATCTCTCTGTCGCAGGCTTCGACAAGCTCTTTGTTCGCATTTCTCTTTTGATGAGATGACGTGATTGCAGGCTGTATCCACTGGCCATTGACGATTAATAATAAGACATGTTTGCTTCGCTTAAGATATCTACGCGGCTACACATAATCTGTACGTATCGAACAGCCTGATTACTGTATTACGGAGTAGGAACCATTTGTAGCATCTCCGGCTGTTGAAAACACACAGAAAGGTCGGCCAGCTTCCCACTGCCAGCCGGCCGGTACTCACCGCGGGGCCGCTACACCTCGCCGTCGCGAGACGTCGAACCAGGCCTTTTTTTAATGTCTCAAAAATTCTAAAAATTTCATTCTCTATGCGTCATATTAAATATTACGTCGAATATATAAAGCATTAAATACTGATAAAATAAATAACTAATTATATAAATTAGTTGTAAATTATAAGATAAATTTTTTAATTTTAGTTAGATCATGATTAGATAATATTTATTAAATATAAATAATTTTTTATTCTAGTTAGGTCATAATTAAATAATATTTATTAAATATAAACGAAATATACGTACCATCGACGCGATCTTTCGTGTCCCGTCACGTACGTACTCCTGGATCCGCGCCGGCTTCTTCCCCACCGTCGCTGTCATTGTCGTCCCCTGTCCTCTTCATGGAAAAAACCGGAAACCTGAGCGTGTTCAAGATAAGGCTCATTGCAGGTTGCGACTTCTACGCGGAATAATCCAACAGCGATCGATCTGTAAAGTGACACTGCACATCAGCACGCTGTCACGGATAGTAAGCCTGACCTTTTGGCGGCCGGCCGGGCCTTCGTGTGAGTCACTGACCGCAAAAGATTCTTTCACGGATCGATACGATACCGCTCGTGTTATTTGGCTTAAACGAAGCCCGCTGTTTCGCCTGAACCAGCACAAAACACGCAAGCGCGTCCAAAATTTAACCACAGTACAATATTGCTCAGCATTCAGCGACCTGGCCGACCTGTAATAAGGCAATTCCTAAAGTAAGGCCTTGTTTAGATTTTTAAATTTACCTCTAAATTTTACTATACAGAATTCTTATTTTCCATCATATTAAAATATTAGCAAATGTATGGAGTACTAAATATAGATGAAATTAAAAACTAATTGCACAGTTTTATTGTACTTTACGAGACGAACATTTTAAACCTAATTAATTAATATTTAGGCAATTATTAGTAAATAAAAACAAAAATACTACAGTGCAATGGCACCGTGCACATGCCGAATCGGATCACCGATTATGGCATCTAAACAAGGCGTAAGACATGAAGGGCTCTGTACCTTATATATACTGACCGCAAAAGATTCTTCGCTGATCGGTACGATACCGCTGTCTTTTTTTTTTTTTTTTGGCTTGACGTCGCCTGAACCAGCACGAAGGACGCAACGCATGCAAGCGCATCAAAAAATTAATTAATCACGTTGCTTAGCTGTCTGGCCGTCGTCGACCTGTAGTAAGGCAGTTCCTAAAATAAAACACATGTGAAGGGCTACCTATATGTAGCTGACAGTTTTTTTGAAGACTTATGTAGCTGACAGCGACTGTCCATCGATCTCCCGACACCGACGGCATGTCGGTGACGCGATGGAAAAGACGGCGACGGCGCAGCACTGTGGCGAGGAAGAGATGAATCTCTGGATATCGAGGACAACGTCTCGTTCCATATTTATACACGCGTTGCAGCTAAAAAAAGTAATTAGCTGCTCAATCATAGCATTATGATAATTGACCTACCGTTTGTGCACTTACCATAATACGAGAATAATTGCTTACCAAATAGGCCAGCGTAATTTTCTTCATACATGCAAAATTTCGGAGTGGCACAACGAAGCCACGCACCCGCAAGGGTCGAAGCGGGAAATCGCTGAACCATTCACGCGCATGTTATGCGTGCGCGCCCATAACCGAGAATAATTGCTTACCAAATAGGCCAGCGTAATTTTCTCTATGCATGCAAAAATTCGGAGTGGCAAAACGAAACCGCGCACCCGCAATGGTCGAAGCGGAAAATCGCTGTACCATTCACGCACATGTTGTGCGTGAGCGCCCATAAGCCCCGCCGCGCCCCGAGCGCGTGTGGTTCTTCATTTTTCTCTCCCCAATAGCTCCAACAAGATAGAGATAGCTCAACTATTTAAGTTGGCCTTACTCCTCTTGAAGTAACAAGGTGGGACTAAAGTCATCTATCTTTTTATATATACATATTTGTGTAAGTAAGTCTTTAAAATTTATTTAAAATTGTTTGGCATGACCCAAAACATCTGACACACCTGCCACAGCGATTATGGCGTCGCCAACACCCGCCGTAGCTTGGGCGGACAATACGTCCGCCACAAGTGTGGTGAGAATTAACACACCAAACGAACTAAGGAATGTTGTGGCGGGCAAAGTTAAAACGCAAACCAAACAGCTAGCGGCCTAATTTACGTAGCAGCCGAAGTTGTGGTGTGGGGGGTGTGGCATCGGCCAGCAACCAATGAAGCAAACACGGTCTGAACCAGCGTGTTACGTCGCGTGAGACATACGTAGACGGATTTTGATTTTTTGGACAAGCTGCCATGCTAGCAGATCCATCGGAAGTCCGCCGAAGACGACGACACTAGCTAGCGGTAGGACTAGCGAACTTGGCTTCCTCGATGGAAGTTTTCCATGATATAAAGCTGAAAACTGCTACTAGTAAGCTAAAGTGGCATTTTGTAATAAAGAAATTAAACGACACAATAATACTCGTAACAGAGACGACGGATAGGAGAAACCGGAAAAGTTTGATTGTAATCTTTGGCGGCACGTCCCGAACATACTTACTTTTCAGAGATGCCTACGAACGGGTTCATTCGTTCCGGGTGAGAAGAAAGCAACCATTTTCGTGCCGCCATGGGCCGTGTGCCATGGTTTGGTTTCATCAGAATCGTTAAATTAAATTTTATTCACGCTGCTGAATCAGGCGAAACAGCCATCGACAGACAGGCAGTAGTTGGCAGTTGGCAGGTGGCGATGTGTGTGTGCGTGTTTGCTTGTGCGTACTCTAGATTGTTTGCGCTGCGGTTTGTTCCGATGAGAAGTTTGAGTAGCTAGCATGCCCGCTTCTTTCGCGGCGACGGTGTACAACGGAATACAAGCAACATTTCTGGGAGTCGAAGCAAGGGGTGCCGCGCCGCGGCGCCGGATCGGGGGACGGGGGAGTAACTGCCAAGATACGCGGGAGACGCTTTGCACGCCGTCGTATGCCATTACCAACCAGTTTGACTCTGTATGACATTGGCAGCAGCATTTCCTCGACAGTATCAGCGAGTTCCACCGTTCTAAAATAGGAGTGGTAAAATAGAGTGAACTAGCTGTAACATAATCGCCGCCAGGGGGACGCATTTACCAATGCTACTAACCCAGGGGTTAAAAAAGATTTAACGTGCCGACGATGACAAAAATATCATCAAAACCCATGGACAGCATCCAGCACATAATTAATGGAAACAAATCGTCCCCATCAAAAAAATAAAAATCAAACATTAATCTTCTCACGAGGAAGGCACAAAAGAATCTGATATCAAACATCCCATCGTATACCCTTTCTAATCCCGACTAAGGTCATGTTTAGATTCATCTAAAAGTTACAATTTTTTCACTCTCTCTTCATCACATCAATATTTAACTGCTTGTACGGAGCATTAAATGTAGATAAAAAAATAACTAATTATATAGTTTAGTTCAAAATCACGAGATGAATCTTTTAAACCTAGTTGGTCCATGATCAGATAATATTTATCAAATAAGACGAAAATAATACTATTTATCGGATTTATTTTTTCTCACAATCTAAACAAAGCCTAATAATAAATCCAAGCTCGATATCACTCGGCCGCTTATAAAACCACCACCGTCCCCTGCTTGTCTCACATCCCTCCTAAACCCCAACGGCGCCTAGACGCACCGGAAAGCGACGCGCCTCCACCGCCCCTGCTTGCCGCCTCCCTTCCATACCACCTCGTCCTCGGGACGCGGCCAAGCACCCAAACGCGTGCGACTGGGCGGGCATTTGGAGAGGCGGAATAACTAATAAGCCATGGTGGCGGCGGCGCTGGAGGCAATGGCAGAGACGCGGTGGGGGCGGTGGCTGGGTCTGGTGACGGCGGTGTGGGTGCAGTGCATCTCCGGCAACAACTACTCCTTCTCCAACTACTCGGACGCGCTCAAGACGCTCATGGGCCTGACGCAGCTGCAGCTCAACGGGCTCTCCGTCGCCAAGGACGCGGGCAAGGCGTTCGGCCTCCTGGCGGGGCTCGCCTCCGACCGCGTCCCGACCTGGCTCCTCCTCGCCATCGGCTCCGTCGAGGGCCTCCTGGGCTACGGCGCGCAGTGGACCGTCGTGTCCGGGGCCGTCAAGCCGCTCCCATACTGGCAGATGTGCGTCTTCCTCTGCCTCGGCGGGAACAGCACCACGTGGATGAACACCGCCGTGCTCGTCACCTGCATCCGCAACTTCCGACGGAGCAGGGGGCCCGTCTCCGGCCTGCTCAAGGGCTACGTCGGCCTCAGCACCGCCATCTTCACCGACGTCTGCTCCGCGCTCTTCGCCGACGACCCGGCCTCGCTCCTCGTCATGCTCGCCGTCGTGCCGGCCGCGGTCTGCGCGCTCGCCATGGTCTTCCTCCGCGAGGGCCCGGCCATAGGCGCCGCGGCCGCGGGCGCGGACGAGGAGGATGACGGGCGCTGCTTCGCCGCGATCAACTCCCTCGCCATGGCGATCGCGCTGTACCTCCTCGCCGGGGACCTCACGGGGCTCGGCGGCGGCGGCGGGCTCGTCTCGGCTGTCTTCGTCGCCGTGCTCCTGGTGCTCCTCGCGTCCCCCGCCGCAGTGCCGGCGCTCCTGGCGTGGAAGTCGTGGGTGAAGGCCCGCAAGGCCGCCAACGCCGACCTCGAGGAGGCCGACTCCTCCTTGGCGGCGGCGGCCGCGCCGCTCCTTCTCGCGGCGAAGGCGGCAGGGAGGAGTGATGAGGAGGAGGAGGCGCGGGCCCCCGGCGAGCGGCCGCGGCTCGGGGAGGAGCACACGATCGCGCAGGCGCTGACATCGCTGGACTTCTGGCTGATGTTCGCGTCGTTCCTCCTGGGCGTCGGCACGGGGCTGGCCGTGATGAACAACCTGGGTCAGATGGGCGTGGCCATGGGCTACGTCGACGTCTCCCTCTTCGTCTCCATGACCAGCATCTGGGGATTCTTCGGTCGCCTCGCCTCCGGCACCATCTCCGAGCACTTCATCAAGTACGTTATTATTGCCCTTCTCGTCCTTTCCTCCCCAATTGGTATGGAATCATATAACTCCAAATCCTGCGTGAACAAATGATGTAGGGTCTCGATCATACTAGAATCATAGAAGTGGAAGTAGAAATTCCCCACGTCTCTGTTCGTCGTAGTCGTAGGCGCGCAGCTCCGTCCTCCGTAGTACGGAATCGATCAGTGTCGCGCTCGGTTTAGAAGATCCAACGTTGACTATTAATGATTTTATTTAAAAATGCAACTGGTTTGTCTTAGGAATATTTGTATGCGTCGGGTGCATCGTTAAAAGCCAGATAAGCAAACGGGTGGCTGTGTAGCTTAAACTTATCAGCCAAACTAGTTAGCCATTTAACAGTATTTTTCTCTCTAAAAAATCAGTAGCAGCCAGAACCAGCCAACCAGAAACGACCAAGCGAACAGAGCATTAGTGCGTCATGTGGAGCTTGTGGCCTTTGTGCCAGTCCCAGCCTTCTTTATGCCTGAAAGATCGAGTGATATCTCAGTCGACTTGTTAGATTCAGTATTAGGTGATGTTTCAGAGGCATAGTGCGCCATCGCTTTTGACTGTCATTGTTCTTGCAAGAAAACAAAGTTTGGTATCCCTTTCGGAGCAACTTTCGCAACTTACGACAACGGAGTACTTACATTACATCCTAAGGAACCGTTGGTTTTAG
Organism: Bothriochloa decipiens; assembly: GCA_023333625.1. Lineage (NCBI taxonomy): Eukaryota > Viridiplantae > Streptophyta > Magnoliopsida > Poales > Poaceae > Bothriochloa > Bothriochloa decipiens. The sequence continues at coordinate 15,764,787 of CM041631.1, read as the reverse complement.
TTCTGATCTCGTGTCCTCGTTCTTCTGCCCATAAGAAGAAAATGTTTCATATTTACTGCATTTCTCTGAATGCATCTTTTCCTCCCATTTTCTGACATAATAATATCTAACCACCTGAATGGACATTCCAAAATTCCCAGGACACGAGCAGTTCCCCGCCCGCTGTGGAACGCGGCCTCGCAGGTCCTGATGACCATCGGCTACATCGTGATGGCGCTGGCGATGCCAGGCTCCCTCTTCATCGGCTCGGTGGTCGTCGGCATCTGCTACGGCGTCCGGCTGGCAGTCACCGTGCCCACGGCATCAGAGCTTTTCGGCCTCAAGTACTACGGCCTCATCTACAACATCCTCATCCTCAACCTGCCGCTCGGCTCCTTCCTCTTCTCGGGCCTGCTGGCGGGCCTCCTTTACGACGCGGAGGCCACCCCTGTGCCCGGCGGCGGCAACACCTGCGTCGGCACGCACTGCTACCGCCTCGTGTTCCTGATCATGGCGCTCGCCTGCGTCGTCGGGTTCGGCCTTGACGTCCTGCTCTGCGTCCGCACGAAGCGGGTGTACGCCAAGATCCACGAGAGCAAGCGGTTGAGCAGGTCAGCCGTGGCGCAGCGGCTGGGTTAGCTACGCTACGCTGCGCACGCTGGTCTGTGGAAGCTCAAGAAAACAGCTCGCGTCATCAGCGTTGGAACTCTGAAGCACATCCACAATTTTGTGTGCGAATATTTCAAAAGAATTTTGTGTGCCATTCATGTCTTCATTCTTTGAAATAGATGGATGAATATCAATTCAAATAGTATACAGTGGATTGCCACTGCCTGTTGGTAGTAGGATAGTACCCCTTGAGTTCAGTTTGGTGGTTATTCTGAAGTGCATAAAAACTTATCCGGAAAGATTGTACGGTGTAATGACCTATACGTGTACCAGGGCTCTTACCGATACTCCCTTACGTCACCACAGTCTGATTCCCTCCTTAAGCTTTAAAACCAATCATTTTACTCATTAGACTCTTATTAAAACCGTTCAAATGAAATTCCTGCATTGGTTTTGCATTGGTTTTAACGATGGCCTTATCTTTTTTAGTTAAAAAGAAAAGAATTGGTAGTTTCTTGATAAGATTTTAAACCATGTAAAATGTCTAAGATTTTAGAAATTATTCCCTCTATTTTAAATGATAAGTTGTTTTATTTTTTTTGTTTGTCCATTTAGTAAAATGATGTAACAAAAAAATCAAAGCACTTATAATTTAGAGCGGAGGAAGTATTAAAGATGTATATTAGGATATGCCAAACCCAAAAATGAAATTAGATATCATGGAATATATCTCTAGATGCTTAAAATATATTTAAATAATATCTAAAAACCATTAGAAAATTTCCAAGATATTCTATTCCATATATAAACATGTTTTCAAGAACTCATAAAAATAAAAATGTAATAAAAAACCAAAATAAATCATAAATGTATAGGGTGAATACATTCAACATTCACGCATGTTAAATTCATGCTAGTTACACTCATATTTTTGCTAATAAAAGGGTTATACACCCTTCAATCCCTCCCAGCCGAGCTTAACCTCAACGCCACCTCGTCTACTGTCGACGGCAAGCCCGTTACACAGGCGTCGGCCGGGCTCCCGATCGACGCTCCACTCGGCGGGAGCTATTCGGACACCCTTCCTCCTCCTTCAGTCGATGACATGTCCATGGTCGACCCGTCCTCCAACCTCGGAGTCCCCCACCACTGTGCCCAACAATGGCTGCGGCATGTCACCAAGGCGTCGAGCAGGCTCCCATTCGATGGGAGCGATCCTCAACCCTGCCGATGGTGTCGTCGCCAAATCCCTCACCGCTGGGCCTAGCAACGGCCGCGGCGGCGCCTCAGTGCTCAATAACAACGTCACCTCGGCTGCTATTGGTGGCAGCATCATCAAGGCTACGGCAGCGACCCGTTCAACGTCGCGCGCGGCCCATCTGCCTACGGTCGGTGAGAGCTTCGACCCGGCTGCCTGTCTGCCTCCACTGTCCTCCTCGCCCATGGTCTACCCGTCCAGCGTTGCGTGCCGCTACCCAAGGCATTCAAGACGGTGGGAAGAGAAATTCTCTTTATTTCCTTATTGTAGGTCTCGCGAATGAATATTGGAGAGCAGAAGATGAGAAAGTGAATGACAGAGGAAGGAAGAGAGCAGAGTGATCAACGACGCCCCTCTCCTCCTCCCCTTCTCACCCTTTTATAGGCAACGTGGGAGGGACGTTCTCTTTATTTCTGTTGGGTAAAGAGATCACACGCACATTTCAGGTGGAAATAATGTGCGGGTTGCAATTATATTTTATCCTATCCTCAAAACTTACATTCCAGAGGGTATTTATAGACCCCCTGGCTTCGCCATTCCAGAAATATTAAAAAATTAGCCAAGAAACTTCCTATACATTTAGCTAGAAAGCACACCGACGAAGTGGTGAAACATACTTTGCCCTTTTCCTTTTTGTCTTTCGAAGCGACTTTGGACTTGATCGTGATTTCTTAACTTAGCCGAGAACCTTATAGACTTTTTATGCGAAGCCGCCACGTCAGCTTCGCTGGTCATCACGAGTCTGGCGAAGTCGTCTTTCGCCGCAGATAACCAGAAACATGTGAAACCATATATGCAAAGTTCGATAGTCACAGCGAAGTGTCCACGCAGTCTTCCCTAGGCATCCAAAGTGTAGCAAAGTCACATTCGCCAGACGACTTAAAACATGCAGAAATACATAAGCGGAGTTGAAAATACGTGCAGCGAAGTATCTACGTTATCTTCGTTGCACATGTCAGTATCTCAAATGTTTGTAATGAAATGTTTTTCTCCAAAGTTTGGAAAGGATGTTTGTATATCAAAGTTGTTCCCCAACAATTTCTCATGTTGAGGATGGTATTTACAAACTGCCACTTGGGGCTACAAATGGACCCAATGGAGTTTGTACTTATATAAATGCTACTAAAGGCTACAAATGGATCCCAAAACATTATAGTTTACAATCAACGGTATTCAACATGATATTGGGTAATTGGGTATCCATAATACCTCTAGTCAATGTAATTGGGTATTCAACATGATAATAAGGATCCCTAACATATAGTTTACAATCAACGGTAGCCCTCAGCTATATGGTTTTGAAATGAAATACGGTATAGTGTGGCCCAGTTACATTTTGGATCTTGGAAGACAAGTTTTGTCTTTTAATATATGGTTTGTGGACTACTTTGCCTCTGGCTAGTCTTCAGCGTATCTTTAGCTAGTCCTTGTGGCCATCTTTGCTCTAACCTCCATCAACCTATCCTTGGAAGCTTGCTCCTTTGACCTTGACTCCTCCAAAAACATTAATGTAGTTGAAGCAGGTGAAGCAGTCAACGCAGGCAAAGCAGTTTGTAGATGATCACCACATGTCTTCAATCTTTCACTCATGACGCCACAAGGCTTTTATCGTTGGGCAGTTGCCCATCTTACCACACAACCCGATCATACAACAAACAATACAACCCGATGATACAGTGGCAAAAGTCCTAGGGATTGTACCATTTAGTGTTTTGTTTAGACGAGGTTCAACTAATGCAAATCGGATCGCTTGGTTTGATCTGGTCTCAAAGGTGGTACAAACCAGTCTCTCAAATGAGAAAGATGTGTTTTATTTGAATCTTACTAAGAATAACCTGTTTATGGTTCGTTCTATGTACACGAGCCTCATTCAGCAAGGAATCCGTCCTGACAAAAGTCATCTTTAGAAACTTAAAATATTGCTAAAAATTAAGATTTTTTTGTTGTATCTAAAGAAGGGAGTAATCCTTACCAAAGGTAATCTATCAAAAAGAAACCGGCAAGGAAGTATCAAATGTTGTTTTTGTAACTAATGAAATAATTCAACATTTTTTTTTCAATTGCCATTTTTCAAGATTTATTTGGAACACCTTGCATATCACTTTTGGAATTCAGCCATCCACTAGCATTGCTAACTTGTTTGATTCTTGGCTTCATGGTATAGATCCAAAGCTTCAAAACCAAATTTGGTTAGGAGCTTCTGCACTCTGTTGGATGATATGGTTGAATAGGAATGATATGGTGTTCAATAAAGCTAAAACTGATGCTTTCATGCAGGTAATCTTCAGTGCGATGTATTGGATTCGTTAGTGGTCCATATTGCATAAAGGAAGAGGAACGATCATTTTTTAAGGAAGAATGCAAAGAGATGGGAGACACTGGTAATGTTCGTTTCTGTGAAGTTTGGCTGGAACTTCACAAACCATATTGGTGTTTAGAGTTCCCTTTTGGCACTGTGCTCACTAGTTGAGCTGAACTCTTTTATGTTTGTTTTATATTTGGGTTTATTTGCCTTATGGCATTTACATTTTGTAACACTCAGTTGTGTACCGTTCTAGAATGGTAGAGGCTGGAACATTATTCCCTTATTAAAAAATGACCGCAGCCGCTGCTAATGCGGCCTGGAGAAGCAACACCGTCGCTGTCGTCGACGTCCATCACATCAATTTTTAGCTGCTTAGGTGGAGCACGTCATTTGGGCATCGGTAAGGGATACTTGGGCCTTGTTTAGACGCCTTTAAAGTTCTAATTTTTTCACTCTCTCTCCAGCACATCAATTTTTAGCCGCTTACATTGAGCATTAAATATAGATAAAAATAACCAATTGCACAGTTTGGTTGTAAATCATGAGACAAATTTTATAAGCCTAGTTAGTCCATAATTGGATAATAATTACCAAATAAAAACGAAAGTGCTACAATATTTTTTAGATAATGAATTTATTAATCCGGTCTCTACATCCACAAAGGATATACACAGCCAAAAAAGATACAAGAGTACTTAGACCCACTCCACAATAAAGAGAACACACAAAAAAAGAGAAAAACATTGCAACTTTGGTACACGCTACTACTGACATCCTCTCATGAAATGGCTAGATTCAGCAAGTGGAGGTGTTGACGGTAGATAAGTATCAATTTTAAACCGTCAACATAACATGAGATAAGATTAAAACATGATTACCATCTAGTTATAGGGGTTACACTAACAGAATTTCATGAGTTTTGGTGATTGTCTATTTCTACAGGGGGTTATTAGAAAAGAACCAAAAGAGGTCCACATGTCAGATTTACATAGAGAGAATACCACGTCCAGCAATCAAAGAATACTCTAGAAGACTCGAGGAGGCACCCCTGCGAAGCTGGGCCCACATGGCAGCTAGCTATGGGCGCCCGCCCAAGGGCAGGGGCGGCCGCCCGGCCATCTCCACCAGTGGGGAGCGACCTCGCGGATCCTGCCTCCATCGACCTTGAGGATCAATATGAAGCGTCCATTTAGGTCGGTTTGATCCAAGGGCTGTGGTGCATCCTATGGGGCTATATATTCAGGGCCCCTGGCCCTTAGAGAAACCCTAATTCATTCTCGAATTCATTCAAGAATTTATTTGGAGAATTCAACATCATCTCCAAAGAAGCTCTAGAGCCACCATCTCAATTAGAGCTCCATAGTTTAGTAGCATAGCTACATAAGAATAGATCTAGAGGAAGTCTAAGCCTAGCTAGGAGTCCGGATCTGTCAGCGTTCTTGGTAATTTCTTCTACTTTATTGTAATATTCATTATTGTTCTTACTACTATGAATAGTACTTTATTCTATTCTACTATATCAGAAATAATTTTGCTCTATTTGCTTATGTTCTCAATTATATTGTTCTTAGTTTACTTTGATTATTGGGTGCTTAGCATAGTTAGATTAGAATTGTGTTTATGCATAGGATCGTATAGCGCTTGCTCATTAGATCGATGGGTGAGTGGTAAATATTATGTAGGCATGGTTCCTAGACCGTATTTATCTGTGATTGCACCCTATATTCCGGATCTTGAGGTAGATCGCGGGAGTGACAGTCCCGTTGAGTCCTTTGTAGTCCTCCTCCCGAGTATAGTACTAGTAGAACACCACTATTACAGGGAAGTGATTGCTCTGTTCTTAATCTTCCTTGATAATATCACTATATATAGATGTAATATTTTTCCGCCATGATTGTTAGGTGTAATTGCACTAATCATTGTATGCTTTGACGTTACAGTTAGAATAACTTAGGATTTATTCTTGCCGATCGTCCTAGTCCATGCTAGTGTTATAAACTTAGAGTACTCTATTGAGATAATTATCATTATTTTATGTGGCTATGTGCTCTCATTTATCCTTGTCACTTACCATTCATTCATATATATATATATATATATCTTATGTGACACTTACCCTGTATGAGAAGATAGATAAAGACATGGTTAAGCTCTCCATTATCACATGTAGTGTTCATTGCTCATTATCCATAAACATTCCCTTCCCAGTGGTAAAAATATAAATAACGATACCTGGATTACTCCCAGTTAAAATGCTACATTGGTATTATCTGTGCGCTTACAGATTCCTCATTCATTTCTAGAAAGCATATGCATTTAATACCAGCACCTCTGGTGCCATGTTGGGGATGACAACCTAGCTTAAGTGGTGTTAGAGGTGTCAACAGGAGGTCGTCAAATCGCCGCCGCCTCTAGAGCACCATCGCTGCAAACTCAGCTGGTGCCATCTTCATTCGCTTCAAGTGAGCTGGCACCACGTGTCACCAGTTACCTCATCTTCATCCATCGTCGTCCAATCGGAACTAGCAAAACAGATGCGAACCCCCATGAGCAACCTCCTCGATGAGATTTTGTTAGGACACCTCGGGCGTCGCCATCGCTAGGACACGGCTGCTCGCTGGATCAAAGCTCCATGTGCCGATCGATGTCCGACGAGAACCACCGGGCCGCTAGACGCAACCTCTATGGACCTGTCTACACAGCACACGCACCGCGGCACCCACCAAATCCAGAGGATGGGGCGTCAGATCCGGCCATGGAGGACCCGAATCCGCCCCGCGGGCCACAAATGGCAGGCCGCAACCGGTACCTGTAGTAGGGACGCGAGATCCAGCCATGGCCGGCCTGGATCTGCCCCACCACCGAACCCAGCCATGAGATCCGGCCTCTAGGACCTTGGATCCGGGCGTTGTGGCCCTGCACCGGTTGGCTAGCTGGCCGCTCTTGCTTGCGTTGAGGAGGGTAGAGTGCGGGTGGAGGGGGTGTGGGGAAAAGTGCTACAGTGTTAGAATTGAAAAAATTTACGTATCTAAACAAGACCTTGATTGCCTTCTGACTGCACAACAGTAATGTCAGGCCACCATGCATGGCAGTATGGCACTGATCAGAACGATTCAGTTCAATCATGCCTACTAGAGTATAGTGTTCTTACAAGCAAACACAAAAACCCAATTCCTTTTTCACGGTCGTTCGCTCACTCTGCATCGAGCGAATGATCAAGCAGCTGGTGCATGCATGGCAGTATGCTGACATCATGTAAAGAAATAAAACATTTATTTCAACTTGCTATATTGTTTGAACCGCGTATCCATTTCTAATTCCGTTTGCACCGATGTATTCTATGCGACAAAATAAATAAAACTAGATCCCACTTGGATATGTTTTGAAGAATTTTTTCTCTTTTCTTTTCTCTTATACTGCTTTTATTCTCAGTATAAGTTTTTTGTATGTTCTGCTACCTAAGTGACATGTAAAAATTATGTGTGTAAGTTAGATTTTCTAACTCTGCATATGTGTAGATACTCAAAAAAACTTTGCATATGTGTATTGACGTGATAAGTTAGATTTTTAACTTTGCAACGTGTAAGATCATTCAAGTTATACGTATAAGTTAGATCTTTAACTTTGTAATGTGTTAGATCACGTAAGTTATACCTACTAAGTTAGGTTTCTAACTTTGCAACGTGTAATATCGTATAAGTTATGTATTTTAAGTTAGACGTATAAGTTAGAGAATAAAAGTTATGCGTCTGATTTACGATTTTATATTTTTCCTTTACTATAAATACAAAATTTCAAGAAAAAGAAAGTTACGGGATTTTTCTTTTGGCAAAAAAAAGAAAGTTTCGGACCTGTCCGAAATCGTTCGCTACATCATGCTTCTAGCGGTCGTTCGCGACTTAGTGGTCAAAAACAGGCCCGTCGGCTGTGACTGTGAGATAAGGGTGAGAACAAAACAGATTTTTCTAGAATTATTTAATTCTGATTTGATGAGCAGTTTGACTACGGAGGGAGATGGGTCATGGGCTCGTGACGGCAATATTCCCGGCGATCTGGGGGCCTGGGAACAAAAGAACAAGGAGGGCACGAAGGCTGCCGCTCACGCAACTCTGTTCCTGGCCCACGACATGAGCCCGTTACCCGACGTCACAGTCACAGGTCACACACAGGCCCAAAAACCGCAAGTATATACGCGGGCCATACAAGCTTCGACGGCGGCTCTTGCCGGACTGCGGTGCCCCGGCTGTCTGCTGGCGGCCGGCGGTGGAGGAGTGCGATGTGACATCGGACCTTTGTCTTGAGCCAATTGCTCTGGTAACCCTATGATACCCGTGGTCTTCAGCTTTGCGCCCCTTGTACTGGGTCTGTGGGTTAGTGTAGCTGCAGTTGGAATAATGGTGGACTTCCGTTCGATAGTTCGTTATTGTCTCATTGATTCCTTTTTTGAAATTGAAAGGAAAAGAAAAGTTCTCAACCTTCAAGCAAGTCGATAACACCAGATCAATAAAGTAAGTCTTCCTTATGTGCGTACAGAGTCAGAGCTGTGGCCTCGATATCTGATTTATCAGAGAGCAGAATTTGTTCGATGAGTCTACATTTGTCTTTTTCTTTTCTCTGAAATATTTTGGCTTCAGGTTTGTTTCAATCCTTCACACAGTAACAGTATCGTTGTGTTTCCCGTTCTCGTGTTCCTAATATGAGCAACAGTATCGTTGTGTTGTCTGTTCTCGTTCCTAATGTGATTCACATAATCTCGTAACAGGGTCACAATTTGGTCAATGAATTTTCTTTTTTGAACTCTATTTCATTCGCTCATAGTCCATAGCAAGCTTGCGAAGTTGCGATCCCCTCACAATAGTTCATACAGCAAGGAAGTACCAATAAGACATACTACTGACATAGTACTACTAATTTTTTCTAATTAAAAAAGCCATGCTACATAATACTAAGAGACAACGAACTATCAATGAACACTCGTCGGCCGGCGGCGGATTGGGTGGGCGGCACGGTAACGATCTTGGGGTGGTAGGCTGGTAGCCATAGTTTCGGTCATGGTCGCGGATCGAGACAAAGGAGCCGTAGACTCCAGCGATCCCAGATAACCACAAGATGATGCGAGTCGGTCGGTCCAATCAGGAGGTGAAGAGGAAGGGGACGATGAAAACGACCAGGGTCATGAATGGCATCAAGATCGCGACGAACAGGGAGGACACGTACTGGCGGCGGCGCTCCACCGCGTACAGGCCGAGCTCCTCTTCTGTCCACGCGCACCGGCGGCGGCCGCTCCCTGACCCCGTCGTGCCGCTGTCGCCAACCGGCCTCGGCTGCCTCCAGTGGCGTAGCCAGGATTCGAAGCCAGGGTGGTCCATTGTCTAAATTTTTTTTAACCGCTATAAATTTAATATGTTGATACACAAGTATATGAACGTAAAATGCAATTAAAGACAAAAAGACATATAGAGTTCGTAGAACAGACGAGAATAACTTTGTTAACATAGAATTGAAATATATTACGTACCTATAATAGGTTAATAATATTTTACTAGTCTTCTTTCTGTCAAGCCTGTGCCTTCTTTAGCCATGAACTGATAAAAGTATCGATGATCTCTTGTTCACTCAATTTTAAGAAGATATCCCGCCTTATTCTTTGCTTCGTATCTCTGAAAAAGAGAGGCAATATCACAATTCCTCTCCGTGAGTATGACAGTATGTGCTAACTAGTTTAGACTTGGAGCTGCTGCTGCTAGGATCAGATCGAGACTTGCTTTGTGTTTTCCATCGTGGAGATGGAGTCCGTCCAATGGGCATTGGTGGACTCGTGCTCGCCGCTGGCGCCCGGCAGCAGTTCCATCGCGCGGCTGTCGATACCCAGTACCCCACGATTATGCAACTGACCACGGAAAAGACGGAGAATAAGATGGAAACGAACAAACGGCGGCAGGTTACGAGCGATTAAGAGACGTCTACGATAAAGTCTCCAGCGCAAACTACATGGATGAGCATTGGTTGGGCCGATCGCAGGGTGGTCCGCGGCCCACAAGGACCACCCGGTAGCTCCGCCCTTGGCTGCCTCTCGATGTTGAGGATGGTGGTCTGGTGCTTGCCCTCCTGCACGCATACGTCCAGCGAAATTAAGCGGGGAGATTGCGACGTGCCGATCGTCGAGAGTGCAGGCGCAGCGCTTACCGTCGCCGCTCACAGATCGTCTCCGCCACCGCTCTGCTCGGGTGCGCTCGACCTTCCCTTGATTGGAGCCTGGCTTGAGGACGAGTTTGTGGAACCAAACAGATGAGCAGGTAACCAAACACGCTGATGTATGGACTGCTCTCGTCTTTTTTTCTTGGAGAAATATCAAATATATATGGACTAACCTTGTTTGTCCATTCCTCTTCTATCCTCTGTCCCTAATAATATTTATAAATAAAAGTAAAAGCCTCCAGCCCAATTCCCTTCTAGGTTTCGGTCTGCTCAGTCTCGTAGAGTGGGACCAGTTGCGTACGAGCTTGATCAATTGTTGATTAATCTTTTATTTTGAGCGAGTTTGATTATGTGTTTGTGTTGCCACCACATATTGGTTGTCATGGAGTGGAAGAGCTATTTGTATTTGTGAAATTGACTGGAAATTAACAAAAAGGATTTGAATATGTAGCTTTTTTTTAGGAATTATGGGATTTGGAACTAGGATGGATAAGATATAAACTTCCTAAAATTATTGACGAAATGCGGACGAGAGGAATTTAGAAATTTTGAGCCAGTCTGATTATGCGTTTATATTGCTACGACCTGTTGGTTTATTCTTTTTTTATGAGGCAACGGGTTATAATTTGGAGATTTAGCTACTGTAGATTTTAGTGATTATCTTTTGGTATAATAGAATAGCTAGTAGGTAATTCGTCATGGAGTAGAAGGTCTATTTGTATCTTTGAAAATAATCCAAAATTGACAAAAAGTGTTTTATTTTAGATTTTTTTGAGGAACTACGAGATTCAGAGCTAGGATGAAAAAGATATAAGCTTCCTAAATTTATCGATGAAATGCGAATGAGAGAAATTTAGAAATTGTATTGATTTTTTTATGATGAATAAGAGGAAAAAATATTTAGATACATTCTAGATTGGTTCTAGTTTATTTACGAATTTTCTAGAAGTTTTTCTATAAAGAAAAAAGGATATACTTTGATCTTCTGGGTACGTTTCTCGTGTACGCGTAGTGAAGGTGCGCGAACAGTGATAAACAGTGCATAAACAATGACCACAGAAGTGATTTTTACGTTGATTCGAGCCGTCGGATCGTGATCTGACGACCAAAGATTTGTAGGCGACATGGCCATAGACATCAGCGCGAGTATAAATGGCCATGCAGCCCGTGGGATGCGGCCCGGCCCGAGGCACGGCATTTTGGCCCGGCCCGAAGCACGGCCCGGCACGGTGGCCACGGGCCCGTGCCGGCATGGCCCGATGGAGCAGGCCGTGCCTGGGCCGCCACCTAGGCCCGCAGCACGGCACGGGCACGGCCCGCTAGAGTAGGCGGCCCGCTAGCGGGCCCGTAGGCCAACGGCTCGGGCGCTCGGCCTCGGCCTGCCAGACTGCCAGTGCCGGCCGGGGTATATAAGCCGACCGGTGTGGCGTTCCCCGCTCGGCCGCTCCCCTCCCCCTCTGAGCCGCCGCTGTCCGTTCCCCGCTCGGCCGCTCCCCTCCCCCTCCCGAAACCCTAACCCTAGCAGACTCAAGCATCGTCTCGTCGGTCGTCGCTCGATCCACCGCCGCCGATCGCATTCTAGTTGGATCTGCTCGCCGGATCTGCTACGGTGTGACCCTCGGCCCCTCGCGGCCTCGCCTTGTCCATCTCCTCCCTCCTTCCCTTCATTTCCCCTCCTCCTCCTCCTGTGGACCATGTGAGTTCGTTGTGCCCGTTTCTGTGCTTGCGCCGTCGCTCGCCGTCGATCTAACCGCCGTCATGTCTTCTCATCTGGCTTGACTCCTGGGTACCAGTCATCTTCTCCGGCACTGGGCTCCGGTGGATTAGGTAAGGCACTGGTCCTTCTTCTTCAAGTTCATGTCTCCTACTCTCCTTTCCTCTCGATCTGTTCATCTGGATCTTATTCTAACTTTTTTTCTTTCTTTGCTTGTCTTCATCTTCGCAGGTTGGTTCCTGACGCCGTGTCGTCCTCCTCTGGAGGGACGATGGCCAGGCCACCGACGGCAAAGCGTCCCTGTCCACCGTCGAGGGGCGGTGCTGGAGCTGGAGGCCGGGGCCGGAATCGGCCGCCCATCCCTTCCACGGCCGGGGTGACCGTGGTGCCGGTGGTGGCGGATGAGTACACCCACCTTGAGGACGGTGAGCACCCCGAACCTGAGGAAGAGCTGGAGATGGAGAACGATGATGACATCACCAATGGTGACGGTGAGCACTCCATCGATCTCGATGGCGGCGACGGCGACGATGGTACATCGGCGGCAACCAACTCTAGTAAGCGTTCTGATGTCTGGGATGATTTCATTGAGGTCTTGGACGCGAATAAGGTTAGGACTCATGCAATTTGTAAGCTCTGTGGTAACAAATACACTGCTAGATCTCAATCCGGCACTGGTCATTTGAGACGCCACCGTAAAACCTGTAAGCCAAAACATGATGATAACCGTAAGATCCAGTCTAGGCTTGCTCTGAGTGCTGCTAATGGTTTGCATAATTGGGTGTATGATCCTGCTCTTGCTCGTACAGAACTTTGCCGGTTGATTGCTAGGCTAGACCTTCCTTTAGGCATTGGTGAGACTAAAGCCTGGGAAGATTATATTAAAACTGCTCATAATCCTATGTTTGAAAAGGTATCTAGGCAGACCACTACTAGAGATATGAGTAAACTGTTTGATGATGAACGTGCTTTGATTAAGAATTCAGTGTTGCCTGTTTGTTCATCTGTGTCTTTGACATCTGATATTTGGGCTGGTAATGCAAAAGAGGATTATATTTCTGTTGTTGCTCACTATATTGGTTCTGATTGGGAGTTGCATAAGAAGGTCATCGGTTTTAGGCTTGTTGAGGAGTCACATACTGCTGAGACCATAGCTGATAAGATTGCTTGTGTGGTTGAGGAGTTTGGCTTGATTGATAAGGTCTTTGCTGTTACTCTAGACAACGCTTCAGCTAACTCTAAGGCTTTTGATATTCTACAACCACTCTTCTTTGGTTACCTAGGCTCATATCCTGCTCCTACACGTGAGGATCCTAATAAAGTTAAGTACTTGCTTGTGCATTAGCGTTGTGCATGCCATATCATTAATCTGATTGTTAAGTCCGGCTTGAAGAGGTTTAAACCTATACTTGATGCTTTTAGAGTTGCAATCAATTTTTTAAATTCCTCTAATCATAGAATTGCATTGTTTAAAAATTATTGTATTGCTCAAGGTGTAAGACCTAGAAAGTTTGGGGTGGATATGGATGTTAGGTGGAATTCCACCTATTTGATGCTTAAACATTTGCTGCCATACAAGGATGTCTTTCATCTGTGGGTTAATTCTAATTATGGTAAGACTTTGTTGACTCCACAGCATTGGTATTGTGCTGAACAGATAATGGTGTTTCTGAAAATGTTTTATGATGCTACTGTAGAACTTTCTGGTGTTTACTATCCCACTGCCCCACTTATGATGCACCATATCCTTGACTTTGCTGAACATTTGCATACAGCTGAAAATGATGCTGCTTTTAGAAGTATTGCACTGCCTATGAAACTGAAGATGCTAAAGTATTGGGAGAACATTCCACTGCTTTATTCTTTTGCTTTCATTCTAGATCCTAGAGCCAAGATGAAAGGGTTCTATAATGTTCTTGACTTACTTGCTAAACAAACTGGATCCTCTTATAGTGTATATTATGGTGATGTGAAAGATGAATTGACTAGACTGTTTAGCAAGTATGAGCAGAAGTTTGGTAATGCTAGGCCTAAAAGGGTTCCAATGCCTGGAGCTAATTCTGGTAAGAGAAAGGAGGCATGGGGAAAGATCTTTGGAGGTTCTGGTGCATCCTCTACCTCTTCCCCTGCATCTTCTTCTGCTGCTGGTGGTGTTAATGAGCTTACATCTTACTTGGACAGTGACCCTGTCACTGATTGGGGAGAAACATTTGACATTCTTCTCTGGTGGCGTGACCACAAGCTTACCTATCCTATCTTATCTATTATGGTTCGAGATATTATGTCTGTACCTGTATCTACTGTATCTTCCGAGTCTTGTTTCAGTTGTACATCCAGGATCCTTGAAGACCGGCGGCGGCGCTTATTGCCTGAGCATGTGGAGATGCTAACCTGCATGAAGGATTGGGACCAAGCGACAAGGAAAGAACAGCATACACCTACGGACTTGGACCTGGAGGAAGCATTCAAGAACATGTACCTGGATGAAGAAGGCAGCGGAAGCGGCAGCGGCAGCGGCAGCAGAAGCGGCAGCGGCAGCGGAGGCGGCAGCGGCACCGGCAGTGGTGCTGGTTAGAACTAGAACCTGAGGTCTCTGAGCTCCCCTGCTTCCATTCAGCACTTCCCTCTCTGCTTTTATGATCTTATCTTTCCCCAGCTAATCTCTCTCTGTTCTTCCGGATCTATAGAATATGAAGAACCTGGACAAGAACTGCAGGATTTGCATGGAGTGGCAAGAGCATTACTACTGGAACCACATGGCCGATGACAAGAAGCATTTCTTCAAGCAGAACCACATGGTTCTAGTTCTAACTTAGAAGGCAGAACCTCTAGAGAAGAGAGGTACACCAGAGAGCTGGCTGTACTCTTTATCATTAGGCTATTGTAAGAACTTTAAGACATTGAGCTGGCTGTACTCTTTATCATTAGGCTATTGTAAGAACTTTAAGACATTGAGCTGGCTGTACTCTTTTTCCCTTTCTAGGGTTTCTCACAAGGGTGAGTTTTACCTAGAAAGGTTTTTAATGAGGCAGCATTGCACAAACAGCTCATTTTGCTAAATGATAATCATTTTCTTATATGCCTTGACTTCTTTACTTGCATATCCCTTACTGACTTGACTTAGTGAAAAAACTGAGGAAAAAAAGCATTGGTATGTCCAACGGGCCATGGGCCGAAACGGCCCAAGGTAAATACCCGTGCTGAACGGGCGGCACGGCCCGGAAAACGGCCCACAGGCCGTGCCTTGGGCCGTAGGGGCGGCCCGGGCACGACGATGGCACGGCCCGCAAGGCACGATGGCCCGTCGTGGCACGACGTCTTGGCGGGCCGGCACGGCCCGACGTGCCTACGGGCCGGGCCGGCACGGCCCGTGGCCATCTATAAGTGCGAGTCAAGATGGGAATGGGTTGACTCGGCCCTGTGGTTCTGAGGTCAATTTTAGGGGCCATGGGTCGACCCATTTTACTTAAGTGCTACGGCCTCATTGACCCAATGGGTATTATGGGTCGACCCAAATATTTGTACTACAATTATGAATCTCAAATATTGTTAACACATTATGGGATATAAAATGAGTCATTAATTAGCGAGCACTCGCATGTGTAACGTGTATGAAAAATGGGCCTCTAGTTGACTGAGAGAATGGGTTCAGTTTGGTGTTTGCGTTATGTTTTAGAGAGAAAAACTCAGTGTCGATGGTTCAACGGCCGCACAATCCATAGTAAAGCTGCAGAACTTTCGATGCGTGCTTGGCTGGCTGCACTGCATTGCATGTACATGTACTACACCGAGAATCTAAGACAATATCCTTGCTTTAGTACAGAAAAAACATCATGGTGGCTAAGGATCCCATCAAATATTTTTATGTCCAAACTATGATATTCTACGTGCTTATAATTTATAAACAACCATGCTTATTCGAGAACAAGATAATGAAGAAAAAATCAAGAAAAAGAAGATATTATGTGACCGGTGGGTCAACCCAAATTACCCATTGGATCAATAGGTTTTGGCCTTATCGACCCAATTTAGACTTTGAGGCCGGCCCTATTGACCCATTGGCCTTGTGTTTGTGGGTCGGGTCAACTACCCAATTTGTTTCCCATCTTGAAGCGCAAGCTTGGCTCGCATTTAGTATTATAGAGATTCTATTCGGACTCCTATACAACCCATTACTTTCCTTCTTCTAGCACCGCCATCTGCACCGCGCCGCTCTGATTCCGCATCCCGCTACGCACGCAGTGCTGCTGTTCCCTGTCGCCACATCACTCCGAGTCCTACTTGTTCTTCGCTCCGTGCCCGACGCAGGGCTGCGCATCTCAAAAATCCCTCCGCGGTACGAGGACAGTGTAAGGTCAAGATGGTGGACTATAGGGGGTGAATAGTCCTTTCTAAAATTTATCGCACCGGCTAACCGAAACAAATATGAAATTAAACTAATCGGTCTAGCCAAGACTTCACCCCTCTAACTATGACTCTAGGTGCACCTTGTAAAAGATTCTCAACAAGATAAACAAGGTGTCAATCTAGCTAGTGCTCTCCTAATCAAGTCTAGCTTGCAAGGTCACACAAACCTAAGCAACTAATACTTTAGCAACCGAGAGAGCACCTACACAATTCTAATGAGCAAAAGCACAAAGCCAACCTAAGTTCACTAGATGCTCAAGGACAAGGCTATACAAGCCAAACCCAAGAGCTCAATTCACTTAGCTACACAAACTAAGCAAAGCGAGGGAAAAACTTCTAGCTACACAAGCAAGAAGACAATTAGAGAGCTACACAAGCTATCTAAACACAAGAGCAACTACACAAGCTATATATATGATGAAAGATAAATACAAAGCTTGTGAAGAGAATTGCAAATCACCGTGAAGTGTGGAACAAGATGACACGGCGATTTTTCACCTGGTTTACTTGGTTGTCATCAAGCTACGTCCAGTTGTGTCGACCAATACTCTTGTGGTTCCTACGGTTCTCGACCCGCAAGTCAAGGCCTCACAAGGCAAGCTTTCGCAAGAGCATCGCGAGCGAACCCACACACAAGTCGTTCTTTGGTTTGACCCGTAAGCCAATTTTCCCCTCAAGGCAAATTAAACAAAATTAATTTCTAGGTTCTCAAAAATCCCTCTGCGGTGCGAGGATAGAGACAACGCAACCTGATTTCTAGGTTCTCCAGGACATAGGTGATGAGGTGGGACTCGGGCCGGGCTAGGGCGGTCCGGCACTGCACTGCCTCTCGTGCTTCATGAGGCACAGGAAGCACGTAGTGCCATGCTGATATTTCATGGTCAAACGTTTCTCCGGTCTAAGCACGACCCGTGGCACGCGGCATGTTTTCGGGTCGTGCCGGCCCAAGCACTGTTGTTAGTTTTATTTTTCCCCTCATCATTATGAGAAAATGGCTATTATAGGACTTCAATCGTTGTGGCTTCTTCCAAATAGGACTCCAAACATTTACTTCTCCCAAATAGGACTCCAAACAATTACCATAAGCTATAATGGGATTTTGCTACATTTAATCATTTTTCTTATCTCCCAAATACATGTATTTTCTAATAATGACTGTATTGCCCATTTGTATTATTCACTAGGTCGGCCCATCGTCTTCTCATAGCATACGTCGGTCTTTTCATCTACCGTCGCCGCCCCTTCACTCGATCACGTAGCGTCGTCATTCCTCCTCCACGCAGCCGCCTCTCACTCCTCCACCCCTCCCCATGCCGTCGCCCAGCCATGGATGGAGGAGAACCGTCGCCTGCGGCCTTTGACGACTCAGGGTCCGCCTCTCACTGTTGGGCAGGATCCATCGGTGGGAGCCCTAGGGCTGGCCTCGATGGACGCTGGACGACTGGGCGTGGCCGACCATGGTGGAGATGACTAAGTGCGGACGCCCTAGGGATGGAGATGGCACCTGATGCCCTGGCCATAGATGCTGTAGCTCATGCAAGACAACTGCTGCCTACTATTCCTCATCTAGCAATAGAGTACAACAATGATGTTCTTTAAGTGGAAAGGTATGAATTCGATGCATTTGATCTCTTTTAATTCATACCATTCATACCAGTACAAGTAGACAATAGTAATATACATTAGTAACAATAGGTTTTCATGTTTCTAGGTCTCCTCTAAATGATGTGCAAAACATGGAAACAATTGATTGGACAACACTGGAAATTGTGGAGACATGTGATGATGAGGGACAAATTGAACTTATGAGCGAGAGTCAAATGTGTCAGCTTTTAGGCTTGGCAGATGAGGGGACACCAAATGTACGTACACAAGGATGTCCAGTGGATGATGGACAAGTCAATGCTAATGAGCTTGACCAAGATGTTGATGGTACTGTCATTCCTACTAATGATGCCGTACTGGGTGAGATTATTATTTCATATGATAAGAACAACCCATCAATGGAGGTTGGGACACAATACCCAAATATGGAAGAGTTCAAGCTGGCAGTGCTGACATATGTCATCAAGAAGGAGTTCTGGTTAGGAGTGGAGAAGTCAACTACAAAGAAGTATAGGGGTTTTTGTAGGTCTGGTGATAAATCGACGGGCCCTTGCCCTTGGAGGATAAATGGTTCTAAATTGGATGCTTGCAAGGGCTTGGAAAATGCAATGAAGAATGTATTCCCCAATGCAGAGCAAAGGGAATGCTTTTATCATATGATCAGAAACTTGAAGAAGAGATTTAGAGGGCTTGGCCAGATATATCATGCTGCAAGGCCTTACACAGAGGAGATTTTCTATGATAATATTGCAAAAATAGTAAGTCAATCACCTGCAGCTGTGCAATGGTTACGTGACCATCGTAAGCTACTGTGGTACTACTATGGTACAGATGTGGTTTCAATCCAGAAATTAAGTGTGACTACATAACTAGTAACATTGTTGAGTCATTTAATAACTGGATTAGAGACCATAAGGACTTACCAGTTGCTGACCTTGCTGATAAGATAAGAGAAATGATCATGGTACTAT
>CM041631.1:15700163-15745641 GCA_023333625.1 Bothriochloa decipiens | reverse complement strand
GATTTCCTGAAATCTGCACGGTCATCCTCATAAGCATCATCCTCCCCCGGCCCGCCGACCACTGCTCCGATCAACGGGTTAGGGTTCGCACTAGATGAATTGAAGTATGGCGTGCCTTCTTTGCACGCCATCTGTTGAGGATGGTCCTTGATCGAGGGCAATGACGATGCCCGGTGATGGATCCGCTGAGGGTACCGGTCACCATACCCGATCATATACGACATTTTCATCGGATTGTCTCCTAACAGGTAATCAACCTGCAGATATTTATGGATACATTCGAAATGTTCAGATGGCAATCTGTCAGTTTCCGTTGACTGATGTCAGCAGGCCAAGTATGTATGGTGAAAAAAAAAACAAAAATTCAGAGATATTACAGTACCTGTTTTTTGGCTTGCAGTTGAAGAGTTAAGAGGGCCAACTGAAACGTCTCCACAGTTGACAGTGTGAGAGGACTTGGAGAGGTACTTGGCGTAAGTTAGGAGCAGGAAGGAGATGGAGGTGACATGCTGCATGTTGCTGCCTCCAGGCTTGTAGATCATGCCACCTGGGGTGTAATCGATATGTGGTGAAGACGAATCTGGAATGAGCGTGCATATGAAGCTGTCTGCAAACTCCTTGTATGACTGCAGAGATAGCACCACGCCTTCTATGAACTCCTGCTTGCAAAGCAATCATAGTCCCCAATGTCTTTTACCAATCAGTTTTGTACTGCTGATTTGTTAGCATAATTTGGATTCAGGGATTGAAGGAGATCGATGGAAGCAACCCGTCACCTTGGAAACAAGGACGTTGAGGCCGGCATGCTTGTTGTCCCACCCGAACTCATTACAGCTGTCTTCTGCACCCAGGGTCTTGTCATTGTTCTGAATGTACTGGAGGAATGTGTCATCCTTGGAGGCTCCCCTTAACCATGCTGCCCCCCCACAGCAGCTCATCCTGTCAAGGATTTCAGTACACTTTAAGACATCAGTTTGATCAGTATTCAACTTCTGTTGTTCTGAATTTTCTTGGCTTATTTGATCCTCTTCAGTAAAAATTGGCACACAAAACTTTTGTGCGTTCGAAAAAGAATGTTCTGAATGTTCTAACGGTGGAATATGTGGAAGAAACCTTCAGTTCTCATCAATTTTATATGAGCATAGGTTTTGATGAAATGTTGCCTGGTGGCCCACACTAGGTACACTTTTTGTTGATATGCTCTGTTGCCACTCGTACTGTGTGTTTAGTTTCAGAAATAGGGTTGTTTGTCATTTTCTGCCCCTCGTTTTTATTTGTTTTTTAATGGGATTTTAGTTCATCCACGAGCACTCTATCCCTCGCAAACAAACAATTCGTATGAACACGACAAATTGAGCACCAAAAAAAATTCATGAAGTGGATTCATGATGCACAACTCATCTATGAAAGTATGGTTCCTCAAACCAAACACTCATTTCCAGCTATCAATCGCCTATGATGTTCTACCCCTTTCCTTTGGGCCAACACATATAAATACATAATGCATGAGCAATATGTAGTGCGTGTCAGACAGGAATCAGCCAAAATTTCTATTTCCTAGAGCTTGGTCAGAAATTCAGGAATAGAAACTTAAAAGTTTGTTGTTCCATTGAAAACGACAGACGGGGGCCAGTAGTAGGCATTTTTGCCCATACACAGTTTAGCCATTAGTCCATTAACTAGTTATTAGCCGTGGTCCGTGGGTCTAGATGCAAGCTACTAGCAACGTAGCAATGACACGTAAGCAACAGATGAAACTTTGTCAGTTGTCACCAGTTTATGTAGCTCTATTCTCTAGGAATCTTCGCTCTTCGATTTTTTTATCAAATAAGCATGGTTAGTGTTTACAGACAGATAGAAATTGTTTGGTGAACTATGAACTACCGATTTCTATGATTCTATCCAACGCTACTGCAACTGCAACACAGTGTAAGCTTCTCTGTGTCTTGCTGTGTCGAGGCAGATTGCAGAGGTGATGTCGCCATCTGCTCACTGAGGCAAGGAAACGAGACAAGCATCTGACCTGGTAGCCATTGAAGTCGCAGTAGAACGGGCAGCCCCTTGCCCTGAGGTCTGGGTCGTCGCTGTACGCGCCCTTGTACGTGTCCGCGAACTCGAACGCCTTTCTCGCGCTCGTGAGCAGCGTCTCGGCGTACTCCGGGTCGGCATCTCGGAACACCATGGACGCCGCCGCCATTGCCGCCGCCGTCTCCCCCGCGACCTCCGACCCCGGCCGCCCCGCGCTGACGTTGTACACCGTGCGATCCGTGTCCATGTCCTCCGGCCTCTCCCAGCAGCCGTGATCCTTCCACGGATCGCCCACCTGCATTGCATTGCCCGTGCACACCACGCTCAGCGACCCCTGCTCTGCTGCGAGGACATGAATGAACGTGGAAGCGCTTTCAACAACAATGCCGGGGGCTTGCCTGAACGAAGATGACGCCGGGGTGGGCGAGCGTCTTGAGGAGGTAGTCGGTGGCCCAGCGGACGGCGGCGGTGGCGTGGCGGCTCTCGTCGCGCGGCATGAGTCGCCGAACTCGATGACGCTCCAGGCCAGCATGGTGGTGGTGAACGCCATGGGGAAGCCGAACTTGACGTTGTCGCCAGCGTCGTAGTACCCGACCTCCAGGTCGACCCCGGCCGCGGCGCCGTCGGACACGCCGGAGTCCCCGCGCCACCTCGCGCGCTGGCCCGGCGGCAGCCGCCCCGAGCGCTGGCCCTCGAAGAAGAGGATGGACTTGGCCAGCGCATCACGGTAGTCGTGCCGCCCGCGCCCGGCGGCCCAAGGGACGCGGAAGAAGGAGGAGGAAGCCGAGCAGGATGGCACGAGCCACCGTGCCGCGAGCAAGTACGCTAGTAGGATGTGCACACACAAATGGTGGACGGGAGACGAGTGAGGAGCAGAGCAAGGCGCCATTTTTTCCCAGCTTGCTCTGCTTCTACTCAGTCTCACACACTAGCTCACTGTCACCTGCGGCGCATCTTTGGTGTTTCGGCGCGTATTTATAGGCAGCAACATGTCAAAATGCACATGCTTCCTAGTGGCAAAAACTGTTATACACTGCTCTTTTGTCCATGACACCGGTAACTTCAGCACTTGTGGCTCTTGCATGTACTGATGCACACTGGACTGCATATATACACACAACGTTTTGACATGGTCCAGACTATTTATGCTGTGAGCGTGGCTTCATTCACTCGATGTGTTAAGTAGAAACCGCTGGTGATGAGTGCCATCAATATATACATGGCTGTATAGGGATACTCGATGTGTGTATTTTCAGGGTCTGGGGTTTTCTTGGATTCATGGCAGGGAATGTGTGGGATAGTTAAAGGACAAAGGCTGGGGTCACGGGAGTGGTGGCAACAAGAGGTGAGGCCAAAGGTTTGTTCAGGTTTCTTGATGGCCTACACGGGCAACCAGCAGCTACGGGCCACAATGTGGTCACATGCAGCGGTTAAGATAGTGGATGGAAGAACTAGGCCACTAGTCCACGTACGTAGGACCATCCTGGTTAGATCCTAAAACTGGCATGGCATTGTTCAAGCGTGAGAGCAGTACAGATTGGGCTTCGTCCAATGATTTTTTCAAATAAACTTGTGGTTTATGTTTTCTTATTGTTCTAACGTTTATTAAAGGAAGCCAGCTTAGACTTTTGGTTGAAACTCGATAGGTTGGACTAAGTTGTAGCTCTAGTAAGAGCATGTACAAGAGTTTTCATAACACACACTCAATCTCCCTAAAAACACTCTCTCAAACTAGATTTTTTAGCAATAATGAAAAAAAATATGCTCTAATCGTTTAAAATATATGTGTGCGTATCGAAGTGCCAATCTAAAGGTGCAAGGATGTGGGAAGAATAAAGAGTAAGATAGGATTTCTGATGCAAATATACAAGAAAGAAAAAAAAATAAAAATAGATAATTTGATTTAGAAATAGTTTGAGATTCCAGATGCAAAATTCTCTACTATATTTTAGGAGTGAGGATTTAGAAACCATTGGAGGAAGCCAACCATATACTCTCAACTTTTTTAGCCCCTTCTAGGATTCATTAAGTTATCAACTATTTTTAAGGGAAATATTGGATGCACTATATGTGAACTTCTTTTGAGCAAAAACATGAATAATGGTGCATATAATAATGCTCCTTTTAGGGTTTTATTGTGTACACCACTTTTAGAAAAGCCAAAAACTTAAGTTAAGAAAGCTAACATTAGATGATACAAATATACATATAAAAAATAACATATCAAATTGAAGATTGGCCACAACCTAAGCATAGGTTAGTTGGTAGGATTTCTCGTAGTAGAACTTATTCATTGGCACTACTTATTGTAGCATTCGTTTAACTTCATTTTAAGTATTTCATACAATCATTTGATACAATTTATGCCACTAGTGCTAGCATTTACTATGTTGTAATCCAACATGTTTTGCAAATCGTGTTTTCAAATGGCCAAAATCAATATATTGGGCACTTTTGATGCAAAAGAAAAAAAATAGTGTTATGTGGATGTCAGAAAGGAAGCCTAGGGAAACCAAAGGGGTGCAAGTTAACATATTTCATTGGCTTACAACTCGTTCTCATTGTCCAGATCCCACAAGTAAAATGCACAGGTCGAGCATATTCTACTTAAGTCTACTATGGTGTTGCGGTATAGAGCCCACTTTTGAGAGAACGTACGATTGGGAGATCCCTAGGATGGATTTCTGTGCACAAGAGAAAAAGGATCAGCAACAAGCCACTGTTATTGTTACTTTTTATGAAGGACTA
Source organism: Bothriochloa decipiens (assembly GCA_023333625.1). Taxonomy (NCBI): domain Eukaryota; kingdom Viridiplantae; phylum Streptophyta; class Magnoliopsida; order Poales; family Poaceae; genus Bothriochloa; species Bothriochloa decipiens. The sequence goes on along the minus strand of CM041631.1, from coordinate 15,740,865 downwards.
GAGTTCAACCTGGCTTAGCTTAGTGCAATCATCAATTCTTCATACATATAATTAATAAAGATCCTAAAAAATATAGTGCTCGTGATGTGGTTGGCTATAGTTGAGTAAGTTGATCGATTAACAATGAACACTAGACACACATCATTTCTTTATTTTCTTGATGCTGCCGAGACGTGCTTATCATTAAGTAGAAGTATAGTTTGACTAAACAAACCTTAGACGATAATTGGTGATTGCCAAGTCAAATGTCAAAGTGAACACACATTACTGAATGTGTGCAACTACATATGTAGAAACGCTATAAAGTGTATGATTCAACTTCACGGCTCAACACACGCATGTAGACCTCACTCCGCTCCACTCTCTCCCGTCTCATGCACCTCTCTCCACTCAAACTCTCTAATAACCACAATACCGTCAAATTTTCATTTCTCTAAACACAGATAAATTAAATATGTAAGTTAAAAAAATAGAAGAAGTCAAAGAGATCAAATACATTACAAAGAGATCAAATACATTACAAAAGAATAAACAAGTACAACGAGCCAAACACCAAAATGACGGAAGCAACTAGGTTAGAATAGAATAGTAAAGAAAAGGGAGATGGCAACTATTGTGTTCGAGACTTACACAATTCCGGAACAAAAAAAAACTCTTCATTCATATCACTTCCTTGCCACATTCTAGTTCAGATCCACCATCACTTCACCGTTAGTCCCACAAAGATTCGGGATTGATGTTCATTAGGGTTCCCCGGCCAAATCCATGTTTTATTGCCTCATTGCTATAGTCACCTTCGGGTAAGAATGGCTTAGCAACAATCAGTGCTTAATGCTATTCCACAAAGATATCACCTAGAAACTAAAAATCAACACATATAAAAAGCTCAGGAGTTTCTCGATTTTTAGTCAAAGTGGTTAATTTAAGTGGTCGTAAGGAATCCGCCCAAACTTACTTAGAGGTCCTATCATGAATGCATCTACTCATGACCCTCAAATCCGCATGGAATCAAAATCATCAAAAGTACAAGAGATGGAGAGGAAAAAACCAGAATGATTCAAACACAAGATTTTTCAACAACGATTTTAAAAATTGTTGCATTATACTACAAGATTAACTTGGGACAAGGTTAGTCCCTTCTCTAGTGATGATAGACTTACACACAGATGTACAAACTCTCTCAACTGCAGCTCTCTCTCTCTCTATCTCTCTATCTCTCAGTATACATGAACTCTGGAAACTAAAGACTAAAAATGAAATACACTAGAAGAGATGGTTGGTTAGGCCAACCTCCTGTGTTATTTACACTATAAGATCTACACATTCCCAACAAGCCCCTTAGATTTTTTTGGCTCAAACACTTAACCCAGGGTCAAAATAGTCTATCTTATGATTAGAGATATTGGATCGATACTAGAACCTTTGTCTGATGAATGATCCCAAATGATTGGATATTTCATCATGATCCTCATCATCATACTACATGTCTATAATGGATTAACATCTATCTATTCTCACATCAGATGAATGGATGTTAACTGTGTAAATTTATATGCTCTTGTTACCTATATTGATGATTAGTCTAGGGAATGCTTTGCTTATCCAAATTATTGGTTCATGAACAATCACAACATAATTGTGAACTTATTGTAACCATGATGTTTATACCTTTAACAATACGTCGTTATATTTCACATAAAGTAGGCGTTGTATCTCTTTACAAATACGTTGTTATAGTGCATGTAAAGTAGGCGTTGTATCTCTTTTACAAATATGTTGTTATAGTGCATGTAAAGTAGGCATTATATCACTTTACTCATACATTGTCATAGTGCACGTAAAGTAGGTCTAGATTAGTCAAGCACGGTGATAGAGCCCCCTTTCAAATGTTTACCATTGCCTTGTGATGTTTGATATCGATGAACCCGATATCCTAGAGAGCATATTATTCTCTCATAATTGTCAGCACAAGCACTCGAGTAGTCAATAGTTTTAATCTAGTATTAGTTCAATATATTTCCTAACATGATGATTTGTTAGCGCTTTGTTTTGCCTATTAGAAACATACTTGTTCCCCATGATTCCGCTATTGCACATAGCTACACCTGCGTTAATTGCTCTAATAACTCGTATGGATACGGAAGGTTTAAAAATTTACAAATGATCGCGTTATGCAGTGTACATGTTCTAATTTGTTGTGAGATCAAACCATGTGACACGCCTGAATCTACACACTAACTTCTATAGACACGAGAGAGAGAGAATAGCAGGCCATGGAAACACGTACACTTGGTAATCCAATTTGTTATGGAATAGCTGTGCACCATGCTTGGACACACTACCTCGTACATGGTTTTTCTGTTGGATCTCCATCTGACACTTGTAAGCGACAAAGCACAACTCTCTCACTGCTGCCAAGAGTCGTGAGTGTACTTCTTTTTGATAAACGTGAGTGAAGCAATTCGCTCACTGGTGGAAAAGTACTAAAAATTCCCTGTACATGGTTTTTCTGTTGACTTCATATCCCCTTGCTTGCTTCTGTATCTCGCAAGATCAAGTCCAAGTCGAAAAGTTTGATACTTCCACTCAATCGCTGCATCTGCAACGCCATCCCCATTCATGCAAATCATCGTGCATGGCACTGGCAGCCTCCCCAATCCAGCAAGAAGACAAGCCACAAATCCTGCCGATCTGCGTGAAAACGTTAGTCCGTCCGAAAGGGGCGCGAGCCTGCTTCTCGTTGGAGACAAAGGGGATCGGAACGGCGGCGAATATCGACGATCGCGACCGGGTAACTCAGCGTAACAACCGACCTACCAGATGGACACGGCAAGTGCGCGACGTTTGCCGGAAAAGGGAGCTGTTAAGGTTGTCGAAATTGGGAGGCCGGAGCGGAATGCTTCTCTTCTTCTCTCTTCTCTTGCCACCACTGGCACTGCATAACAGGAACCGGCCGGCGGATCGATGCGAGGACCATTGCTGTCCTGCTTCTGCTGCCCATGAGGAGGGACCCTGTGGTCCGTGGCGCCGTTCGGAAACGCATGCTAGCTAGACCACCGCGCACGTAAGGGACAAATCGGAAGTGTATTCAGTGGTGCTTGTAAATCATTCAGCTCATCAGAGCACAGATGTATTCAGCTCATGGCAATCAAAATTTTGACATATGAATTGCCCTGCCTCAAAATCCCAAATAATCAACCACTGCACGATGCTTTTGGGCGGGTCCTGATCCTCAGGTGATTTATACAGTATATCTGGTAAATGCGAGCCGTTTCAGCAACTCTAGAAGCAACACCTGGAACATTTGCAGGCTCAACAAAACTACAAGAGTTGCAATCCTGGTAGATCTTCCTTGAAAAAAAAGCAGGTAGGTGGATTGATCGAAGCACGCGCTTTGTCACGGAACAGGCCGGCCTCCGTTTTGCGAGACACCATGCGTGGCACTCCAGTGCAACCTGCTCAGGTCTGTCGTCTTTGCGTGCGAGAGGCCAAAGCTTAATATCCCTACGACGACGATTAGATCTAAAAGTCGAAAAAGATAGCCACGAATGAGCCAGATCGCTGCAAAAAAAGGGGAACGCCGGCGTTAACGCTGTCACAGATGCCACAGTGTTCGCCACCGATGGATCACGGGTTGGTGCGGCGTGCGGCGCATGGCACGAGAGAGGAGGGCGCGGGCACGCGGCGCACGTACGCGGCCCGAACCACACGATTCATGCGTCACGTCACGGCAGAGTGAATCCGTGTGTGTTTCAAGAAAAAAGAGAGTGAATCCGTGTGGCCGCTATGCGCGCAAGCGCCACGCTGTCGTCGCATGGCTCGTCCGTTTGTCATCGGGCTCTTGCGGTATGCAGCTCGCCGTGTGTATGTGGCCCGTTTCGGCACAGTAGTGGGCTTAACGGGCTTCGTAGTTCTCGGGGGCCGAGGCCTACTGGGAGTGAGGGCCTCACACCAACAGCGAACATTCCCCTCGAAGAAAAAAAAAACCCAACAGAGTACATGTATCTGCTCAAAAAAAAAAAAAAAAACAGAGTTCATGTTTCACCGGTCCAGTAGGCCATCTCATCTCATTTTTTTAGATAAAGGAAAATATATTTCCGGTTTCAGTCATCCGAAGATGCATCAGGTCATAATTATTACAGCAGAAAGACTGTTATAGGTAAGACCAAAGATCACCCGAGAACACTGGTGCACCTAAAAATAAAAGCAAACGACGAAAGAATTACATCCCGAATGAAAAATCTAACTGACCACCATTGGAGACTCCGGATCTTGTAATCTGGCAACAACACAAGGCACCAGATGCATGTGTAATAGAACCACCATCTCAATGCCGGCACCAGCCGACAATCCAAGGGATCTTCCAAAGCAACGTCTCCAACGAGAAAATGCTATCCAAAGACGCCATCGTCGCCCACCCAGACCGATGTTGGTTTTCACCCAAAGAAATTCACTTGAAGAACGCGTCTCCAGCGAGGAAATGGCGCCCACAGGCGTCACCGCCATCGTAACATGGTGGTGAACGATCATTGCCACATCCCACCAAGGACCATGTTGTTACGCCAAACACCAGCGACGTGCACCATCGCTGAAACCGACCACAAAGGCCGTCAATTCTTAGATCCAGAAAACTTTTGCCGGCTCCAGCACTGACGCCGACGTCGTCGTTGTCGTTCCTCTGCCTGCAGCAACAAGGTGAGAACCTCGCCGCCCCCTGCCCTAGGGGCCCAGGATCCAGCCGTAAGGCCACAGACCCGAAGCCCCGTGTCGACGCCTCCGTCTTGACGACCGTTGCGGCGGCTTCAACCATGGCCGGCCACCTGGGCTCCGGATCCGGTTTCCTAGGCGCCGGATCGCCTAGGTCCCGATACGGCCGCCCGGCCACTGCTCCGCTGCCACCGCCCACGATCCGGAGGGCCGCAACCACCGTCCTCGCCATCACACCACGCAAATCCGCACGCCACCAGCCGTCCCTCCAGTGGACGGAGGCTCGCCTGATCCGCCCCCGCCGCCGGCCGTCACGCCCGCACGAATGCACCCGCAAGGCTTGCCTGGGAAGATCCTCACCGCCACCTTCATGAGGAACCACGCGGGCTTCCAGGCGGCACCCTCTGGAAGTGGCAAGGAGAGGGAGGGAGTGGAGGACACCCGGCTAACCCTTCTAACGGGGCGGGGGGCAACGGGTTTTTTGGGGCGGGTTTTGATATGGAGTGTGTGTTCACGGGTGGGAACGAGTTTTACTAGCTTGCGGGTCGGGACGGGCCGGGTTCGCAAGGTGACAGGTTGGGACGGGTTGAGTAATCAATCCTCACACAACAACTCATGAATCGCAAATCTCGTGAAGGCCGTGACTCTCCGTGGCCTGGGGCTCGCGGGACGGGGGCTTCGGCTCATAACACGGACCTTCTGCCTGCTTGTTCGATGCTGCAGCACGTACTGGGGCGGGTTGGGGCGGGTTCTCCTATCAGCAGGGCGGGTGGGGTTGGGTTTGCACGTGCATGCTGGAATGATGGGACGGGGTGGGTGTGGGTCGGGGCTCCCCCCATTAGTAGCCGTACGCCCGGCGGCGGCAAGGGTTTGGTTCCGCCTGATCCGTCCCTGCAGGAGGACGACGCGGGGGCGAGAAAAGTTTTTGGTCAGCCGACCATCTCATCTCATGACCACGGACCAAGTTTAAAATAGTCTGAGTTCAGAGTAAAACTAGAATAGTTTTCTTTTTCAGTTAAGCTTTTTTTTTGCAATGAGCCAATTAGGTAAGCTACAAAATTTTATTAAATTTACTTTGTCCAATTCACATGGTAATTTGAGGTGTCGAGAATTAACATGGTAAATTATTTTGTTGGCCAATTAGGCAAATACAAAAACAATAGATAGATTAACTTGTTCCTATATGGTATTACTAGCAAAACGTGCCTGTGCGTTGCACCGGGTTGGACAACTTGTTGAGTGGTTACATAGATCGATTTAGTGATTTATACAAGTATAATGGTTGCATTATCTGTTCTAATACATCTTCAAATCAATATAATATGTAAACTACAGGGAGCAATTAGAGCGATGTAGTTCTATCCTAAATTGTTGGCCAACCTTTTGTTAGTATAAACCCTATATATGGATTAAATATTATATAGTTTGTTTTAAACTTATATGATGTAGCAGAAGAATGAAGAAGATTTCTTATTCTATAGTTGATGACGAAAGAATTTATTGATCGTGAATATTAGAAATAAACCATGTAAAATATTTTTCTCAATCGTCACTTTTTGGCGACAACAAGTGGCTCGATTAACGATGCAGGTCAGCGCACGTACAGCTTTCCGAACCACGACCCCCACAGGATCAGCGAATGGAGCACGGTCTCGTTGTGGTTGCAACTGGCTGCCGAGTCCTCAGAGTACCGGCACGCATGCGCATGTGACGTCTTTGGGCATGTAGCAACGGTTGTGCCTATGCGTCCACGACTTGTTCGAGTCGCTTCTAGTGGACACAATGACGTTAGCCTTCCTGTGCCACTGACCATGAACATATACATGTAGGCAAAAAAAAGTGGCAACTTGGCATATTTTTTCGTCCATTGCAAAAGTATAATTATGTATTTAGTTACAAATATATCTTAAGCATAATCTGACATTCATAACATCTATGAATAGATCACAATTTTATAAAACTAATAAAACTGGTCTAGCATTTTTATGATTTTCTGTGATTTTTATGAATTTTGCAAGATCTCTAATTTTATAAATATGGAATTTGAACATTTTACATCAGAAACCCTGACGTATTTGAAAAATAATTAAGATCCTTCCATCTTTTCTTCTTCTCTTGTATCTTTACATCTGGAGCCCGTATTACTTTTTATTCCCTTTCCAACCCCTTCTAACCCAACTCCTAACACGAATCCAAGTTTCTCGATTTATTATTAGGTAGAGATTAACGGAGGGGGTACCTGATTTTGTGAGATTGGCACGATCCTATTCTCTCCTTAACCTACACGGCCACTTGCTCGGTCCAGTCCACTATACGCGCATCAATGATTCTTTATGCTACTTCCACGATTTGGAAAATTTGGAAGTCCACTACTCTCAGCTCTGCCTCCAAATGCAGCTATTGTCACGCGATGTCCGGGCAGCTGAATCGACGCGAAACAAAACCGTTCTGAGCTCAACGCGTCAACCCGAGATCTCCAATCACGCTGGCAGTGGCAACTTGTGCCAAAATTAGGGAGGTGCAACGACTCTTGATTCATGTACAAGCATGTGACATACAACAAGAAGAGCAAAACATGACATGAGCTGGGGTGGTATGTGGGTGTTGATCCGTAGGGAGATAGAACTCTAACTACTAAAATATTTGGATCTGAGGGAAGTCAACCGTATCCCCTGCTCATGTGAGGAGCGGCAAGCGGGAGGAGATCGTACAGTACGTTTCTTGCATTGGCGGCGTCAACTAACTTTTATTCCCCCTAAATAATCATGTACAGGGCAGTCTTTGTATAGATGGAATCGTACTTGCAATGCCTCATTCAGAATTGCGTCGTCATCACCTTCGTCAGCTTCCTCGCCACTTGAGCTATGTGTAGCGGTGCAAGTTTGGTTCAGATGATGCCTTTGCACATTCAAATCTGAAACCAAACTGACAGCGAATCAGTTTTCTATTTACTATATACAGAGGGAAAGAAATATGATCACGAGTGAAATGTTCACCAGCGACAAAAATGTTAGTTCCAGTTCGGGCTAAAGTTTGATGTGGATGTGTTATGAGGGTGTTTTTTGGTATAGTCGCTTTGATGTTTGACCAATGCTACTGCAATGTATAGCGTTCCTGTCCCATTTTTCAAAGGGTTTCTGGATTCAACCTATTCTTTATCAATATAGCAGATTCATGCCCTCAAGAACAAAAGTTTTGATTCTTTCTGAACATGTTAGTGCTGATTATGTGATTCAGCGCAACTTTATCTAAAAAAAAAAATGTGATTCAGCGCAATGCAACCACATGCAGAGTAGAAACAGCATATTTCTGAACACCTGACCGCCCTCACCTCTGACATTCTCTTCTCAATGCTACCCGCCGCGGCATGCCTGTCAGGCGTTGGAGCTCAACCCTCTCGCCTCACACGATCGCATCACCCTCATCCTCTTGCACGAAGACACGAACATCCTGCAAACCAGAGACGTGCATTTGCCATTTGTTGTTAGAGCCTATCATGTTTACTCCAATCGCCTAATCTGGCAGCGCAGCGCAGCGAGGGTGCTTACTCCCAGGGCACGTCGCCGACGAGCATCCAGTCACCGTCGCCGTCCTCGTACACCACGGCGTGCTCCCAGTCGCCGTACCCGTCCATCAGCCCTGCACAAAACGAAACAAGAAGTGGAATTCTACATCAGTTTCCAATCTCTCCGTGGCTTATATATGCAAGAGTAGCGTCGATCTGCGTGGGTTTCTGATCGATCTCGCGCAGCATAACACTAGCAGCAAGCTTACCGATTGAGCAGCAGCAGAAGAGCTCATTGAGCGCCTCCACGAGCTCGCCGTAGTCGTCGTACGCCGCTACGTCCACCTTCCTCAGGTACGGCGTCCCGTCCATGCTCACCTTCACGAACGCCTGCATCCTGCTCGCAAGGTCACGGTCAGAAAGAAACAGAACCACGTGGACGCCACCCACACCAGTCTAACATGCGACCGGGTCAACCGCGAGAAATACGGCAGGACCGAGGAGAGCTAACGTACACGGCGGACGACGACGACGGCTGCTGGCCGTTCTTCCTGGCTCGTCTCGCCTTGCGCGCATTGACGCCGGGCGGCCCCAGCGTCAGCTCGGTGATCTCCACGCCGTCGTCGCCGTAGCCCGCCATGCTGCGTTCCAGGCTGTTCAGCTTCGCCGCCCGTCCCGGCCAATCGATGGCGGCCTGTGTACGTCGACGACGAACGGCCGGCGACAAGCTGAGGGGACCTGAGGTGGAAGCTAATCGTGAAGCGTTGTCAAGGTGGTGAAAGTGGAAGTGATCGAGAGCTCCAGCTCTGCGCGGCACCCGTATATATACGGTTGGTGCGTGCGGCGGCTCACAGGGTGGCCTGGGCGAGATCCTTAGTGGAGGGAGCAGGGGCGGCATCGTGCCAGGCAGGAAGATACACAACGATACGGCGGCGGCAGCGTGACTGTGGCTGCAGAGGATCCGGTTTCCGGTTGGGTCGTTGGAGCCTGGCGGTTGGGTTGGGCGCGGACAGGCACCGCAGCCGACCGGCATGAACCCTGGCACGGTGTCCTTCGTGGGGCCGACCGGTGTTTGCCAGGTAGACGCCCTGGTCTCCTGCCTCACGTCGCGTGCCACCGTGGCTGCCCGGGACATAATCTGGTGTGGCGTCATAGCTGTGTAGCCAGTGCTCGATCAGGCGCTGGTTTGTAGCCTTGTGGGTCATCAGATGCAGCCTAATCATATTTACGGCCAGCTTATGACGAGAGTACTCCTGTGTTAGAATTCTGACATTCTGTACTATCGAAGGCTAGTATATTCTTGAGATTTCAGTGGCGAATCTAACAGAAGATTGCAGTGGCAGACTATCAGTACAACCTGGTTATGAATACAATACTCTGAAATTCTGAATGGCCCCGAGCAAGGACGTTTTAGTCTCACTAATGTTCAGACGGTAGCTCATTATCCTCATACCGCAAAGCGTCTTCATTCTTTAATAAGTACTGAGCTGGCAACATCAGTACGTAGGTAGAGTAGCTATTTCCACACATGGGCTGCCAAAGGAACGTACTACCATGGTGTGGCATGGTCCATGGAAGCCGCCACAGTAGATCCGGATTCTGGCGCGGGGGTAGGGAACAGCCGCCCCCGCGCCCGCGCGTGGGAGCCGGCTACGTGCATGTTCCCTCCGTGACACTGGTTCACGCCCGCTGTAAGACCCGAGTCGCGTATGTGCATGCACGCAGACAGCCCGGGGGCCGCCGGCCGCCCGCAACAGCAACGTGCCCGCACCGCACCATGCCAACTCGGCTTCTCCTCCTCCCCCACCACCACAACACCACCCCGCCCGCAGCAGGCGCTGGTCCGTGGTCCCCGCGAGCGGTGCCGGGCCCTGGCTCGACAGCGAGAGGCCTCGCCGCCGCCGTGTCCGGCAAAGCTCGCACTGCTCCTCGCGGGACACGAGCATCGTGCTCCGCGCGCGCGCGCGCGCGCTGCAGCAGCAGGACAGTTCCGTGCACCGGGTTGCCGGCCTACGTGACCGTGCCTGTCGCAAGCGCGCGACTGGTCACTGGAGGAGGAGGGCTGGGCGCGGGACGGGCCGGGCGGTGGGATAGATAGATACTACTGCTCCTAGTACTACGAGACGAGAGCTGCGCGTGGATTTCCGCGGCGCCCCCTGTCCTGGCGCGCGCCCGGTGTCGTGCCCCTGCTGGGAGGGCAGCGGGTGCGTGTGGCGGCTGGTCATTTGTTTGCGCTCGCGCGTCCACGAGACTACACGCGCGGCGGTGTGCGGTTGTTCGCGGCTCCCGCGGCCGGCCGGCAGAGGATTAACCTGGGGTTCAACTCTGGGTTTTGTAAGACACATCCAAGAGCCTTTTGATGCAAACCATGTTTTGACTGAAAACTGCACTTGAAAAACGAATGTTTGACCAGCACGCTCGCGCCCTCAGTGGCACGACGCGTGTCGACTGGAACTGGACCCCTTTGTGTGGGCACTCGGGTAATCCAAAGATTTGGGTGTCGAGTAATTGAAAATTCGGCCATTTAGTCGGTCCCAATCATTTAGGTTAGGGTTTGAGTTTTATCCAAAATTGATAAAACCAACAATTTTGCCAGAATTCTTGTATACCATGTTAAAGCAATAAGCATTACCCCTTCAAATCACTTCATGTCTTCGTATTAATTGTCAAAAAAAAATCAATGATCAAGCTAGCATAGATCTACATTGAAACATATCAGATAATAGATTGTACAGCGATGAACCACTTCATATCTTCGTTTTATAAACAGAAGATGAATATTACTAGTTCAGGTAATTTGGGTACTAGAAACATTACCCTAAAATAAACTTTTGTTTTTTTACAATTACTATCTGAAAATATTTTTTTTCCTCACTTCACAGCAACGAAATTGCAGGGAATTTGTTCAAGCTAAAAATGAAAATAAATCGCTTCTACTTTAAGCACCGTGCCAACCTGGCTCATAAGACCATCCAGGCCACCAAATAGTAGGAGTTTGTAGCCCATCTAGTTGCTCTCTACGTTTTCTTTGCGTAAACCTTAGTTGCTCTCTACTAGTTTGCTCAAACAAAAAGAGAGAAGTTGCTCTCTACTAGAGTCTAGGCCTCTCCCTGCATGATTGGATTTTGTTGGATGGATTTGGGTTTAGGCGACCAGGATTGGATTGATCGTGGCCTCGTGGGTATTTTTCATTGGATCCGACTACATAGAAGGTTGAGGTGAAACTTAAACTAAATTTTACCTCAATCCACTTCAACAAATGTGAGTTAAGGTGGATACACGTGCATCCAAACAAGCCCTACCCATACATACCTCTCAATCCATGTGTTGGGATGCACTGATGCAGAATTTATACATAAATTGCAGTAATAATACATGTGTATCCAAGCAAGCCTCTATTTGGATTTGGATTTGAATCCATTACCACGTCTATCTCATCAAAAAACTTTATTTTAACAGAAATCTGTGTAACCTTATTTTTTATGATTCGGGTGAAGTTGAAGAATAGTTACGCAAGAGAGGTGGAACGTGAGTTCAGCTGATCTCTATGCCAAGAATAGTTTTCAACAAACATTGATTTTCAACATTGATTGGCACTGATATATCTAATAACGGAACTCTTATAATTGTCTCGATGCTATAAACTGGTGGCCTTGTTATATCCACGTGTCACGATACATGACGCATGCTCGTACCAGCAACTGATGCATGCTTCTACCAGCAACTGAACAGACGTATGTCACCACAAAAAATGATGTCAAATATGGTGGCCTTGCTGTAGCCACGTGTCATGATACATGACGCATGCTCCTACCAGCAACTGAACAGAACGTATGCCACCACAAAAAAAAAAAATGACCCGTCTACTCATGCTCCTACCACTACCAGCAACTGAACTGAACGTATGCACCACAGAAAAAAAAATGACCGGTCTATTAATCTTTTGTACAATTTCTAATGGCACACAATACTCCTGACTCCGAAGCACAGGCGACAGCAGCTGCGCTTCTATATATGAGTTCTGACAATCGCAAATTCGCAACTAGAATGCAATTGACAGTAAATACTGCCTAGGGCACGACAAGCCAAAATGAGATGTAGTCGTCAGCTCCAACTCTGCCAGAAATATACTTACTAGTAGTAACTAGCGATAGTAACAGAGAGACCACTGAAGCCCCATTTCTGCCACCATGAGCTCTTATAGAGCAGTATATATAGTTGAAATGTACAGTCCGATCGTCCAGAGTTTACTTGCTGGCGTCTCTTTCGGAATTGCTTGTTGGCACCACCCCTGGAGAGTCATGGTTGTTCACACTAAGATCTACCCCCTGAGTCTGGATTTGCCATCAGGAAGAACAATTGTTACAAGATACGAAACACTAATGAAAAGCGCGCTATAAATATAACAAGACATCAACCGCAGTGAGCATGATAGACCTGGGAATTTGATCCTTGCCCATGAGTACGAACTGGCCGCATATTAAGATCAATCATTTTTGAATCAATGTTGCCCTGGTCATCGCAATTGCCATCAGAGGCAGGATCATCACCGTTATGGTGGTTTGCCATTTGTTCCTTGGGAGTCTTCCTCTGGTCTCTCTGGTTTTCAGGATCTTTGATTTCCATAGGCACATCATCCATGTGGCCTGGTTTATCTCCTGGAAACTAATAATAGCTCGCTATTTTGAGAACTATAAAAAATACAGGGAGTAGCAATCCAGATTGGTTAAAGAGTAAAAACTTACTTCAACCCTTTGCCTTAGGAGCAGGTATCTTCCATGGGTTCGTTTGCCACCAACATGAACAGTCATATCACAGCTCAGGCAAAGTGAGGTGCCATCTATCTCGCAGTAGAAGAAAGCTATATTGACAGGGCAAACAATGTGAACCCAGGCAAAGGAAGATTTATTAATGTACTAATTGTAAAATAGGGGATTCATGAATCAAAAAGCATACCGGGTGAATTTTCACATATATCACAACGGGCAAGTTTATTAGGGTCGGCAAGTCCAACTCTCACATGCCGACTAGCAAGCTTGTTACACATGTGTACCTGCATCACAACATGAAAGAGGGTATTGCTATAGACACCACTTTTGTCAAACAGGGAATCTTTATTCGATATTGCAGGATGAATCCACATCTAAAGATAACTCCAGATTTCCTCAGTTTAATACTGAATCAAATTAGCTAGTTTTCCATCCTCACTTATAAATGTTTGCATTATACATATGTGAAAATTTGTCATCAGCATATAAAAAACACACACATGTGTGTGTTTTCCAACAGGACACAAGTAGAGGTCCCGTACACACTGCTTGTCAAAAGAATCAAACCATTTTGAAATGTGAGCTCAAATGCATCAAGATGGCATAGCAACCTGGGAACTTTTGTCGACAAAAAAAAAAAAAATCTGTTCCAGAATGGAATCTCTTTCTTGGTAGTAATACCTACAGTTAGAATCATCCCAAGCATACCAAAGTCACAGTTTAGTTCAAGTATATATGCTTTGAGTAGGAAAAAGATCTAAAATATAATTCCTATCATCCAATGTCTTACTAGACTGGATTTCAATTGTAATCCCAATATGGCTTATTTGGATAGCCATGGATTAACGTCACAGGATCAGCGTGTAAGGTAGTTCCTTTGCTGCCAATCAAAAGGACACTTGCTGATCTTCCTCCAATGAAATAAGGACTAAAAGTTGGAAAAATCCCAAATATAGCAGCCTAGTGAACAGACCACATCTGAATAATTCTTTACACAATGATCAGATTTATACAAGCATTTTTTTCCTCTGCTACATGCATGCAAACAGCATATGATAAGTCCGAAAAATAAATGTTACTGATGGACGTCAGGATTTGCAGATGATAAAAGTGCAATTTAAAAGATGAAGACAAACTGCAATGGAAGAAATGGTAGTTCTGAACATTTTTGACAGGGAGTTTCCCAACCTATTGAAGGACAGTAAAGACAGAATAGACAGGACGAGTACATGAATTGGAAATCAAGATTTTTTTAAGAACACGGTGTTAAAGAAAATGATGTTTCCCCAGGATCTTAAATTAATTGACACAATCAATTCGCATTAATGAATTTTAAGCAAATATATTTATCACATAATGAGGTCTCTCAATTTCTTGAACATCAGTATGAGACCAAGTCCCCTAGCATTGTGCAGCCCTTGATATGGAATCATGGTTTTAACTTTTAACTCACATACAGAATAGCAGGCTGGTAACTTAATAGCATCCAGAACACCTTACCACGACATACAGTGGTGAGGGCATGGCATGCCCATGTCATAACCTGGATTGGAACCCATGGCGCAGCGTTAGATGGGACACCCAGTCAAATAAACTTCATCAACACATGGAAAAGATATCAACAATCACCTAGCAACAGAGCCTCAAGATAGTGTGGAATTTTGCAGACAAACATCCTCACAGAACAACTCTAATTCAACTAAATATTATGCAGAGAATGCTTTGGCTCATGGAAAAGGCACACAAACATGCTTTGCGTTCCTAAGAATAACATAAGATTCGATTATAAGAGGCCAATTGGCCCAGGTGAATCACCCCCAAGCCCCTGTTGTAGGTGCATGCTCTTCTGATTTTCTCAATACCCATCTAAACAACTTCGACAAGTTTGTCACTGCCAAATGCTAGAATGTTCCACTTTTCTCCGTCGGGAACTTATCAATTTTGGCCAGTACGATTGCGAACCTCATGCTAGATCGAAACAGATGCGGGATCGTCGAAATGGAGAAAGTGGGGAAAAAAAAACTTGTGCAAACTAAGCCGGATACAGCACAGACCGACCGCGCGAACTGGAACGCAGGTAATGAAGACCACCGTGCGCCCGCCACTCCAATCGGAACAGAACTCGCATCCGATCTGCGAGAGGGACGGACGACGACCTCCGCGGCGGGTAAGAGGATGCAGGGAGCGGAATTAACCTTCTCGTCGCAGGGCCGGCAGAGCGCCGCCTCGTCGGCCGCACAGAAGAGCACCGCCGGTGCGCTCTCGCACACATCGCAGATCGTCCGCATCCCAACGCCGCCGCGCCGCTCCCGCCGCCCGTGTCATCGCTCCGCCGCCATCCGGGGCGACAACAAACCCGCGGGTCCCCCGCCTCGCGCCGCCGCTCCGTGCGTGTGATCCCCCTTCCCAGAGCTACGGTGTCGGCGGACGACGACGGCGGCAGCGGTGGCGGCAGAGAGATGTGGACCAGGAGGCGGCAGCGGAACAGAGGCCACACAGGAGCTTTGGACAAGGAGAGATGTGGCAGCGACTAAGCGAAGGACGACGACACGGCGGAGAGTATTTTTGATTTGGATGTGGTGGTGGTGCTAGGGCCTTCTGCCTCTGTGGCGGGCCCACTCTCTCGAGGCATCCTACTTGTAGGCGCGGTCTATGCGCCCTGGACGCCTGAACGGCTGAACCACAGCAAGCGGCGAGTGACCGAGTATGGACCGTGCTTAGGCTATTCTCAAGTCGAGACGGGCCCAAGTACTATTTGATGCTCTCTCTTCTTCGGGTACAGAAGGATACCAACGTGACCATGACAGACATGTGGGGCAGGGATGCCATGGGCCCAGAACCCTGTGGCTCGTACGTGGAGTTGATGAGCTGGTGGGGATTCGGTTTTGGATATGGGGATTTAGGCGTAGGTGGGCCCTCAAGAGGCGTTGGCCACAGAATGGAAAAGGAGCGGGATTTTGGGGTTGTGGCTCTCAATCAATTGCTTGGCTGCTCTACCAATCAATTGCTTGGCTGCTCTACTCTGCCGCCGATGGCCGCAGTCTTCCCATGCTTTTTCTTGCCGGCTGCCGGCGTATACATCGTCGATCCGTAGATTTTGGGTAAAACTGTTGGAAAATGGATTTGTAATTTCTAATTTTTTTTCAAATATATGTAACTCTTAAAAGGTAATTGATGTGTGCATACGGGAAAGTAGAAAAACTTTAGTACTGTTAGCAGAGGATATATAGCATACTTACACATGAAAAACCTCTTTGCTTCACTAAGTAGAGAGAGAATGAAACTACGCAAGCGCTTCCCTCGTTAGGCTGCTATTTGAGTTCAACACGAACTGCAAACTTGCTCACCTCGCTGGGCACTCTACCCTTCTGAGCGGGGTAAGGAGCCTCTGACCGATATCTCAACACCTCAACAATCATCTGTAACTAGACATCTAGACAAATTCATCAACAACCCAATAAATCAATGAACATATAGATTATAGAATAAGAGATCTAGTCTCCCGCGACGGCGACTCCACTGGACTTCCTTCCCCCCGTGAGCAGCACGGCGAGCAGCAGCAGCAGCAGGAGGAAGCGAAGCGAAGGGGAGAGAAGCCAAGGCAAGGCAAGGCAAGGCAGCAGCAGTGATCAATTTCGCACCGTTCTTCGTCGCATCTCTTCCGGGATGAACCGAGGGGGGCAACGCGGTGGTGGACGGATTGGTCAGCGAATTCGTCGGCTGACTCTTGCTCCGTCCACGCGAAGAGCGCTAATCCCTTCGCCGGAACCAAGCCTTGAAGAGGACGAGGAGGATGCGGATCGGAGGGCGGCAAGAGGGAGAATTGAGCCGGAGGGAATCGTTGCAGCGATCGTGGAGGCAGGCTCCAAGCCAAAACCAGTACATGCCATTCAAGTTCAGGATCCACTTCAATTACAAGCAATTCAGTCCAAGTTTTGGGCTAATCCTCAAGACCAGGACGAGTAAAATGAAGATGATGAGTTATCTACGCCAGAGTTCATTCGTCAAGCTCAAGAAGTTGGGTTCTCGGTGGAGGACCTTCTTAGAGCTGATAAGGCTCTTGATTCAGGTATTACTCCTAGTTCTTCTAACATCAAATTGACAAATTCCATTCTATCCTCCATGGTCAATCGTAAGTTCTCTGGTGGATTCCCTTGGCAAGGGCCATTGCCGCCGCCTAGAATTTCTCCTCCAAGAACGTTTGGGGATTGCTTGGCCAAGGCTTCATATCAGAGAGGATATAGATCACCACCGGATAGGAGGATTGCAGATGTGGTTTTTGACTCATCGCCGGTGACCGCATCGCCGGCTGGAGAGAAGAAAGTTTTCAGGCGTTCAAAAAATTTTGAAATGCAGGATCCGAATTGTGGGGATCCAATTTCGGACTTCCCTCCGTTGGCTTCAGCGTCCGCTACGGATCCTCCCATGCGTGATTGTGGACTCAATACAGAGGGATAAGGTAATGGTCATGTGGTCATACTTGGGCCTGGTAAAACGTTCCGGCCCACCAAAGGACTCTGTGCTTTGTTTGCAAGAACAGGCACTCAAATCAAAACCCTATCAAAGCCGCAGCCGCCGGCCAAACCTCCACACCGAAGATCCTTCGCGAAAGTTGTGAGGAGTGGGAGGCAGATGGCGGCACAAGGCAATGGTGGTTTTGGCCGAGGAGTTGGAGATCGGGACGACGCCTTCGACTTGCGCTTCCAACCGGGCTTCAACCCAGGACGTGGAGGCCGGGGCGGTGGGCGTGGCTTTGCCCCTCGTCGTGGACGGGGCCGCAACAATGGCTTCGACTACGGGAGGCGTCATGGTGGCGCGCAGTTCCATGGTGGGGGAAGGGGATATGGAGGATATGGTGGTGATCGAGACTACGGCTGTTGGAGGGGTCGTGGTGGTTGGCATCAAGCCGGCTACGGCCACCATCCTCCTCCCCAGTACCATGGTGCCAATGGGCCGATGGGGGGGACATCCCCATCTGACGCCAATGGGTCACCAGTTTGGAGGTGTTGTGCATCAAGATGGGGGCGGTGGAGTTCTTCCCCGGGGGGGGTGCTCCATTTGGCCACAATGGTCACCATGCGCAAGGCGCTGGTGGTCACCAACTACTACCTCAACAAGCACCGGTTGCAGGCCAGCAGGGTGGGGGTGCCATTCCTCAGGCCATTCCCGCTGCTGCTCAGCAACCGGTGCCCCAACAGGCACCGATCACCGCTTAGTAGGGTGGGGGCGCAGTGCTCCAGCCCAACCCTGCCGCTGCCCACCCGCCTCCTCCCCAACAGGAGGCCGATGCTGGGCTTGGAGGTGAGGTTATGTGGCAGAACCTCCTAAATCATATGGCCCACACACATGATTATTGTCTAAACAGACTCCAAATAACCATGACTGTGTTCCATACGACTTAAAAAGTCTGTCGGGTAAATCCCGAATTATCCACGATTCTCCGAGCAGGATCAATCGTTATAAAGAGGCATTGCAGTATTACAACAGTTTGATATAAATAATATACATCGGAGTAAAATAGCGGAAGACTTACAACAACATAAGTTTACAAACCTTTGAGTTTCAAAGATTTACAACTATAAGTTTAAATGGTACAAACCATAATAGTAGTGGAGTAGCAGAAGATAACTTTATTACAATACCAAACGATAAGCTTTGCCCAAGAGCTAAACATCTTACTTGTCGTCACTTTTCTCGACGACTGTCATGCAGCAGGACGCAAAACACTCCTGCCCATGAGGCTCACCTGCAACAAGGGTTCAAAAACCCTGAGTACAAAAGTACTCAACAAGACTGACCCGACGAAAAAGAGGGGTGAAGACTCAAGAAATGCAGGCTAGAGGGACAAGGTAAAGCTTGTAAGAGATAAGAAATTTTGCGGAAAGGCTTAACAGAAAGTAAAGTTTGCTTGGATCTAGCTCCAATTACCAACCAACTTTATTATTAAACCTTAGTCATTGTTCAAGTTGTTACTACGATGATGAACACCGATCGAGTCTTCTTCTCCGAGAAGCAACGGTGATTCGAATCCATTTTCATACCCAGCTGGGACCTAGGTAACTGGGATACCGGAGACTTTAACTCCGATGCACCCAGATGAACCGATATACCGGGATAACAACCGCAGCCATATATCACCACATGATACACCTGAGCTCTTCAGCCCCGTGTACCGAAATACATAGGAACTTAAACCTACAGTATAACACACTATGACATATGTGGGGACTCTGGCCCACTATATGTCACACCATGATATGCGTGGGGACTCTGGCCCACTGAATACCACTTCATGCATGTGGATTTCTAATTTCTCGATATCACCAGTTCACCAATGGACGGGACCTAGGGCATCAACAGACGGAAACGCTACAGAGGGACTCCATTCCCAGTGCAAGTTAGCCGTCCGGACTCGATTATTAACTATCATCAAGATCCTAACAAGAAAAATCAATCTCATCTTTTTCATTCTTTTACTTTTGAACACATAACTAATTAAGCAGGGCTAAGCGTCACTACTTATCTTCCAATGCAGGTAACAAGGAATACGAAAATAAGACAGGTAATGCAA
The DNA here is from genome assembly GCA_023333625.1 of Bothriochloa decipiens. NCBI lineage: Eukaryota > Viridiplantae > Streptophyta > Magnoliopsida > Poales > Poaceae > Bothriochloa > Bothriochloa decipiens. Next base: position 15,721,313 of record CM041631.1, on the reverse strand, counting down.
TTGGTGGGTTTTCACTCAACTCCTATTACTTAATGCAACATATCATAGCTGAAGCGATAAAACTTTAATAAATAGAATATGGTTTGAATGCATCCGGGGCTTGCCTTGGCATTCGGGGTAGACGGTCTCGAACTCCGGATCAACTCCCGATTCCTGAATCTGCTCGTCCTTGGGATCTGGTGCGACAACGTTAACTCTCCGTTAACGGAAACTATTCGATAATTGATATGCTTTAACATGATGGAATAGTAAACATGATGCTTGATGGATGCATGATCAGATTAAGGACCGGAGCACAACTTTTCTTTACGATAAAGTTGCAAGCCAACAAAACTTCACGTATTAAGCTCATTAGGGTTAACTACGCCATTTAAGAAATTAATTAAACACATGAAATAACGTTGATTAAGCCCTAATGACATGATTAAGATAAGCATAAATAATTAATTAAAGTGCCAAAGGTCACTAGGGTTAATGACCTAAGGTCATCAATCAATCCCAAAGTCAAACAAATCCTATAAGAATTAACTTAATTAAAGGGATTAATTAATTATTTAGAGGCATTAAATAAAGACATAAAATTAAATTTATCAAATTAAGCCTAAAATTTTATTTTGGAAAGCTCTTAGCCTAATTAGATGGCAAAACAAATTTCAGAATCAAAAGCCATTTATTTTATTTAATAAAAATCATTGAAGGTCCATTTTTCAATTAAAAAGGCTAATATTAACATCTGCAAAAAGTTACTCAAATTTATCATTTTATATTTTTCCTAGGTAGATGACATCATAAAGAACACACAAAAAAATTTTTAGAATTTTTGGAGCTATATATGAATTACTATGATTTTTTAAAGAAAATAGCATTTAAATCATTTTTTGAAAATAGAAAAAGAAAAATCGGCACAGTACTCCCGCGCTGACCGACGGCCCGCCGGCGGTTGACCGGCGATTACTCACCGACGGCGAGGTCTCCGGCGACCGGACTTGAACCATCAGACTCAGCTTGGCACGGGGAGTCGATTAGGGTAGCTAACGGCGCGGTGGGGCGACGACGGCACCCACGCCGGCGGCCATGGCGGCGCGGCGGAGCTCGGGCACGGCGGCGACGCTCACCGGAGTAATTTCTGGCGATGGTGAGCACTCAGGCGTACGCAGGGCATTCAGGCGAACCCGTTCAGCAACAAGATGACACCGTTCCCTGTCCCTAGCCAAAGTGACAATGCTCGTGGCGGAGCGGCATGGCCATGCCGGCGGCGAGCTTCGGTGCCCGGCGGCTACGACATGGGAATGATGAAATTGATAACGCAGACAGCTGCAGGAGCTCACCCCGGTGCTGATGCGCACGTTAATGAAGGCTCGAAGTGGCTGAGTCGAGCTGCGGTCGGCGGCGCTGATGGCGGCGACGGCGCTCCGACGGCAAGCACGACGTCACCGGAGTTCCTGTGGACCATCAAGCCGGCCATGGTGCGCATGAGAGGCAGGATAGCATGGAGAACACGATGAGAGGGTTAAATAGAATATATATTCAACCTTGACGACAGTTGGCGGTGAAAAAGCTCGCGGCGGCTCGGCGGCCGGCCGCGAAGAAGATGACGGCGCTTGGGCAGCTCGGGCGAGGAGAGCAAGCACGAGCTAGCTCAAACTGACCGTAAGGATGTGGCGGAGCTATTGGCAAGAGAAATCGGGTAGTGGTGAATCAACGGCGGTGAATTCGAGCGGCGGAGCGAGGTCGTCGGCGACGGCGGCGGGGAGAAGAAGGAGAGAAAGTCGGCCACGGCTGGCCTATTTATAGGGCGGAGGCGATGTATGAACCGGCGACACGACGATGAACCTTCGCGCGTCTAGGAGTACGCTGGCGGCCGAGCATGTGCGGCGGTGGGCGGCGGCGCAGGTTGAGAAGCCGGCGATGGCGGCCGACGATAGGTTTCGGTACTGTTCGAGAGAATTACAGAATTGCCATTCGTTTAAAAATACAAATTACTCCAAAATTTATATAAGAACTTGAAAATCTCCAAAAATATCATTTGTATAACTTTTCAAGAGATACACTTTTTCTTTAACTGGATTTTGAAATTTGAATTCAAATTCAAAAAGGGGATAAAACCCTAGAAACAAACATTTAAAATTACTTTCAATTTTTAAATAAAACTTGAAAATATTCAAAACTATGAAATGTTTGACTTTCCAAACCAGACCTTTTTCATATACAAAGTTTTCCAAAATTATGCATAACTTTTGAATTGTGGTTTAAAAATCAAAAGGGGACAAATGCTGGAAAACTGTATTTTTAAATTCATTTGAAATTTCTTTTGGAAACTTGAAAAACTTTATATACCAACTTTGTAGCTCTTGTCAAGATCTACAAACTATATTTTTAAAGTATCTCCAATTTCTTTATAGATTTTGAATTAGAGAAAAGGGGGGTAAAACTAGGTTTTGGAATAAAGGGTTTTTGAAATAGAATTCAAACTCGATTTGGTTTCTAACTTAATTGGTTGGTCATTAGCGATCACAAACATCATCCAAGGACATTTTTAGGTCATTGACCCAATGACACCCTTGGTTGACCGAATTGACTTTCGAAAAACACTTTATAGCTTTCTAATTTGAATTTTTAAATTTGAATTGCAAAGCTTGGGAATAAGTTTTGAAATCCAAATTCAACTTCAAATATGGAAACAAATTTTTAGGGTTAGACTTAGGTTTATACACTATGCTTGACACTAGTGTAAACACGGTTTACACCTCAAGTACATAGAATATAACCCAAGCATTTGCGATGACATTCAAAAGTAGGGTGTTATTATTTCATGTGACAGAACATTCCAGAAACACAATCAACCTATGAAATGTAAACTTATTTTAGTTAATACACATTAAGGTTGACTTAAACATGAATGCTTTGTAATGCATATGATGACATGGCATGTTTTAGTTAATATAACACCAAAGGTGTTACAGCCTTTCCCTCTTAAAGAAATCTCGTCCCGAGATTTAAAGCCTTGAGTGAAGTAATGGAAAAGAAAATGTGTCAGGAAAACACACTTCAACTAAATTTATAAGGGAAAGGAATTGTACCACTCACACTAGAGAAGCTACAACCCGTAGAAGGAATTATCACTTAGATAGAAGCATAAAATTCCGGGAAATTCTCCAACAGGTAATCTTCTGATTCCCAAGTAGCTTCTTCTTCTGAATGTTGATCCCACTGTATCTTGTACCACCTGATTGTCCTGCTTCGAGTAACACGGTCTTTCCGATCCAAAACCCGAATTGGATACTCGGAGTAAGTCAAGTCAGGTTCAAGTTCAATACCTTCAACATCAACAACTTTATCTGGTACACGGAGACACTTTTTGAGTTGGGACACATGGAACACATTGTGTACAGCCAACAATTATTCAGGTAATAGCAGACGATATGCTGATTATCCACATCTTTCTATAATTTGAAATGGTCCAATATATCGAGGTGCTAATTTACCCTTGACTCCAAATCGAGTAACTCCTTTCATGGGTGACACCTTTAGATACACGTAATCTCCATTATTGAACCACAATGGTCGACGCCTTTGATCCGCATAACTTTTCTGATGAGATTGTGCCACCTTTATATTCTGTTGTATCTGCTTAACTTTTGCTTCAGTTTCTTTTACAAGATCAACTCTGAAGAACCTTCTTTCTCCCAGTTCGGACCAACTTAACGGAGTTCTACATCTGCGACCATATAATGCTTCAAATGGTGCCATTTTTATGCTTTTTTGATAACTATTGTTGTAAGAGAACTCTGCTAAAGGTAAACACTCATCCCATTTCTCTGAAAAATTAAGAACACATGCCCTTAACATATCTTCAAGTATTTGATTTACTTTTTTAGTCTGACCTCCTGTTTGTGGATGGTAGGCTGTACTATACAAAAGGTCAGTACCTAAAGAATTGTGTAAATGCTTCCAAAACTGGGAGACGAACTGCGTGCCTCTATCAGAAACAATGGTCTTTGGCACCCCATGAAGACTTATGATGCATTCAAAATACAATTTAGCATATTGCGAAGCTGAATTTATACTTTGAACTGGAAGAAAATGTGCCGTTTTTGTGAGTCGATCCACTATAACCCAAATTGAATCAAAACCCCTTGTTGTCCTGGGTAGACCCACTATAAAATCCATACTGATATCTTCCCATTTCCAAGCTGGAATAGGTAATGGTTGAAGTTCTCCTGCTGACTTCAAATGTACAGCTTTGACTTTCTGACAAGTATCACACTGAGCCACATACTTAGCAATTTCTATCTTCATCTTGGTCCACCAAAATTTCTGTTTCAGATCATGATACATCTTATTACTTCCTGGATGAATAGAAAACTTTGAAAGATGTGCTTCATCAAGGATCTTTTGTCGCAACTCAGGAACTTTTGGTATGACCAGACGATTCTTATACCATAAGACATCTGCTTCATCAATTGTGAAACAAGAAACCTTTTCTCTTCTAACTTTCTTTTTAATATGTTAATGCCTTTATTATTCCTTTGTGCAGCAATAATTTGATCTCTGAGGGTTGTCTCAACAGCAATATTAGACAAACTTTCTTGTTGTACCATCTCTATACCCAACTTTTCTATGTCATGACATATAGAGATATCCAAAGGCTTCACTGTTAAACAATGACAATAACTTTTTTGACTAAGTGCGTCAGCAACTACATTTGCTTTACCAGGATGGTAATATATTTCTAAGTCATAATCATTGATTAATTCTAACCACCTTCTTTGCCTCATATTCAACTCATCTTGAGTGAATATGTATTTCAAACTCTTGTGATCATTGTAAATATTACATTTATTACCCCACAGATAATGTCGCCATATTTTTAATGCATGGATAACAACTGCTAACTCTAAATCATATGTGGGATAATGCTCCTCATGTTTCTTCAACTGTCGAGAAGCATAAGCAATAACTCTCCCCTCTTGCATCAACACACATCCAATACCAATACCAGAAACATCACAATAAACATCAAACGGCTTCTCAATGTTTGGCTGTGCTAGGATAGGGGCAGTAGTCATCAATTTCTTTAATTTCTGAAATGCCTCTTCACATGCAGGTGACCAAACTAACTTAACATCATTTTTCAACAACTCAGTTATGGGCTTTGATATTTTTGAGAAATCAGATATGAAACGACGGTAATAACCCGCCATTCCTAGAAAACTTTGAACTTGATGCACAGTCTTTGGTGGTTCCCAATCAAGTATATCTTGTACTTTACTAGGATCAACAGTCACACCCTTGTCTGATAAAACATGTCCAAGAAACTTCACTTCTTTCAGCCAAAACTCACACTTACTAAACTTAGCATATAATTAATGTTCTCTCAGACGCTGCAAAACAATTCTGAGGTGTTCAGCATGTTCTTCTTTATTTTTGGAATATGTCAAAATATCATCAATGAAGACCACCATGAACTTATCAAGTTCTGGCATGAACACTGAGTTCATCAAATACATGAAATAGGCCGGTGCATTGGTGAGTCCAAAAGACATGACCAAATATTCATACAGACCATACCGATGGTAAAAGCAGTCTTTGGAATGTCCTCCGGGTGAATCTTAATTTGATGATACCCGGATCGAAGATCAATCTTAGAGAACACCTTTGCTTCCGCCAATTGATCAAAAAGCAGATCAATGCAGGGTAGAGGATACTTATTGTTGATTGTTACCTCATTCAAGGGACGATAATCCACACATACCTCAAACTTTGATCTTTCTTTTTCACAAAAAGAGCAGGGCATCCCCAAGGTGACGAGCTAGGTTGAATAAAACCTTTATCTCGTAGCTCTTGCAATTGAGTCTTGAGCTCTGCTAATTCAGGTGGTGCCATCCGATAAGCTCTTCTGGATATTGGAGCAGTACCAGGCTTCAAATCAATTCTAAACTCCACCTTTTTATCAGGAGGTAAACCCGGTAACTCATCGGGAAATACATCAGGAAACTCACAAACCACTGGTATATCCTCAATCTCTTTTACAGAAGTTGCACATACCTTTTGAACAGTCCTCTTAAGTGTCAGAAGTTGGATAAGAAGTGAAGATTTGCAATTGGGTATGTTCAATCTCACAGTTCTATTCAGGATGTCTATCACAGCACCATGCCGTTTCATCCAATTCATACCTAGGATCACATCTGTATCTTGATCCTTTAATATTATCATATCAGTGGGAAAAATATACCCACCCAAACTTACTGGCACATCATGTACCATTTCTTTAGTACACATACACCCCCAGGCGATTGTATAAAGAACTGTTCTTTTGTCCCCATTATTGGAATTTCATGTGTCTTAATAAATATACCATTAATGAATGTATGTGATGCACCAGAATCGAAAAGCAGAATTGCAGGATAATCAGCAACAGGAAACATACCCATCATGACAGGCTCTCCTTCTGGAATTTCCCCAACTTGAGTGTAGAACACTCTACCAGACTTCTTCTCATTCTTACTATTCGGCACCTTCTGAATTCCTGCCTTATGCTGATTCTGTGGTTGTTGTTGTGGTGCAAAAGTCCTGGGAACATAAGAGTTATACTGCCTCGGATGCGGGCAGTTCCTTGAATAATGACCAGGCTTACCACAGTTGTAACATGGAAAGATTGGTGGCTGGAAATTGGGGTTACGAATACCAGGGGCATTCGGCTGTCGTGGATATGAAAGATTAGCAGCAGGATGAACGAATGTCTGTTGCTGGGCTTGGTATTGTGGTGGACGATAAGGCAGACGGAAATAATTCTAAGGATGATAGATTATTTTCTGGCACTTTGGGTTGCCACTAGAAAATCTAGAGGTTACACTTTTCTTCTTCTTAGTTTCTAGATGCTGGCGATTCTTATCTTCATAAGATATAGCAATATTCACCGCCTCATGAAAAGTGGCATTTGGATTCCCAGTCATCATTCTCTGAATTTTACTATTCAGACCTCTAAGGAAATACTCTTTCTTTTTAGGTCAGTACTAACATAGTCTGACGCATATTGAGACAAGTGATTGAATTTGCCAAAGTATTGCATTACTGACATATCACCTTACCTCAAGGAAAGAAATTCTTCAAGCTTTATGGTCATGATTCCCTCAGGAATAAAATGTGCTCGAAAGGCTTCATGAAACTCAGCCCAAGTAATACGATGACCTTCAGGCTGAGCAGCGATGAAATTTACCCACCAGGCCCCTGCAGTACCTCTCAACTGCTGGGCTGCAAACATGGGCTTCTGGTAGTCAGTACACTCAATCAGCCCAAACTTCTGCTCCATATTGCGGAGCCAATCATCGGCCTCCATTGGTTCATCTACTCTGGTAAAAATCAGAGGACGGGTGTCTGTGAAATCCACATACGTGGTTTCATTTCTATTGTTCCGACCATGATTTCCCTGCCTGGCATTCTGATTCTGATTTTGAGCCATCATTGTTGTTGCATTGACTAATGCTACAACTGCATCAGCTAGAGTGGGTGGAACTGGTGGAGGATTTGAAATATCACCTCCATCATGAGATGGGCCAATAGCATCACGAGAACGAGTTGAGCAGGCATCTGTTGATAAACAAACTATACTTTATTCACAAAACCTTATCAGTTTTCATAAGAAAATATTACAAAGGTGCAACACACTTAGGATACATTATTTTTTTTGTTACAACAGTCTGCACTCCGGCAAGACTTCCCACACCTACTAGGCTTTAGAAAGCAGGGAAAAGATATATTACACATCTTACTTTCCAATCTCCTTATTCATCCTCCTCAGGATCCTCTTCCTCTTCAGGATCTTCTGACTCTTCAGGCTCTTCCTCTACTATCTCTGGATCTTCTTCTTCCATAACATCTTCTTCATTTTCATTCTCTATATTCATTTGGTTTTCTTCTTCCTCATTGATGACATCATCATCGACAGACTCTAGTTCTTCAGGGTCTTCCTCTTCTTCATCCTGACCCATTACAAGACCAAGATCATCTTGGACTGCCTGTCTTTGATATTCAGGATCTAATAAATTATTCAACCTCACACACTCATCATCAGCTTCCTCTGCATATTCTTCCAAATCTTTCACATAATCCTCAAGTTCTTGGATACGATTATTTGCTGCATCTTCTCGTGCCCAAGCATCATTTCTTTGGTGCTTCATATACTTCCGGGATCGCCTCAACTGAGTAATTTCGGAGGCCTCTTCAATCCCGTCGGCTTCAGCCCTCTCTAACTCGGACCTAAGCCTCGTTATTTCAGCTTGGGGATCCGGATGCGGATTGCTACTGCTTTCGCCAATCTCGTATCTGGGAGCTAGTTGATGTCGAGGTACCCCTTTTGGTGTAGTGCTCTTACGAGGAGTTTGCTTAGTAAGGGCCATCCTGAAGAAAGATAGGTAACAAGAGATAATGATAGATAGGGAGAAATCTAAAGGTTAGCATGAAAAGGGTTGACACTACTTAACCCAAACCACCTTAAAGGGGAAGGTAATTAAACAGATTAATTAAGCATGATGCATGAACGAACTTACGATCTAAACGTAAAAGAGTTGTAAAGCAACACTTACATATAAATAACTTTTATAACATAGGGCAATATAATATGCTATTCCACCACCACAATTTGTAAAATCAGAATAAGGGCCGATAGAAAGAATCATAGATAAGGAATAAGCAATTTGGACCCAAAATAGTTAAATTAAATTTATTTGACTCAAAACTTTTGAAGTTTTCGCAAAGAATACTACAACAACTCTTTTTAACAACGATCCGGCTCCGATACCAGCTGTGGCAGAACCTCCTAAATCATATGGCCCACACGCATGATTATTGTCTAAACAGACTCCAAATAACCATGACTGTGTTCCATACGACTTAAAAAGTCTGTCGGGTAAATCCTGAATTATCCACGATTCTCCGAGCAGGATCAATCGTCATAAAGAGGCATTGCAGTATTACAATAGTTTGATATAAATAATATACATCGAAGTAAAATAGCGGAAGACTTACAATAATATAAGTTTACAAACCTTTGAATTTCAAAGATTTACAACCATAAGTTTAAATGGTACAAACCATAATAGTAGTGGAGTAGCAGAAGATAACTTTATTACAATACCAAATGATAAGCTCTGCCCAAGAGCTAAACATCTTACTCGTCATCACTTTCCTCGACGGCTGTCATGCAGCAGGATGCAAAACATTCCTGCCCATGAGGCTCACCTGCAACAAGGGTTCAAAAACCCTGAGTACAAAAGTACTCAACAAGACTGACCCGACGAAAAAGAGGGGTGGAGACTCAAGAAATGCAGGCTAGAGGGACAAGGTAAAGCTTGTAAGAGTAAGAAATTTTGCGGAAAGGCTTAACAGAAAGTAAAGTTTGCTTGGATCTAGCTCCAATTACCAACCAACTTCATTATTAAACCTTAGTCATTGTTCAAGTTGTTACTACGATGATGAACACCGATCGAGTCTTCTTCTCCAAGAAGCAACGGTGATTCGAATCCATTTTCATACCCAGCTGGGACCTAGGTCACTGGGATACCGGAGACTTTAACTCCGATGCACCCAGATGAACCGATATACCGGGATAACAGCCGCAGCCATATATCACCACATGATACACCTAAGCTCTTCAGCCCCGTGTACCAAAATACATAGGAACTTAAACCCACAGTATAACACACTATGACATATGTGGGGACTCTGGCCCACTATATGTCACTCCATGATATGCGTGGGGACTCTGGCCCACTGAATACCACTTCATGCATGTGGATTTCTAATTTCTTGATATCACCAGTTCACCAACGGACGGGACCTAGGGCATCAACAGACGAAAACACTACAGAGGGACTCCATTCCCAGTGCAAGTTAGCCGTCCGGACTCGATTTATTAACTATCATCAAGATTCCAACAAGAAAAACCAATCTTATCTTTTTCATTCTTTTACTTTTGAACACATAACTAATTAAGCAGGGCTAAGCATCACTAATTATCTTCCAATGCAGGTAACAAGGAATAAGGAAATAAGACAGGTAATGCAATTGGTGGGTTTTCACTCAACTCCTATTACTTAATGCAACATATCATAGCTGAAGCGATAAAACTTTTATAAATAGAATAGGGTTTGAATGCATCCGGGGCTTGCCTTGGTATTCGGGGTAGACGGTCTTGAACTCCGGATCAACTCCCGATTCCTGAATCTGCTCGTCCTTGGGATCTGGTGCGACAACATTAACTCTCCGTTAACGAAAACTATTCGATAATTGATATGCTTTAACATGATGGAATAGTAAACATGATGCTTGATGGATGCATGATCAGATTAAGGACCAGAGTATAACTTTTCTTCACAATAAAGTTGCAAGCCAACAAAACTTCGCGTATTAAGCTCATTAGGGTTAACTACGCCATTTAAGAAATTAATTAAACACATAAAATAACGTTGATTAAGCCCTAATGATATGATTAAGATAAGCACAAACAATTAATTAAAGTGCCAAAGGTCATTAGGGTTAATGACCCAAGGTCATCAATCAATCCCAAAGTCAAACAAATCCTATAAGGATTAACTTAATTAAAGGGATTAATTAATTATTTAGAGGCATTAAATAAAGGCATAAAATTAAAGTTATCAAATTAAGCCCAAAATTTTATTTTGGAGAGCTCTTAGCCTAATTAGATGGCAAAACAAATTTCAGAATTAAAAGCCATTTATTTTATTTATTAAAAATCATTGAAGGTCTATTTTTCAATTAAAAGGGCTAATTTTAACATCTGCAAAAAGTACTCAAATTTGTCATTTCATATTTTTTCTAGGTAGATGACATCATAAAGAACACACAAAAAATTTCAGAATTTTTGGAGCTATATATGAATTACTATGATTTTTTAAAGAAAATAGCATTTAAATCATTTTCTAAAAATAGAAAAAGAAAAATCGGCACAGTACTCCCGCGCTGACCGACGGCCCGCCGGCAGCGAGGTCTCCGGCGACCGGACTTGAACCATCGGACTCAGCTTGGCATGGGGAGTCGATTAGGGTAGCTAACGGCGCGGCGGGGCGACGGCGGCGCCTACGCCGGCGGCCATGGCGGCTCGGCGGAGCTCGGGCGCGGCGGCGACGCTCACCGGAGTAATTTTCGGCGACGGCGAGCACTCGGGCATACACAGGGCATTCAGGCGAACCCGTTCGGCAACAAGATGACACCGTTCCCTGTCCCTAGCCAAAGTGGCAACGCTCGCGGCGGAGCGGCATGGCCATGCTGGCGGCGAGCTTCGGTGCCCGGCGGCTACGACATGGGAATGATGAAATTGATAACGTAGAAAGCTACAGGAGCTCACCCCGGTGCTGATGCGCACGTTAATGAAGGCTCGAAGTGGCTGAGTCGAGCTGCGGTCGACGGCGCTGATGGCGGCGGCGGCGCTCCGACGGCAAGCACGGCGTCACCGGAGTTTCTGTGGACCATCAAGCCGGCCAAGGTGCGCATGAGGGGCAGGATAGCATGGAGAACACGATGAGAGGGTTAAAGAGAATATATATTCAACCTTGACGACGGTCGGCAGCGAAAAAGCTCGCGGCGGCTCGGCGGCCGGCCGCGAAGAAGATGACGGCACTTGGGCAGCTCGGGCGAGGAGAGCAAGCACGAGCTACCTCAAACTGACCATAAGGATGTGGCGGAGCTATTGGCAAGAGAAATCGGGCAGTGGTGAATCGATGGCGGCGAATTCGAGCAGCGGAGCGAGGTCGGCGGCGACGGCGGCAGGGAGAAGAAGGAGAGAAAGTCGGCCACGGCTGGCCTATTTATAGCGCGGAGGCGATGTATGAACGGGCGACACGACGATGAACCTTCGCGTGTCCAGGAGCGCGCTGGCGGCCGAGCATGTGCGGCGGTGGGCGGCGGCGCGGGTTGAGAAGCCGGTGATGGCGGCCGACGATAGGTTTCGGTACTGTTCGAGATAATTACAGAATTGCCATTTATTTAAAAATATAAATTACTCCAAAATTTATATAAGAACTTGAAAATCTCTAAAAATATCATTTGCATAACTTTTCAAGAGCTACACTTTTCCTTTAACTGGCATCCTCAAATTCTATCTGGATTTTGAAATTTGAATTCAAATTCAAAAAGGGGATAAAACCCTAGAAACAAACATTTGAAATTACTTTTGATTTTTAAATAAAACTTGAAAATATTAAAAACTATGAAATGTTTGACTTTCCAAACCAGACCTTTTTCATATACAAAGTTTTCCAAAATTATGCATAACTTTTGAATCATGGTTTAAAAATCAAAAGGGGACAAATGCTGGAAAACTGTATTTTCAAATTCATTTGAAATTTCTTTTGGAAACTTGAAAACTTTATATACCAACTTTGTATCTCTTGTCAAGATCTACAAACTATCTTTTTAAAGTATCTCCAATTTCTTTATAGATTTTGAATTGGAGAAAAGGGGGTAAAACTAGGTTTTAGAATAAAGGGTTTTTGAAATAGAATTCAAACTCGATTTGGTTTCTAACTTTGTGACCGCTTCGGCTATGGTGGTGGACATGGAGAATGGAAAGGCGACAGAGAACCCAATGGTGATTACCCCATCTACTGCAGAATTAGAGATCCCAGAGTCATCTGAGAAGGGTGCTCAGAAGAATAAGAGCAAGCCTTTTTATTATCGGTGCCGTACCAAAGGACATACAATTTATGAATGCACTGTTGTATTATGCTGTGAAATTTGCTTTGGCAATCATGCGATTAAGCTTTGCCAGAACATTAAAAAAAACAAATGTGAATGCTATTTCTTGTGGCTATGCGGTCGAAGGTTTGGGGTTTTATTATATTTCAGTGGTCGAAAAACCTAAGGTGAATAGTGAGGACAAATTAGCTCTGGTGCGTGTTTTGGATGGTTCCTTTACTATTGATGAATTAGCAGTGGAACTGGAAAAACTTCGACCAGATCACAAGAATCATAATTAGGGAATTGAATTAAAAGGCATTGATGCTTTTATTATTAATTTCCCTCATGCCAGCCTACTGGACAATATGCTGAATTGGGGACCTATGGATGCTAAAGCTGTCGAGGATAGAAGTCACTTTGAGAAAGGTACTGACAGTGAAATATACAAATATGAGATAGAAAAAAGTGTGGGTGCAATTCAGAGGACTACCTAAAGAGTTCAGAAAATGTCTCATTATTTGGATAGTTGGAACTATTTTAGGTGTACCCCGGGCTGTTGATATGAGTTTCGCTAGTAACACTGGCAGATGCGAAATGAAAGTAGCTATGCTAGCACCAAATCTCATTCCAGACTATGTGGATGTGGTTAGTCTACAGTTCAAGGTTGAGGTGGATAACCCAAATGGTGAGCCACAAGTAATTGATATGGACTCTACCAATGAGGGTGATCCCAAGGAAAAAAATGAGGGGGGAGATCCCAAGGACGGAGACCCCAATGGTAAAGCAGCAGAAGAAAAAATGGATATGGATGGAAAGGGCACCCAGGCTCCTGGTGATGGCGCCCCCAAGGGTAGCCAGCAAAATGTCAAAGGGGCTGCTCTGTTAGAGAAGGCTGTGAAGTCAGGTACTACAAAGCCTGTGATCTTGTTGTCTCAGTCTAAAGCAGTTAAGATTTCACCACAGATTGACTCTGGGATTCTAAATAATAACATTATTAATGGGGCATCACCAGTGGGGAGATCCAGCAAGAGAATGCCTCTACTGTGGATCAGGATTCCATAGAGAAAGCCTCCAAGCTTAAAGCAAGCAAGAACCTAGAGACACCTAATAAAAAAGGTAATTTACAACATCCAATCTTCTTTATTTCTCGTGATGATGTCTCTTTAATTTCTTCAGCAAATACATTAGGAGTTGTGCTAGGTGATAATGATAAGGATGCTTTTAATTCTTTAAAGTGCTTAAGAGATATAGAATTTACTAGATTATCTAAGGATGCTAATAAACAACAGGAAAACTATGTTTTAGTAGAGGATGCGTCTACTGTTTGTTCCTATGAAGACAATATAGATCTAGAAGCACTGAATGTTATTTGCTCAGAGATTTCAGAGGGTTAGGTGATGGGGGTTGTGATCCTTTGTATCTACAAACTTCTGTATCACAGAGAAATAGAAAAGGCCCTCATCCTAAGAAACATAGTAACATTAAATCTCGTTCAAAATAAAAGGGATTTTTTGAAATTGTAATAGTTTTGCTAATAGCAAAAAATATAGATTCTTGTCATACTTAACAATGGAGAAAATTCTAGATTTTATTGCCTTATCGGAAACCGGTAGAGATAACTTTTCACATAATACTCTAAACACTATTTGTGCTGGGAGATATTTTATTTGGCATTATAAGGCTCCTCATGGTAGATCCGTGGCATGATACTAGGCGCTCATTTGTTAACGTTTGATATTGGAGAAATTGAGGAAGGGGACTTTTTTATTCGTTTCAAACTAAGGCACAAAGAGAGTGACTTCAAATTTAATCTAATTTCTGTTTATGGACTGGCCCAGGTGGAACATAAGTCTTCCTTCTTGTCTGAAATGGTCCGGGTATATTCAAAAGCCATACCTATTCTGATAGGTGGTGACTTTAACATTATTCGTAGACCAGACAAGAAAAATAATGAAAATTATAGTGACAGATGACCTTTTATGTTCAATACAGTAATTGATACTTTAAATTTAAGAGAGATAGAATTATCAAGTAGGAAATTTACTTGGGCCAACAATATACCAAACCAAATTTTTGAGAAGTTAGATAGGGTTTTATGTTGCACCGACTTTGAGTCAAAATTCGCCCACTCCACTATCTTTGGCTTGTCTAGAGAAATTTCTGACCATGTTCCTCTTTTATTCTCTACTAATAATCCCTCCTCAACTTGTCAGCCTCCATTTAAATTTGAATTGGGCTGGTTGTTAAGGGATGGATTTTGTGAGATGGTGACTGGCATATGGCAGAACGCTCCAGCATTTGGCTCACCTATTGAAAGGTGGCAGATGAAAATTAGAAGACTTCGCTAGCATTTAAGGGGGTGGATGAAGCAAGTAAGTGGCACTTACAAGAAAGAAAAGACCACTCTTCTAAATAAATTGGATGATTTAGATAAAAAGGCTGAAAACACATTACTAAGTGAGGGTGAACGAGACTTAAAACATGTCTTAAATGAAAAACTTACTGAATTACTCAGAGAAGAGGAGCTTAAGTGGTACCAAAGGGCTAAAGTGAAACATTTGTTGGAAGGAGATGCCAATACAAAATATTATCACCTATTAACCAACGGTAGACACAGGAAAACTCATATTTTTTAACTTGAAGATGGTAATAGTATTATAACTGGTGATGCTCAATTGAAAGTGCATATTACTAGTTATTACAAAAACCTGTTTGGTCCATCTGAAGATTCTATAATTACACTTGATGAATCTCAGACAGCGGACATTCCTCAGGTTTCTGACCAAGAAAATGAGTTTTTGACTGCACCTTTCACCCAAGAGGAAGTCAGGGCGGCCATTTTCCAGATGGAACATAACAAGGTGCCTGGCCTAGATGGTTTTTCGCCTGAATTCTTTTAAGTTTTCTGGAGTTTGATTAGAGATGATTTGATGGCTTTATTCTCTGACTTTCATCAGGGAACGCTACCTCTAAATCGTCTTAACTTTGGAAACATAATATTGTTGTCCAAAAAGAAGGATGCAAGGGTCATACAACAATACAGACCAATCTATTTGTTAAACGTCTCTTTCAAAATCTTCACTAAGGTCGCAACTAATAGGTTGTCCACCATAGCCCAGAAACTAATAAGGCCAACTCAATCTGCTTTTCTACCAGGTCGAAATGTTATGGAGGGTGCAGTTATTTTACATAAAACTATTCACGAGCTTCATACAAAAAACAAAATGGAGTAATTTTTAAAATTAATTTTGAAAAAGTCTATGATAAAGTTAAGTGGAGTTTTCTTAGCAAACTCTAAGAATGAAAGGGTTCTCACAAAAATGGTGTGAATGGATCCAACATTTCACACAAGGGGGTAATGTTAATATCAAAGTCAACGATCAATTAGGACCTTTTTTCAGACAAAGAAAGGTTTAAGGCAAGGTAACTCCATGTCTCCTATCCTATTTAATATAGTGGTAGACATGTTGGCCATACTAATTGCACGGGCTAAGGATACGGGACAGATAGATGGGGGTCATTCCACACTTACTACAAGATGGTTTATCAATCCTTCAGTATGCGGATGACACGGTGATCTTTATGAGCCATGATTTTGAGAAGGCAGTTAATATAAAATTACTGCTAAGCACTTTTGAGCAACTATCTGGATTAAAAATAAATTTCCACAGAAGCAAAGTCTTTTGTTTTGGACAAACTACAGATCACGAAGAGTTTTATTCATAGCTATTTGGTTATGTCATTGGCAAATTCCCGTTTCGCTATCTAGGCTTACCTATGCATTTTAGAAAATTATATAATAAAGATTAGAAACATATAGAAGAGAGAATTGAAAAAAGACTTAGTGGATGGAAAGATAAACTCCTAACAATTAGGGGGAGATTGGTACTTATAAACTCGGTCCTGTCTAGTTTACCGATGTTTATGATGTCCTTCTTCGAATTGCCAAAAGGAGTCTTGGAAAAAATAGATTGCTTTAGATCACGCTTTTATTGGGAAAATGATCAGCATAAAAGAAAATACAGGTTTGTTAAATGGGAGGCTATATGCCAACCCAAGGACCAAGGGGGTCTAGGGATTCAAAATTTAGAAATAAAAAATAAATGTTTACTGAGCAAGTGGTTATTTAAATTGATAAACGAGGATGGTATGTGGTAAGAACTTTTAAAAAATAAATATATTAAAGATAAGGTTATAGGGAGTTGTGTCAAAAAACCAACAGATTCACACTTTTAGAAAAGTTTAATGAATATAAAAGATTCTTTTATGGGATTGGGTCATTTTAAAGTTAATGATGGAACACAAACGAGATTTTTGGAGATACTTGGCTGAGAGACAAACCACTCAAGATTAGATTTCCGGCGTTATTTAACATTGTAAGAAGGAAACAAGATACGGTTGCTAAAGTTTTAAGTTCATCTTTACTAAATATTTCTTTTTGTAGGAATTTAGTGGGTTGAAACTTAATAAATTAGAACCACATTGTTGCTTCTTTACAACAGGTTAACTTAACAAAGGAAAGAGATGTGTTTGTATGAGGTTTGAAAGCCTCAAGTGTATTTACAGTCAAGTCTATGTATGCTATATTAATTAACAATGAGGTAAGAGTGTTATAAGATATTTAGTAAATAAAGCTTCCTATAAAAATTAAAGTTTTCATGTGGTATTTAAAGAGAGGTGTGATTCTAACCAAGTATAATTTGGCTAGGCGTAATTGGTAGGAGGATAATGTTGTTGCTTCTGCCATTTTAATGAGTCCATTCAACACCTATTGTTTGATTATTTTTATGCTAAATTTTTATGGCGTTCTATACATATGCTTATTGGGATTGTCCCTCCATTGAATATGGCTGACTTGTTCCAAAATTGGTCTAAACTGGGAACAAAAAAATATAATACATTGTTATTAACAGTAGCTGCGGCACTACTTTGGGCAATATGGATAACTAGGAATGGGGTGGTTTTTGACAAATGTAGACCAAAATCTCTTTTCCAGGTGCTATTCTGAGGAACGTATTGGCTACGTCGGTGGGCTAAGTCTGCAGCGGCATGATGATCTTAAGGATCAACTCCTCTCTGCGGCTCAGCATTTGGAGACGTCCGCCTTAGATTTTTTTGGTTCCATTGGATAGTTCTCGCAAAGATACGTTGGTTATGCTTAGTCAAAGTCTGTTTTATTTTCAGTTTCCGTATACGTGGTTGTAATTGTCTTACAACCGAACTTAGTGCTTGGTTTGGTGTCTGTAATAATTAACCTTATTCTATCCTTTGATAGATGAAGCCGAATTCTATATCCTTTGTCTTAAAAAAAAAAGAGATCTAGTCTTCCGGTTAACCCGTATAGAATCAATATATATCTGTGCCTCATGTCCGGTTTAAGTGGGAGTTTCAACTCACTTTTCCAACAAATACATTGTAAACATGTGGCCAAGGATAGTAAGGGTTAAGGTAGGCCATGGCAACCCGTACTTTTTTCTGAATTCATTTTAAGAACGTCCTCAATAGTTGAGTTAGCTGCGTGATTTAAAAATTGCAAAGACCAAGGAAGACATTAATTACCGCACGTTCCTAGAAAAACCGTTCGATTCCTCCCCGTAATAACTCAACGCTATGCATTCTCCATCACACGCCATTAACCGATCAATCATGTAAACCCCACATACAAATGATATTTTATTGCACACTTCTATCATTTCTCTCTCGGTCTTTATGAGAAAGCCCACATACGTTCTAAGAGTTAGCTTATGAGTCATCCATTGGAGACGGCCTAAGAGATCGTCTCTTCTTCTCTTTTCCATCTTCTCTCCTTTGCACCTAAGGAAAATAATGACATAGATTGCTATGAGTTAGCTGAAGTGGCACCGTTGGGATGCCCTGAGTAAATTGTAATGAAGACAACTTAAGTAAACAATTACTACCTCCATTTGTCTTTTATAAGGCATAACCTAATATGACATGATGTTCCAAATTGCACTTTTGACTATTTATTTATTTATTTATTTTATATATACTTATAAGCTTATGATATTTGGATAGTAGATTCAATTAAAAATCTAACCATATCAAAATTATTAGTCAAATAATTGGACAAAGATTTTGAAGCTTGATTGCTTGAATCTTGATACATTTACGGCAACATGGTAATAATCTTCAATTGCACGTTTTTTGGCATCCCGTGCGTTTAAATGGGTTTGTCAACAAAGGCTTAATGGTCACAGCACGGTACACGAGCATGCGGCCTATCCGAAAGAAGGGACGTACTCCCTCCGTTTAAAATCGTAAACTACTTTAATTTTTTTTGTGCATATATATTTTATTATGTATCTAAATATAATAATATATCTAAATATAATAATATGTCTAAATATATAGCAAAATACATGTATCAAGGAATTCAAAGCGTTTAGAACGAAGAGAGTCCTATCAATCAACGGAATACTTCATCGTAGGATCCTCTGTCATTGTAGATTATTACCATGTTGCCGTAAGGGTACACAGGCTCAGCGTCATAGAGCGCGGTGCACGCTGCACATTTTACTATAAAATGCAGAGGGTACGTATACGCAGGTACGATGCACGTATTTCATGCATGTTCCACCAATGGTGCGAATCGAGGCTAAGGTGTTTTGCTTGCCTGTTTCACAGCTTGACGCCATCCATGCCCTGTGAACCACATGAGCACAGAGCTCGACACTTGTGGCGAAGCTCGATCTCGATGGCCTTGCCCTGGTTCGGTTCCTCGTCCCCGGGGGGACGACGACGGAGCGACGCCGATGCTCAGACTCCACCGGCTGGTCCGATGACGACCGGAACGATCCGCTTCGACAAGCACGCGTAAGCGGTGCTGACCGGAATTCAAACGGCATCCATTCCAGCCATGCTGAGATATCGAGCGAGCGCAAATGATAGGTGAGGTGACCAAGCAGAATTCAAGTGTTGTGGACCAGTTTCAGAGAAAAAGGCTGGCGACGAAATCGCCGACCGGATCTTGCGACCGGGGACGGGGACCGGGGAGACTGGCCGACGACGCGCCGAGACGCTGGTGGTAGGACCTGCATGAAGAGCAAAGATTAACGTTGGCAGCCGGGACGGACCCGGCGTGGCTTTAACTGCTCCCTGCTTCACACTAGCAGCCTTCCAGTACCACCCCACTCTTTGAGTCTTTGTACGTGCCGAAGCTGATCGAGTGATCGGCAGCAATAAAAGTCGCCGCCCACGGTCCACGGACGTGAACTGCGATCGAGCTGCCGGTTCCGGCCGGCCGTGCGCCCGTGCCCACAGCACACGCCGTGCGCGACGCTCGTACCCTGGCGATCTGTGACCTGTGGTGACTGAAGAGCGGCAGCCGGCAGCAGCTAGACTCTGGAAAGAAAAGCCATTCCCTCCCTAAACGCGACGGCCGGCGACGCGAGGCTGGACGGGCAATTAACCGCTCGAGCTTGACCACGCGCATATTTAGCCATCCCTTTTCCTCCCCGAATTTCGACAAGGCCACCGCACGGTCGCACGGTTATTTTTACCGTTTGCGCTTCTGCTTGTCCTGGCGCCGCGTCGCGAGGCGGGGGAACATCGCCGTGCGCTCAGCCACCGCCACCGCCACCGCCACCGCCACCGCTACGGCCGCGCCGCACATGGCGGACCCGCGGGTCCTCCGTGACCATCGTAGACGACCGCGATGATTGGCGTCGGCCTAGGATAGTAGAAAAGTGAAAAAAAAAAGACCCTGGCACCCTGCCTCCACCTCGATTTTTTTTACCTTTTTGTTTTCCAGCCCAATTCAGGAACCACCGGCCACCATCTCCTGTCCCGCTCCGCCCGGTTCCATTCCCTCTCCTCCTCCTCTTCTCTTCCCTCGCGCGAAGGAGAGGAGGAGGAAGCGCCTCGCCGGCACATTGCCCTCTAACTTCTGTCAAACCACGGACCGCCGTCGCCGTCTTGCCGGAGGTAACGACGAACGACCTCCCCTCCTGTCTTTGGACCAACATCCAGAGCACATGCACCCTGCATTTTGCATTCCCCCCTTTTACTAGTTTGGTTTTACTCGCGACGCACGGGGAATTTTGCTCCGGTTCCGTCTCCCCGTGCGAGTGCTCGCGTCGTTTTCAAGGATAGCGACGCGACGCACAGGCGACCGCGCGCTGACGGCTGACGGTGGCGCGCCGCTTTCGGTCCCGCACCGACCGGGCGCCTACCGCACTCTTTCACGGGTCACTGCTCTGCTCGCCGGTGGAACTCTACACGCGCCAGGAGCTTTTGCTGCTGCGTTTTGCACCCGATACGCACCAACACGACGCGTGCGTTCGTGATGCATGTGAGCGTCGAGTGACGGCCTGATGGGTTTATTGCTTTGTTTCTTTCCGTGTTTGGGTGACAAGTAGCAAGCGAAGCGCACGCGGACCGGAGCAATGGCCGGCGAGGAACGCATCCTGGTGTCGGTGCGGCTGCGGCCGGTGA
>CM041631.1:15685773-15700063 GCA_023333625.1 Bothriochloa decipiens | reverse complement strand
CAAACGCCGGCACCGGCGCCGGCCGGACGTTTGCCACGTCACAAAAAACGCCCAGACAGTGGGCGTTTTTTAAAAAACGTCCACTGTAGGCGACTAGTTCTGTCAATTTTTGAAACGGCCGATTATTTTTGTAATTTTTTTAAAAAAAATTAAAAATAAAAAAAGTTCCACAGCCACGCGCATCCTACCAAAGAGAGGGCCAATAATTCTCTTCTCCGATCGGGCCGTGCCTCTCTGTCGACTATTTCAGGAGGCCCAGCTGGCAGTGATCGGCCCACGCAGCGTGCACTAGCTAGCGCACACCACACGTATGCGCTCACCGTTCTCTTTGCCTGGTGCAAACGAGCAGGCTGTACGATCTGACTTCTTATCCAATAATGATGATATTAGAAAAAAAAAATATATAATCCTGGGCGCATATATCTGCACAGAGCTGTCCCTAGTTGTTGGCGACGCCTTTATTTGCCGGACTATCCGGTAGCAGTCTCTGGGCGTGCTGAGGAGCACACGACCGACCGCTGGTTCGTTCAGGTGCTCGGGTAAGCATGAGGTGCATACAGCTCAAGTTGTGTAGTGGTATCCAGGACCCCGGGCATTCAAGCTTTTTGGACTCGTCGGCTGGCCGGTGCTGGTGGCCGGGAGGTGAAAGCAGAAAAGAGATGGCGTGCGACGAGCGCCCTGCCTGCGTCGCCACTTGTGCCTCTCGCTGCCGCGATCAGGGGATGGCAGCCAGTGGCCGCCGGCTCCCGGTCCCGGGACGCGTCACGGGTCACGCGCGCACGCAGGGGACGCGGTACGCGCCGTGCCAGGTCTGGGACAGGCAGAGGCAGCACTCCGCACTGAGCCGTCGCAGCTAGCGCAGCCGGGCCGTCTACTCGGCCCGGCCCGGCCCGGCCACTCCACTCTCACGTCTCACTTTACTCCTAGACTAGATACTGTACGTACGTCAAAAGCGGCAATGCGGCCGGTGCACAGCCGTCACTCGCCCGTCCGTCACGCAAGCGTACGTCAACAGTGGCATGCCGGCCGGATAAGCCCGACGTATGTACTCGAGCAAAGACGTGGCGCGTTCATTGTTCGATCGTCCGGGCCCGTCGTCGCTACTTTTGCGACCGACCTGCACGTAGTACCTCTGTGTACGCGGAGGAGTACGTGCGTATCCCGCTCTGAAACGTACGAGCCGAACAATTCGGCGTAGTTCCCTAGGCGTACGTACGGGGAGGGGCTGGGGTCCCGGTACATGTAGCCAACCCGTTTTGACACGTGTGCCCTTGGTACGTAGTTGGTACATACAGTATGTGCGGATAAATATTCAGATACGGCAACAAGTTTGAAACATGTGGGTAGTATACCTTTTTTCTTCTAAGGGAATGGGGAACCGGGAAGGTACATCTTCAAAATATATAAAAAGTTTGAAAGTCATTCTATCATCTTTTTTTATAGCGGCTTTGATGGATGGATACAGTCGGTGTTGATTCTATCATCCTTTTTCACAGTGGCTTTGATCGATGTAGCCGGTGTTGTAGATGCACAAAGTACCATTGAACATTGAAACCAGAGTACAAGACTCTTTATAACGAATCCGCCGAACAACTCCAAAACCTTCAACTTGGCCCAAGAATCAAAGTTACAGGACTAGACTGAGATGCATTTGAATCGATAAAAGAACACTAATAGTTGAGTCATCACGTACAACATATATAGGCTACATATTGAGAACCTCTAACTCGTGATTCGTCAAGTTAATGTCTGTTCGATTTTCTTCTTCCAGTCATTGACGATAGGAGTTAGTATTCCGACGTAAAATGTCCATAAGCACCTTTTTTTTTCTAGAAACTATCCTACTGATGAAATTGATTTCTGCAGCTCCCATCCAAATGTTCGTGTGTTGCTATCAAATCGAAATAGAGGTCAGAGTTTGGCAAGAATGCTGCCCTTCGAGAAGTCTTTTTATGTTGGTTCAGTCAACAGTATACTATTTTTTTTTTGAAAGATCCGGCATTATACCGGCTTTGATTAATAATAAGAGGAATGAAAGAACATCTCAGCTTACACGCGCGAGGAGCGCTCCCACAGACAGCCTAGGCCGCATGTGGGTATTATTTCAAATCTGACTACTTACTAGCTAAGTTAACTACTGTGATGCCCCTAGTCGCCTTGCAGCCGGCTGAAGTCCAGATTTGAGCCGTGTCTTTGATCTCGTTGAATGCTGCTTGCTCTGTCATGTAATTACTTCTGAAGATGATGCCGTTCCTTATGTTTCATATGGTCCAAAGCGTGAGGATTGCCAGGGTGTGCGCCGCATTCCTCCTCCCTTGTATCGCCTGACTGAACCAATATTCCAATTCAGTCTTCAGCTCCCACTGTTCTGGCTGAAGGCTGCTGCAAGAGCTCCATGAGGCCACCGATTGCCAAACACATCGGGAAAATGGGCATTCAAAGAACAGGTGTTCAGCTGTCTCCAAGCTTCTCATACAAAGTGCACAAAAGTAGTTATTTTTCCAACCTCTCAGTTGCAAACGTGCCGCTGTTGTTTAGAGCCTATCCTGAAGTAGTAGCCAGAGAAAGAATTTGCACTTGGGGGGAGCCCATACCTTCCAGATTAGGTTCTGATGATCGGACTGAATTTGGCCAGCAAATTGGATAGCATATACCGATTTCGCTGAATATTGTCCCGAGCTTTCTAGAGTCCAGGTAATCGTGTCCTCTCTTGTGTCTTCAAGGTTAATTTCCATTGCTTGAACTGCTATCCATAGCCTGAAGAAATCGCTGAGCAGATCATGGTTGAGATCATGTACAATGTCCCTGATCCATTTGTTCCCTGTCATGGCATCTCGCAATGTTCTGTTCTTTCGCTTGCTGTGGCTATACAGGCCTGAGAATAAGCTCGATGGTGGTTGCCCGTCAATCCAGCTCGAATTCCAAAAGGATGCCTTGTTCCCATTTCTGACTGTAACCACTATCGCTGCATTGAAGAGTGCCAAATCGTCCATATCTATGGGCAGCGTAGAGCCCTTCCAAGGCCGCTCCGATGCTGACCACTGGAACCATAGCCATCTAACTCTCAATGCCCTGCTGAAACGATTGAGATCAATGATCCCGAGACCACCATACTCAACCGGCTTTGCAACTGAGGTCCATGCTACTTTGCATTTGCCTCCAGTTAACTCACTATCTCCCGCCCAAAGAAAACGCCGCCTGATCGAATCCAACTCTTTAGTTAGCTGTTTTGGAACCTTGATCGATGCATGTGAGCAGATAGGTGGGCATCGATGATAGGACCGAGCGCACCAGTTCTCTCCGGCCTGCAGGGTTTAGCAGTCTTCCTTGCCAGCCAGCCAGTTTGGATCTTGATTTGTCGATGAAGTTTTGGACATGTACCATTTTGAGGCGTCCCAAACTGAGAGGCAGTCCAAGGTACGAGATTGGGAAGTTGACCTTCTTGCCCGCAAAGTTAGCCAGTATGTCGTCTAGATTTAACTCCCCACACCTGATCCGAGCCACTGTGCACTTTTCCAAATTGAGCTTGACGCCAGTTATTTGACCAAACCTGTCCAGCACTCCAAATAGAGCGCTGACCTCTTCTTGGACAGGATTTAAGAAGATAACCGCGTCGTCAGCATATAGTGATAATATACTATATCACATGGCTATTTTTGAAGCCATTGAAGGTAACAAGTTTTTCGTGAAACATTATTAGCGATTATTTCATCATTAGATTTATTCAGACTAAACCTAAAGAACGGTCGTAGCTGGGGGACATGAGTCCCTACATCCTTTCCATCAAAGAGCTGGAAGGAGGGCTCACTCCAATAATGGCTGCATGAGGTGCCCTAAATGCCTAGATGGCACAACACTAGTGGCTCGGAGTATAAAATTGGGATGATTCAGCAATATAGCTAGATTAATTAAAAAAAAAGGAATATACACACCGGTGATTTTAATGATTTATCTAACGCTATAGATTTAACCAAGAGTAGTTCAGTCCCGAATTTTTCATAATTTGAAGTTGTTAGCTCATCAGAAACTAAACTAGAATTGTACCATTGATCAAATATACTCAACTATATAGGAAGTAAGCTTATAGTAAGCTATTACAACGGCAAGACAAGACAAGAAAATGGGTGTAAATCACCTACGATAGGTAAGAAAAACAGACAAACTTGGTCGATCTTGTCACCGTGAAAAATAGCATGAAGGGATGAACTTGTTGCAGAGGTGATAAAACTTGATTCGGGATGATATCATAATAACTGACATATGCTTGTTGTATGTAGTTGTAGCATGCCTGATATAACTCGATCTTCCGATTCCCCACCGTACAACATGATTAAACAAAGTTTCTTTAAGCCAATAAATTAAATAAAGATGATGGTATACAAAGTTTTCTGCTCATGATTCAATGGTGATACACGAAAATGGGATCAAGCTAGAGAGAATTAAAGATAGAAACAAAATTATTTAGATATTTTTTTCAAGTAATAAGAAAAGAAAATAGCTACCGGCCGTGTGTGGCTATTTGCGTGGGCATAATCTTGCCAGTCAAAATTACTGCTAAATGCATCATGCGTGACGAGCCAACGGGGGAAGATATAAACGCCAATACGCCGTGAGGTGCGTGAGACTGTAAGAAAGAAGCTGGATCAAATAATAATCTTGCAGCCAGCTGGTGGTCAATTACATTACCAGATTTCACCAATGACCTTTCTGCTACACCAAAAGTCCAAAATACATCATGCATGAGCGGCTAGTTGATAAGGGGACAACTAACTAGGACTAGAGTTGCTACTGGGTAGTAAACAAGACGTGATCAGGGTACATACGCAGCTAAGAAATACGATGATGGCTAGTACGAATATAATACGTGGCTAGGATCGTAGCAGAATACATGCAGCTAGCAGGACACAGACAAACGAAGCTGCTGCTAGCTAGGCCTATCTAGGAGAAGAAACAACGCACACCCAAAAACCAAGTCCTTTCGTGCGTTTTGCTCGGCGTTGTGCACCGTGTTAATTTGCGGGCAAACTTGCTTGTTGAGTGCTGACGGACGCGCAGGATCATCGCGTGGATGGGTAGATATAGGTGGTACAGTGGTGGCCGGCGGCGGGCGGAGCCACCGAGGCGGGATCGTCGATCGGCCCGGCGACGGATCATCAGCGGGCGATCTCGGCCAGGAGCGAGGCGTTGTAGCCGGCCTGCTTGATCTCCCACCGCAGCTTGGGCGTCGCCGGGTCCTCCTCCTGCACCGCCTCGTGCTCCTGCATCATGTACATTTTCGGTTGCACGGACGACGGTCAGAAACGCATCATGCACACTTGCATTGGTTTCAGTAGGACAATCAAAGCAAGACACACACACACACACACCCCAAAGTTATTACGAGCAGTACTAGATAAGCTACTATCTTTGTATATACAATAATATTATTATACCGGCCGGTCCGTCCTTAAGACTGACTGTGTCAATTTCAATTCAGCTGTACTAACACCACGTACTCTCCTACCAGAGAGAGAGGTACGTGAAAGAAGAGTACAAGAATCTGGACGCTTTTGGGAGCGTGCTCAAAGGAATCGATCGATGCCGTTTGCGCACAGGGCAGGGCCGGGCAAAGGCAGGCGAGCGTGACCGTGACACTGCCGCCTGCCCGCCTGTTGCTGTTTGGATGACGACTCGACAAAAAAGAGCGAGGTCGTGCTCGTGCGTACGTGCCAGGCTCGAGAGGCCTGACCGCAAGTCATCATTCATCAAGGACGACCGGCAGCGAGTCCCGTGGCGGCACCGCGGCAGACGGGCGCTGCCACCACGCACGCACGCACGCAGACGCACCCACCAACCAGGACCGCGCGGAAGATGATGATCGACTCGGTGAACGCGCCATGCGCGTGCGTTCGCCGGCCGGGGCCCGGACCCGGACCCGGGGGAGATAAGCGCGTCCAAGCGGAAGGAAGGACTCACGCACGCACGCGCTCGTCACGGTAGCAAAGTGTTTACCATGCATACATACCTCGAGCTTCTGGACGAGTTCCCTGGCGTCGGGGGCGCTGACGAAGATGTGGCGCTGGGAGGGCTTGATGAAGCCGTCGTCCACCGCCTTGTCGATGAAGGCCAGCAGGAAGTCGTAGTAGCCGTCCACGTTCAGCAGGCCCACCTGCATCCATCCATGTGTTGTCAGTGGCGTGCAGAGGCATGCAGTGTACAGTTGCGTTGCCTCCGTGTCCATCCACGACAGGTGGTTCTTTAGGTGTGGGTGTGGGACTGTGTGCGCACTACACGTCTCAATCTCAATTATCCGAGACCAAGGTATGGTATCGGTATCGTGGTCTGTGGATGCTCACCGGCTTGCTGTGGATGCCGAGCTGCGCCCACGCGATCACCTCCAGGAGCTCGTCCAGCGTCCCGTACCCGCCTGGGAGCGCGATGAAGGCGTCCGAGTTGCGCGCCATCTCCGCCTTGCGCTGGTGCATCCCGGCCACGGCCCGCACCTCACCCACCGTCTCCCCGGTGATCTGCACGCACGCACGCACGCACGCGGCCACGGCTATTAGTCGGTTAGCATATGCGCGCGAGATCATGGCCTGCTTATCTTGAGCAGCCAGCAGCGCGCGTGCGTGTCTCTGTTCTATCTCACCTCCTTGCCCATGAGAGTGGTCGGTATGACGCTGCAGTCAGTCAGCAAAAACAAAGCATTCAGTCAGTTGGATGATCGAGAGAGACATGGCCGATCGAGAAGCGGCGGTGAACGGGCAAGATCGAGAGGCGTGCGTGCGACTGACTGACCCAATGACATGGCCGCCGCCCTTGTGCACGGCCTCGGAGACCTCCCCCATGAGCCCCAGGCTGCCTCCTCCGTACACCAAATCCACCTTCCTCGCCACCTGCAGTGCAACGACGTAGGAGTATATGTTCACAGCCAGTCAGGCACCGACGGTCGGTTCGATCGTGTCGACGAACCAAACAGAACACCGCCATGCCATGCAGATGCAGGGGTGCGGGTGCTCTGTTGTCACTCACCAGCTCCTTGCCGAGCTCGACGGCGGCGTCCCGGTAGCTGCTCCGCTTGCCGGAGCTGCTCCCGCAGAACACGCACACCCGCCTGAACCTGCTGCTGCTTCCGCCGGACACCTTGTCCACGCCGCCGTTCTCCGCCGCCGCCCCTGCTTCCATCGTCGGCCTTGATGACTCGCTAGCACCTACTAGCAGAAAGAAAGAAGCAGCTGCTGCGGCGTCTGCACGACTGTGGTGTGTCGCGGTGGCCGATCGATTGGCCGGCGCGCGGATATAGAAGGCGTGCGCGCTTTTGGGGCCCGGGGCCGCCGGCGCGGTCGGGGCCCCGCGGGAACAGGAGTTGGTGTTGATGAATCCACGGAGGTTTCAGAGGCCAGGGCCGAGGCTGATTCGCCCTGCCCTGTGGGTATCGGTACTGCTACTACTACACACTGTAGCTATCTAGGGTTAAGCCGCCATTGATAGCGGCCATGTGGCGTGAGTAATTGTAATCTCGTCCGATCTGTGAGGCTCGGCGCCGTCCCAGCAGAGCCATGTCAAGTGGCGCTTGCTAGTGTGGTGCGGGCTGCTGATCAGTCGTGTGGTGCCACTGCCACTGCCAGGGGATATAGCTGCTAATTCATGCATTTTCTGGTCAAAGAGAAGGAAAAAAAAAATCGACGTGTAAATTTCTCGTCTCCGGTCTCCCTTCGAGCGCTGTAGATTTGCGTGCGTCGCGTCCTGTGGTGACTATTGGCCGGCTAACGACGATGGACGATGTCCGTCCAATCGCGCAAGGAAATTGGCTAGCGACGACCGGCGGGCGCTGCGTGCTGCTGCTCTGTGGACGCGAGCTCATACTTGGTGTTTTCTTCCTTCTCGCTACGAAAACGACGTGACCTGGAAATTTGCCCCGGGTTCTTTTTTTACAAACACTTTTCAGGTGATAGTAGTATTTGATTGATATAGTATTTGACAGGTCGTAGTTGTGCCTTATCTGGTACTGATAGTAAGTATGTGGCCCACACAGGCCACAGGTCCAGCTCTTCTCTACAAGTCAAAGCACTTCGACAAGTTCAGATACAGAAGCTGCTGAATCTGCCAACTGTTTGGATCAGACGAAAATTCTCCTTTTCCTTTGGCTTCCATTTGCATGGTGGATCCTATCGTAGACGACCAACTCGTTTGCCTTCGATAGTGCCGGCAAGCACGCGTGTCGATCATTAGTGAATCAATCAATCAATGGAACCTCGATCGCCCGGTGTCGACGACACGACACTCCAGCCAACTCTGCCGTCTCGATCATCACTGACTTGCACCTGCAGACGGCAGTCGCTACCAAAACTCACGACGTCAGACTGTAACCAACAAACACGTTTTATCCCCTCCTGAATCCTGATCCTCCACAGACGTGAACGAGAGAACATGGCCTTGGAAACTGCAATCATAATCATACCATACTGTATGCTCGACACATCTCCACTGGTCTCTCTTCGTTCTCTTCCCGCCCGGGATCCCGGATCTGATCGATTTCCCTGCCGGAATTCAAATGATAACAGTCTGTCTCACTTGTACCGCTAGTCTGCTGCTGCTGCTACTGCTCTCCTCCGTTTACTACGAGAGCCAATCAACTGATACGCGATTAATGATGGGTCCATCAGTGACCTGCCCACTCTTTACTCCCTTCGTCCTTAAAAAGAGCGTTGTTTTTTACTTCTAGATATCGTGTTTGATCACTTCGTCTTATTTATATTTTATAAATATGTTATAAAATAAATAAATCAATATTAAAGTATCTCTAATGATAAATAAATCATAATAAAATAAATAATATTTATAAAACTTTTTTAAATAAGACGGATGATCAAACATGATAGATGAAAAACCTAAACAATACTGTTTTTTTACGGAGGGAGCAGTGGTTTACACGCTGCCGTTGGTCCGTTGTTGCTGCTGCTCCTCCGCTTTGCTGCCTGTCGATGTTAATTCACTGTACCAACTCCGATCTACTACTACTACACGCACTGGCGGAGCTAGCTGTCAATCCAAGGGGCCGATTGCTACAGTACACTAGCAGTTAGCTTGCGATTACCGTGCTGTGATGGCATTGGTGAGCGACGAAGCGACCTGTTGTCGTAGTTCCGTCAAAGAATTAGACGTGGCTTGCATTATCCTTTGGTAGAAGAATGACACATAAGATCAAGAGTGTTTAATTCTAATTCTAGACTTCTAGATAGATAACTGACATGCTAAAATTGCTGCATGTTTGAATATCTGATGAATCAATGAAGTGAGCTGAACTTTTCAGTAACTTTTCTTAGGTAGGGGGCCGGTGACATGTTTGGCCACCACTAAACTTCGCCTGTGACTACACGCCCTGCTACCCTCCAAGGCTAATAATCATCCCATATAGGAATGTGTCTAGTTACCCAGTTGGAGTCCTGCTGCAGCTCTCATGCAGTGTTAAATGCACGTATGAATGTAATGGCAGCACAGTATCTTAACTGTGTTGTACTGTAGTATCATGCATGCGGCGCCACCGGGGCTATTACAATAGAGCTAGTTTCGGTAGCTAGCTGTGTCGTCTGTGTAGTATGTCCTGGTGCAGTTGTGAATTAGGAGTGGTATTTACCATGGACTATCTAGCTTAGCTGGGGTTTCCACTCCATCATCTTCGTCGATCAGCCGTCGTACCTGTACTGGCATGTACTGCCACTCTGCTGGACTGCTCCCAGCAACTTGATTTGGCCGCTGAACCCCTCTTGTCCACTTCTACGACTCGGCCGATGTAGGAGTATCGCAAGGCCAGTAAGTAAATTACGCGCAGTCTTGTGTTATGGCGCCTTGATCGAATTGATCGACGTGGCGCCAAAAGGCTATTAGCTCGATCGGCGCATCGCACGTCCATTCAATTTTTGCTGCAGCATGCATCATGCAGCAGCAGCTATACCTGCCTGCACCGGACTCCACACAGTTTTACAAACTTTACAGTAGTATGCTGGCAGAAGAGTAATAGCTAGTAGCAGGTTAAGAGGTGACCAGTGATCGATCGAGCTGCTGGAGCATTCATGCATCGTCGTCGATCGGCATAGATCCATCGAGGCTAGTTCTCAGAAACCATGCATCGATCGTCCAGGCGATCGATCGATGGATCATCAGTCCATCTAATTCAGCAGCTTCACTCGACTGGAACACTTGATCTGTACCAGTGGTACCACGGCTACATGCAGATACTACAGTAGCATGAATTCGCTGGCGGCTCCCTCATAATTTCAAACTCAATTAACCGGGCTCATGGTGACCACCTTCCCCGTCAGATACAGTCAAATAAAAGGGTGCAGAATTAACTGATACTAAAGCCTTCTCTGAGCCGGTCAATGCGTCCATTGGTCCCTGCACTGCCAGTCTAAGTGTAACTAGCAACTGCTCTCGCATGTACTGTACTGTACTGTACGCCTATAATACGTCCATCTCACAATTGTATGAAAAAAAAGCCGACATGGTAAATTTGAAGTCAAAATTTACCGTCTCAATAAGATCGATCCAGGCATCAAAAGAAATTTGAGGTACCAACCCGTCCCCTCCAAACGCAGTTCTCCGTCTCTAATTCATCATGGGAGATCGATAGACGACAAGAAGAGATCTAGGGTCCGCATCAAGGGCACCTGAAACCCTGACGAATATCGTCGGAGTGATACATGACAAGAAGACAATATGTAGCGTTTACACATGCATAAAATAATAGGCCGGTTTGTTTTTCTTTTATGGGCTATTAGATACAACAACCGACCGGATTCCCCTGGTATCTATAGGGTGTTGTTTTGTCCCACTACATAAAAACGTCATCAAATTAAGTTCTGCATTTTTTTTCTAGTTTTCCTCTAGAACTCGGCCGCCAAATCCGTCCGATCAAGCCGGCTTCAAAACTCGGCTTCCCTATTTTGACTTTTGTGCCTCTTGAAGGTTTCCATGGTTGCTTAGCCGGGTTGTATTCTCTCGAACTAAAAAGTACACATATCCACACTATGTAGGCCCGATTGATTGACCTGATTGATTCACACATGCATCAGCATAATATGTATGGCCGACCAGTCATGCTTGGAGATAAATAAACAACATACGTCTGCTCGGAAACAAGGGCGCAGACCGGTGCCAAAGGACGTTAATAAGGCGTGCCCAACTCTCCCTCTTGGGTCTCCTCTCCTCTCCTTGCATGCATGGACGCATTACATATGCAGACTGCTAGCTCGTTAATTAGCTTACGTGCGCGTGACACAGACGCACGCGACGGCGACGCGCGCTTTCGTGCCGCCGCTAGGAGCATAGCATGTGCCGGCCGGGGAAGAATGCACGCACCTGCAGGATCGAACGCCGGTCGACCGAGCCGCCGTCGCCCCCCGTCAGGTGGATTAGGCCCGGATCATGTTCCCCGTCAGAAAATAGATTTATATTCCGACATGAGCCTCTGCGACGTGCGTCGACCATCCATCCCGGCCGGTGCGCCTGGTTGTTGTGACCTAATAACGTTGCTTTCCGGCCTCGTGCTCGTGCGTGCGAAATACGTCGACCAGCTCCGATCCTTTTTCTCGTAAAGCCCAGGTTTTGCAGCATTTTTTTTTAGTAGGGCCTGTGGTCGTTTCTGCAGGGAAATGAAATCTGGTCCGATCTTCCCGGGAAATCTATCGCTTTGCTTTGGCGGCTGGTAACTGCGTCCGTTCGTGCGAGGAAATTCGGAGAGGGGTGTGCCCGCCTACCGCTCGTGGTAGCGGCTCTCTCGTTGTTCACCCGTGCGAGCAACCACCTCTCCCGGATTGGCTGCAGGGCTGAGTGGCGACAAGCCGACAGTAGGCCATGTCACGGCCTAGAGGGGCCTACGTGCTAGAAAGACCAGTCATGAGTGGAACCATGGCAGTGGAAGCTTCACTGCCCATTCGCTCCAATTATCACGTCACGCCCGCGCTCAGTTCACTGGGACCTTGAGCACGCGCCAAATGTTATCATCCCCTGCGATTTCAGCCCGCGGGCCGTGTCGATCGAAGGAACTCAGCCCAACAGGGGTGCTGCCGTCGCCAACGCCCGCGTCGCAGCGACGGCTGGGCACGACGCTGTGGGCTGTGGCCCGGCCAGGAGCACATCGGGCGCGCTGGGCCGAGACGAGCCGAGGCAGCGGGAGACTGCCCCGGACCCGCACAAAGCGACGGAAACGGACCCGTGTGTGCGTGGCGACACCTCGGTCACGTGAAGGAACACGACGACGACTACGCCGACGGGGAAGCCAACAACGAAGCGCGCGCGGTGGCGGTGGCGGTGCTGTCTGTCTACACCGCGACGCCAGTTCAGCTCCTGTCATCCCTTTCTGCTGATGCGATGCGACGCAAGCAGCGCCAGCCCGGTGTGCAACGATCGGATCTCCATGAGTGCGCACAGGACAAGCTGCTGGACCCTGGCCTGGCCACACGACGCCTGGGTGCCCACAGCACAGCTACGCTCCCAGAGGACCTTTGCTGCGATGAAAGGGAAAGCCCGAAGCCATAACCGACCGTCGTATCGTAATGCTATACTGCTAACCGTCCGTCTAACCATCGTTTTACATCTGGCAATCACCACAGCTGGCTCAGAGCTTTCAGCGATTCACAATACAAGCGCGGGGTGTAAAAAAAATGAATACAATATGGCACAGCATGTTTTAATAAGTTAGCCAGCAGCTGTACACGGGGGGTTGCTACAAATGAATTAATAATATGTATAATAAATAAACAAAACCAAAAAAAAAAAAAAGTCGACGATGGCCGGAGGAGCGGTTGGTTAGCTAATCTGCAGAACGGGTCAGGGCATCTACCCTACAAGCTCATCAATCTCTGGTAAACCCTACAAGAGTGCTTCCGGTGCGGTTGCACGGCTAAGCCGTAGTCCAAACACTGCAGAGGAAGCTCAAAGCAACATGTCTCGGCAGTGCCCACAAGGCTCCAGGTCGATTCATCCCGCATCACCTCTCTGTACAATGTACATTGGCATGCCCAAATGCTGCGGCTGTGGAACACCTTTTGCTAAACCTGATAGCCTGCCCTTTTCTCTTGATGTTGACATGGGATTGAGTGTTCCATGAATCTTGGATTCATAAAGACAGGATCTTGTTTGCTCCACACTTTGGTCTGAACCAAGATCATGCAGCTTGCATCTTCCAACTATCTTCTGGGGTTTCCCAGTGAGCTAGAGACCCCATAATTGACCTTCTCAGATTCACAAGGGCCTGCCTCTTCACTCCACTCGGGTCGCTTCAGGCGTCTCCCAACTACCAGAATAAATATGTCTGGTGATTACCTATTTTCACGACCGTGCTTCCCAATTATGGCTTGAGGAGAATGGCTGGTCATCCAGATTAAACAATGCAGTGCATTGCCCATTTCATGTACAGGTCAATAAAACCCACATGTTGCAACCTGTTAAGTACCACAGGCCTCTAGACCAGAGCCTGAAACCCAAAATCTTGGGGCACCTGGCGAGCAAGGTGCACAGCTGCCCCAAGGGTTGTGCCACTGTGCCGCAGGAACCACTGGTGGCGGTCCCTTTGCACTGACAAATGTTCATGTCCTCAGGTAAAACTTAGCATTGGAAGGGACTAGGAAACACTGCCACTCTCCCGTGCAATGCGGGCTTTCTCTTCTTCAGCACGAAGATGGAGCTCCTTGTATGTATTTGCAGATGCAGAAGTGAAGTTCTCCATTGCTTCAAAAATATTTCTCAGACTTGTTTGTAAACTGCCAACTTCAGCACCAGGGCCTCGCTCATGTAACACTTGTGCAGACAAGGATACACTGCCCTGGTTCGAAATGAGTACAAGCTTCCTATTTTGTTCTTCCAGAGCCTTGCGCATTGATTGTTCATCTCTTTCCATCACCCTAAGATCCCTGTCCATAGCTTTATTCGCCATCAGGCCCTGTTTTTGCTCTGACCTGTGCCTCTCCCAGAGGTTCAGTACATTGGATGCAAAGGCCTGCATTGCGTCAACTACTTCTTTCTCAGATATCCT
The DNA here is from genome assembly GCA_023333625.1 of Bothriochloa decipiens. Taxonomy (NCBI): domain Eukaryota; kingdom Viridiplantae; phylum Streptophyta; class Magnoliopsida; order Poales; family Poaceae; genus Bothriochloa; species Bothriochloa decipiens. Next base: position 15,686,049 of record CM041631.1, on the reverse strand, counting down.
GTCCACACTGGCAGCCCAATTATTACATATGACGAAAATCGGTGGCCCTCCTAATCTTCCAGGAGAAAAAGGAGGCGCCCCATCCTCAGTTTCCTCAGGAACGTAGATAACACCATTTCTCAGCCACTTATTTAAAGTTTTGACATAATTCTTTTGAGCGCCAACCCATGCAACAAAACAAGTAATCCAATCCAATAGCTGAAGCTCTAACTGCTTGATCAAGTCCATATGAGCATCACCGAACTTTGCAGTGTCTATCATGGAGTCTATGTTTTT
>CM041631.1:15618933-15675773 GCA_023333625.1 Bothriochloa decipiens | reverse complement strand
GGTGCTTTTTCTTTCAGTGGATTGACGGTCCAGACAAATTCGACCCAAGGTATCTCCAGTTTGACGAATGGTGGAAAGGGAAGCATAATCCACCCGATCAATTCGAGCGGTGGGTGGCACCTCCCCCTGACCCCCCCAATGACAGACGAGGAGAAGAAAATAGCCCAATTGAGACGGCTTGAATCTCCGCCTCGTTGCAAATACGGAGATTATTCTGTAATAAGTTCAGATAGGCCTAACGAGTTCGAATGTCCTAACCCCGCCGGAGTAAGTGCAAATTGTATGCGGTCATGGCTTTCTTAGTATTTGTGCATGTACTAACATTTTACATTGTAGGGTGGGTATACCTTGTTGCGGAAGTGTAACTTCAGGGAGTGGCTGTGGGGTCCAAAGAACAAATGGCCGGATCCGAAGGTGGACAAGAAGAGAAAAGTGGTTACCTCTAAGCCTCCTGTGTTGTGCAAATGTGGTGTCGAAGCGCAGTATGGCCTACTACCATCGGAGCTTGGAATAGGCTATTGGTGCGGCCATATGGTTGATTACGATGAGGTCCTTTTGTTGCACTTGTTGCTCAATTGATATCCAAGCTTTTTGTATTTGCTGACTTTAAATTGTTCCGTTTGATCACAGAGCCTTAGGAAATGCAAGTGGGAGGTTTTTGCCCATGTTGAAGACCGCAGGGAATACATGGATACACTGAAGCAAAAGCAAGTAATGGACCTGAAGTTCAGGTCTGGTACTCAGCTTGTGGACAACTACATTAAGATGCGGAAGCGAGCGCAGGTTGACTATGCCCGACGATTGCGTGTCCAAACCCCAAGTGCTGCTCGGTGGAAGAAAGACTGTGATGCATGGAAAAAGAAGAGAGAAGAGGAAGCATCCTTGCATGCGAGGGAGAAGATGAAGGAGGCCGAAAAGAGGAGTGCTGATGCGAAGATGAAGCAGAAGATGGCGGAGGCGGAGATGCCGATGAACGACGAGGACGAGGAGTATAATGAAGCGTTCACCCAAGCCCTCGATGACTTGGAGGCCGCTTACTATAAAAAAAAGGAAGAAGAGGAGTATGATGAAGCGTTCACCCAAGCCGTTGATGACTTGGAGGCCGCTTACTACAAAAAAAAGGAAGAAGAGGCCAACGCAGCTGAGCGTAGCTGTACCAATGAGTTTGTGGGAGAGGATAGTGGTTGTGAAGATGAAGACTTGCTTCCCGGTTATGTTTCGGATTATTAGGGTCGTTTTGTTAGATGAATTCGGATTAGTAGCTCATCGCCCTAGCGGACCTATAATTTTATTGTAATAAACTATTTCCGTGACTTTTAACTGTGCTGTAATGGACTATTATAACGGATGTAATGCAAGCATGTAAGGGTTTAGGGTTTAGGGTAAATTTTTTAGGGTTTAGGGTTTTTAGGGTTTAGGGTTTAAGGTTTTTTGGGTTTAGGGTTTTTAGGGTTTAGGGTTTACGGTTTAGGGTAAATTTTGACAAAAGAATAGTGCGTATCATACATGAAGACAGTAATTACATCGTACAGGGTACTACTGTCCCGGAGCCTGTCCCTGCCCCTGCCCCCTACCCCTCTTCGGCCTCCTCGGTCGCACGTGCCCCGACGAGTAGGTGTAGCGATCCGGTGGAACACCTCGAGTCGCGCGGACGTCCTGCATTGGAGTCATCTGTGATAACTCCTGCGTGTAGAGCGGAGGTGCTCCTGTAAGCTGTGAGGGGCCGATCTCGACCTCCTCGTCGCTGATCGATGCGTCAGTGGGGGGGTCATTAGGTAGTCGGTAGGTCCGCGACGAGGTGCCGGCTCCCTGGCCCGACGTCGAAGCTGCTCCCTGCACGGAGGTACCCAGGACTCCCCAGGCTGCTCCCTGAGCGGAGGTACCCACTCCATGGGGCGAAGGCCAGGCTCCCCAGCCTGCTCCCTGAGCGGAGGAACCCTCACCATGGGCCGACGAGCTGGGTGGAGCATGAGTGAAGTGCCTGTATGCCTCTGCTCCGTGCACCGAGGACCCCCTCCGGAGGAACGAAGGTACGGCGTAGTGAACGCTATGAAAGGTGTTGTCGTAAGTCACACAGTCATCCATATTAGAAAAACATAGGTAGACGAGGTGGGGTACACGGAGTTACCTCTGTTCTGGGGTGCAGGAGGACGTGCTGCGGGTGCCGGTGCAGGAATTTGAGGCGCTGCGTCATTGGTCCAACAAGTGAGAGCCCTCATCACGGATCTAAGCGTCGTACACATCCGCGTGTACGAGGTGCGCTGCTCGTCGACTGTCAACGCCAAGCCACCCTCCAAGCGGCGACACACGGAGTCCATCTCCGTGTAAAGTAGTTGCGTACCATCGACCTAATTTCAGTTTTAAGTTACATGAAAGATATACGTAATGAAGTACTGATATATATGAGAGATTCAAGTACTCATCGCACGAAAGTAATCCTGATCACGGTGCATAGGGTAAGTGTCACGCACGGCGACGACGTGTGGCTGCTGCTCTGGAGGAACGAAGGTGACACGTGTGCGGGTACGAGGCTGGTACCACCGGAGGTACATCATGTACGAGTCCTCGGTGTGGGGGCGGTACTCATCAACGACGTCCTCTGTGGCAAGCAACCAATCGTCCACGTATGGCTGCAGACGTGGAACTCATAAGTTGCCGCTGACCTGTCCCCTCCGAGTCAGCCTGAACATAAATTTGAGTAAGACATGTCTACTGCGATTAATTTTTCAAAGTCAGTTGTTAGTAGTACTTACCTATGAGCATCTGCAGGGACGGTACGGATGATAGGGACGGGGGACGGCTGCATGAGACCGAACTGGCGCAAAACACACCCTGGGCAGTGCGGTTCGACGAAGATGTCGAACACCATCGGTCGGAGCGTCAGCCAGAAGGCCTGGTCACGTGTGCACAACGTGGACAGCCCAAGGGGAGCTCGTGCGTGGATAGCCTCCTGGCTGTAAGGCTCCCAGATCACGTCGGTCGGCTGTATCCTGTCGAACTCCAGCATAAACTCGTTGTACGACCGCGTGACCTGCATATGTGCCCATCGTCGCTGAAATATAACAATAAATGGGTTAGAAGGTACGATACGAATTAACTATATACGTCAGCTAGGAACACGAACCTGACGACGGCACCAGACTGTACCCATGGTGGGGAAGTCCTCGGGCGGAAGCTGCAAGTACAGGTCCTCCTCGTAGGCGGTGTGATCCACCACAGGTCGACCAATCGCGAACCGTTCAGCTGCCCATAGCTGTAGAAGGAGGGGGCAACCAGTGAGCACAGAACCTGCTTCTATCTTGGTACACGCTTCGCAAAGCCCCCTGTACGTCGCCACCAGTACGACAGATCCCCAGCTCCACTGTTGCACTGCTCCCTCGTCAGCATCAGCGATCGCGCGCGCGTAGGGGATCATGACCTTGTCGACGGCATGTCCCGCGCTGCTGGTGAACATGACCCAGCCAAAAAACCACAACAAGTAGGCCTCCAAGCTCCGTTGCACAGAGTACACGTCAGCCTCTGGGTGTAGCTGATCGGACTGAAAAAGATATAGTTAATAAAGTTGAGTAGAACTGTAAATTGATAAAATTCTTTTAAATTAGGCCTTACGGTAAACTGCATGAGCCACTGCTGCGACGGGCCCATGGTCGTGTACGGAGGGAAGCTGCTCAAAGCTGGAAGTGCAGGGTGACGCTGTACGTGGCCGAAGCGGGCCATCATGTCGTCTCGCCAATCATGAAGTCCGTCGACTGGCCCAACGGCATCGCCAGCGAGGGGAAGGCCAAGCAAGAACGCAACGTCCTGAAGCGTCGGTGCGACCTCCCTGCACGGCAGGTGGAACGTGTGTGTCTCCGGCCTCCATCGGTCGACCAGGGCTGCTAGAAGAGGCCTATCGAAACTCCACCTCCTCGTCTCATCGGCCTCACCAGCTCCAGCCTCAATAAGACGACACAACGGGAGGAGGCCTGCCTCGCGTAACCTGCACATAAAAATTTTATGTTATTAAGAAGCCATGTGTACTTAATTGGGAGAATTGAAAGAGTCAACGGATACCTGGAACAGAACCGAGGGTCCACTGGAAGTAGACGTCTGGACGGTCGCGGTCGAAGTACGGGCAGATTGGCGTTCTGCACCGCAATACGGTACGAGCGGTGCTGCAGATCGATCCTTGAGGCACTTCTTGTAAGTATGTCCTTCCTTGTCGCATTTGCTGCAACGTGTGTACCTTCCACCTGCTTTGGACTCATCCATGGTGTTTCGAATACGTCTTGTCTTCCGACGCCCAGCCTTGTCTCTGATCTTACTTGGGTCTGGAATATAGGTAGGTTGCGGTACTGTACCTGTAAAATTCCCCGCTATGCCAAAACCATAAATTTCATGTGACCATGTATGCAATATGGCTTCCTTGGTGAAATAGGGAGATACAAAAGTATGATCAAGTATTCCACACTCCGAGCTCGCTGCAATAACATGGGAACATGGTTTGTGGTAGAGTCTTGGCTTGTGGCACGTGCATGCGCAATACCCATCCTCTCTAAGTATGCATTCTTGCACAACTCTTCTTCTATATATTCCACGCTTGGCCTTATCAGCACACAAGATTTCAAATCGGTGCTCTCTAGTACCTTGAGTTATAACTCTATGCTCCTTTGCCTTCTTACGTTTTTCCTCTAGATAATTTGTCAGCATTTGTCCGAAGAAAACACCTCGCACTTGCATTGATAGGGCAGCGACTTGGTACCGGTCTCTGAAATATCTGCATGTTCAATGCAGGATGAACTCAACAATGGCAACCAAGGGAAGGTCTCTAACACCACGCATCACCCAGTTGTAAACTTCAGCCAAATTAGTTGTCATAATACCAAACCACGCTCCGCCGACATCATGCAGCAAAGACCACTTCTCCTTAGGCTCATTCTCTATCCAGTGCGAAAAATTTCTCACAGCAAATGCCAATCTCCTTCTAATGTTTGGACCATCTGTGGGCAGCGGTCCTAAGAACTCTGGACCATCCTCACCAACAGGTGCTGATCGGCTTGAGTGTTCTTCCATATGCTTCGTTGTGAGCTCGTCCAACCTCCTCCAAAGCTCGTTGAATTTTTTCTGTTGATTCTGTCCGCACAGCCTCTTGAATAGATCCATCAAGCTCTTGCGCTTAAACTGCTTGTAAAAATTAGCACCCATATGACGCATACACCCCCGACTTTGAACATCTGGCCAATCTTTACCATATCCCATCTCTGCATCACCGTGCTTCAGATATTCAATTGCCCGAAGAAGGCCAGCGTGACGGTCATGAATTAGGCATACACCGGGCCTCATACCAACAATGCTAACCTTCACCTGCTTGAGAAACCAGTACCAATTATTGGTATTCTCGCTCTCCACAAAAGCGAATGCCAATGGTACAACTTGATTGTTCCCATCCACGGCAATTGCTGTTAGTATCTGACCTCTGTATTTACCTGTCAGAAATGTCCCGTCAATACAGAGTACTGGACGACAATGCACAAATGCCCTGATGCAAGCACCTAGTGCAAAGAAAGTTCGTTGCAAGACCAATACTGCACGGTCATTCTCCATGGTTGGGTATATTATAAGATCTGTACATGTCCCTGGATTTATGGCGGCTATGCATTGAAGAAGAGATGGTAAATTATCATATGAGGCTTTGAATGTGCCAAATCTCATCTCGATAATCTTCTGTTTTGCCCTCCACGCCTTAGCATATGAAATGGTGTATTTGAATTTATCTTCGATATGCCTTATTATTGACCTTGGCTCGTATCTCAGATTATGCACAACATCTGAATACATCTCTGCAGCAATAAATGCAGATGTCATGTTTCTGTGGTACTTCTGTACACCTTCCAAGTGACAGTTGTGCTGAGTGACTATTGACACTTTCCAATAATCCTTCCACTTTCCCTTGAATGCATGCACCCTCCACGGACAACCATCGCTGGATCTCATGCACTTAACTTCGTATACACACTTTGTGGACTTTGCTACCCAGAACTCTCTCTGCAGTGATACAGCCCAAAGCTTGACTGCCTCTATCAATTCTTCCTTCTCTGCGTACATCGCTCCCTCGATTACCTCATTCTCCTTATACTCTCATGGAACATGGTATCCCTCTGAAATAGCAAGTCTAGAGAAGTCTTCATTAGACCACTGCCACGGATTCACATTGCATCCTTCCTCATCAGAAGATTCATAACCCTCCACTTCCTCATTCGCCGCATCTTCGTTTTTCATTGCCTGAACAATGGAGTTGATCCTCTCGCCCTCATCTGCCAAGCCTCTCGGCTCACTGGTTTCTTCTTCTCTTTCTGGTTGCTGCACATCATGTCCCTGTTCTTCTCCTTGCTGAGCACGATCGTTTCCCTCTTCTATTTCAGCATCAGTCCTAACCATGCTTGTACCCTCCACATCTTGCAGGGTTGCATTGTCTTTATCGTGCACCTTCATGAAAATGCTGGGTTCCCAGCCCCGCTGCAATGCATTTTCTACGTACCATTTCCATGTTTCGGTGCAATCTACCGACATCAATTCCCAGAAGCATTCTTCGTTGCCACGGTTGACTACTACATTTACTTTTATTGTGTTCACCTCTGGGTTGATATGAAATACCCTCATTAACCAGTTACACACTGACCGAAAATTTCTTTCCGCTGGCCTATCTATCCCCTTTAGTGTTGACCCAAATTCAGACAGATCTATACCATACGGCCCATATCTGACAGTGCCACTACCATGGAACAACCGAAACATCACTTTGGTTGACATATCTATTCAGAGAAAATACGATATTCGTCACATTTCAAATCATGCAATCCATTGTTTAAATCATAAAAGAAACATTATTATTTCTAACACGAACTGCAATGCTCTAACATCATTATTTATAGATCTAATATACATACTACTCACAGATCTACCCAGAGTCAACTAAAAACTAAACAACTCTAGTGCACATTATATTTTACTAATGCATAGCAACAGACCTGTAATGTATGAGAAACTTACCTAAAAGCCGAGGTCTCAAACTGGCAGGGCTTCGCCGTTACTTCCTTCTCCTCCTTCCTCTCTTCTCCCTTTTTTTCTGAAAATTTTAGTGAATATAATGAAAATCTGAAGGGGGGCTGGGTATATATAGCTGGCGGCCAAAAAACGCCCACTGTGTGGGCGTTTTTTGGCGGCCAGGGGGCCGCCTGCAAAAGTGCACGGCCGGCCTCGCCTGGCCCCCAGGTGGCCAAAAAACGCCCACTGTGTGGGCGTTTTTTGGCGTCCAGGGGGCCGCCTGTAAAAGAGCGCGGCCGGCCTGGCCTGTTTTGCAGGTGGCCCCCTGGGGAGGAAAAAACGCCCACTGTGTGGGCGTTTTTTTACTGCTCGAGGCCCGCCCGCAAAACAGGCCGGCCCTTTTGCAGGCGGCCCCCTGGCCGCCAAAAAACGCCCACACAGTGGGCGTTTTTTGGCCGCCAGGTGGCCGCCCGCAAACGCCGGCACCGGCGCCGGCCGGCCATTTGCCACGTCACAAAAAACGCACAGACAGTGGGCGTTTTTTAAAAAACGGCCACTGTAGGCGACTAGTTCTGTCATTTTTTGAAACGGCCGATTATTTTTGTAAATTTTTTTTAAAAAAATTAAAAATAAAAAAAGTTCCGTGGCTGTGTGGGCGCGGCTACCCAGAATCAGCTCTCGCCTAGGTAGGGGCCAAAGCCAAACGGACCAATCATCAATGGAGCACCATAACACCTGTCACGCCTCCATGGGGTGCTTGTAGTGCGGTGGTACCACCATTGTCCCGTCCGGCTGCGTCGACGTCCATCGATCGGCGGTGCTCCGATCCGCTCACCGCCGGTGCCTGCCTGCCTGGTGGTGAATCATTCCAGCTGACCGTTAGAATCCCGTAACGCAATATGGCCTGTACAAAAACTTGTTTGATACAATCAATGCAGGAGAGTGCAGCGGCCCTTTCCTTTCAGAAAAAAAATGCAGAGAGCGCATGCGCGTGGGCTGCTGCTTCTTTTGTAGCGGCCAAATCAAAGTCCGTTCTGGCGCCGTGACGTCAACAGCGTGTGCTTTACGTGCATCGCTGCATCTCAGGTCATCCATGTTGCAGACCTCTGAGATCCAGATCCCATCTGGCCGTGCCAGCTTCACCAACAGCAAGCCGATGATCTGTCGGTGTCGCGCAAGCGAGCAGGAACAGCAAAGCCGACTCCGGCAGTGGCATATGACCCCGTCAGTCCGTGACTCCGCGAGCATGCATTGTGCACCGCAGTATCGCGCGCATGTCGGCGCACGGCCGACGGCATGACGCAACAGCTCCGAGGCCGGGGTCGACGCGCGCGCACGAACCTGGATGGCCATTCTTCGGTCACATGGCCGCAACGTACGGTGGCGCGACACGTCGCAGTGGCAGGCAGGGGAACATACCGTTCCGGTCCTCGGTCTAATCCATCCAACAGCGCTCACGCAGCTCTCGTCCTACGCCCCGGCTGCCTTTTGCCGCCTGGTCGGCCGGTGTCTCGTCCGCCGACCAGCTGGGGATGGTCGGTAACCAGGCCATGCCCGGCCAAGAGATGACAACCCGGCCAATTCACCGCTACATTTGCCGATGCATCCATATACTGGTGTACCAAAGCCTTCCCTTCTCCATGATGCGTCCGTGATTGATGCACGAGGAGGAAGACAGAACTTGGTTTGGTTGCCCCGTCAGCCCGGCGTGATTGGTTGTTGTGCTGGTGGTGCCCGAAGGCCGTACCGTTTCGTAGTCTAATGTCTTTGTTTAAATGCAAGTGTAGATTATAGAGTAATTAACCTAAATTTAATCCACTTCACATGCGGATTGAGGTGAATACAGTTTCATCCAACGTTTAAGTCGGTGATTTTTGTTGGTGTTTAACCCGTGTGGCTTATGTCAGCTCGCTGTTAGGCCAACGGATAGTATAGTTTTATTCTCACTTCTCTTAATGAAAAAACATGTTACGCATGGTTTTGAAAAAAAAAAAATTCCTCCTCCTACCTTCCTCTCGGTCATCTTGTTTTATCCTTTCCTCATAAGACAGGATGGCTTAATTCACGCATGCTCGAGGGTCTATGTGTCATACATCTAAAACTATGATGTATGCATATAACCAAACATGATTTCATTTCGTACCGGATCAAACACCCCCAAGTGCGTAGTCTCATCATAGTGGGAAGAGCCTAGATAGGAACTCCATCTCGGCTCGCTAACCCTGGAACAACCAATCACACTCTTATTTGCTGATGACTGCTTGACACATGTGGACATTTGTGTTCTTGTTGACACACATGGTGCCTTCTAGCCCGCGGCCGAGCGGTTGATCCATTCGGATGAATAGTAAATAGACGATGCTCTTGAAAAGAAGTCAAAGAATAAAGAGCATTTGAAAATGTGTGTTAAAAGTATAAATATATAATTAAGACTTCACTTTTCAAAAAAACACTAAACAAATAATGCCCTTAACGAGAAATTAAGATATAGTAGATAAAGAAAACTTGTCCTTTGTACCTCCTTGCACATTAATGCCTATCTGTAGTTTTTATTGTTCATAATTATATACACCATTATATAACGGAATCTAAAATTCATATTATTTACTTTATTTTGTTTGGATGTCATCAACGTTCAATCCACACTTGTTGGTCGGATGAAAGTGGAACTTGAGCTTGCAATACAGCCCTCCATGTGTGGATTAAGTTCAATTCGATGACATCCAAATGAGACCTTAACCAATTCAATTAGCGACAGCTGCTCCTTCGAAGGGCTCAAAGCAGTCGGAGCCATTTTCACTCGTAGAGAGCTCGCTACGCCTAATTTGACGATGCTTACACTGCACAGGGATTCAGAGACAGCCCCAACAGGACACGCAAAACCTGTTGGCGGCCACGCCTCCACGAGGCCACCAGGCTGGGCAACAAGCAGACAAGGCCCCCGCCGGCCCACCCACCTGACGGCCTCCCGTGCCCCGCGGCCCGCATCTTGCCGCCCGACCGATCCGACACCGCCTCGCCGAGCACGACGCACCGGCCTCCCCAGCTCCACGACACGCTGCCGCAGGAGCGCTGGACCAGAGATATAAGCCACCGCGAACGCCGAAGGCTCGTCGAAACCTCGGACAAGGACAAGCCAAGCCCCTGCAGGCGCATCGCAACAGTGCAACTGCAGCACGCGCAGCACGGGTCGAAACTCGAACTCGTATCGTGTCGTGCCGCGTCAAGAAACTGTTAAGATCATGGCGTGCCAGCAGCTGCGATCGACCAGCCTGCCCGTGAGGCCGCACGCCCTGGTGCAAGAGGTAGAGGACGAGCTGCAGCGGATCCAGTCCGGCACCGCGGCGTCGGCGTCGGCGTCGGCACCGTCGCTCGCGGCGCGGCTTGGCGACGCGTACGGTCGCATCGAGGAGCTGCTCGTGCGGCTCCACGGCGACGCGCAAGCGCTGTCGAGCGCGCGCTGGAGGCGCGCCGTGGAGGCGGAGCTGGACGCGTCGGTGGCGCTGCTGGACCTGTGCCAGCGCGCCCGGGACGCCGTCGCGTCCGCCAAGCAGCACGTGCGCGCGGCGCGGCGCGCGGTCCGGAGGGGCGACGCCGCGCTCGCCAGGGCGGCCGTGCGCGGGTACGTCCGGTGCCTGGCGAAGGCGGGCAAGCATGGCGCCGGCGGCGCCAGCAGGAAGAAGCTCCTGATCAAGCCGGCGAACGCCGATGGGATGCCGGCGGCGGTAAAGGTGCTGTCGGAGGCGGTGGCGGTCACCGTGGCCGTGCTGCCGTGCGTGCTGTCCTCGCTGTCCAGGCGAGCTGTGGACACGAGGAGGAAGAACAAGTGGTGCGTCGTGTCGAAACTGTTAGGCAGTAATGTTTGGTCACTTGTTGGAGTATGTAAAGACTTGGAATGCCATGAGGGGGCGATGAGCGCTCAGGAGACGCTGCAGGAACTAGAGGACGGTGTCGAGGCTGCGGAGAGTGGGCTGGAGCATCTTTTCCGGCATATCGTTCAGAGCAGAGTGGCCCTGCTCAATGTGCTTACCTTGTAAAAGACGTCTCGATCAAAGTGTGAATATATATATTCTGGGCTATATCCCCGGTCTCGAAATTTTTTTTCTGGGCCAGCGTCAGGAATGACTCTTGTGATGTGAAGACCATTTTTTATTTCCTGAACAGAGGCCAGATCTTGTATCTATCGGGTCAACACTCTCAGGTAGATAGAACAAGTAAAAAAAAAAAAAAAAAACTAAAACTTGGAACCACTTTGGAACAATTTTCTGGACAGTCCTTTGGGAGCACTTTCGTAAAGGTCTAATTATCCATACCATGCTTGGGTGTTTTTATAGGTGACATGGCAACTGGCAATTTGGCAAATCAGTTCCATAGATTTCCCTTGAAAATGGTAGAGACTAGAGAATCTATGAGACGATGTTGCGGCGGTCTCCCAAAGAGTTCCTTTACTAGTGCAAGTCACACTTGATTGAAACCGCGACATGTCACGAGGCGTCTTATCAACCTGCTCGCTGCTCCCCTCCCCTCCCCTCCCCTCCCGCGACATGTCGATCAAGTTGTCGTGCGGTTGCAATTAGGTTTAGAGATGCTGATCAACACGCGCATGCAGCAGTGCAGCACCCTGGATCTTTTGGTTGAGCACGCTGCACGCCCCGCGGACGAGCAGGAGCGGTGGAGCATGGCGCCACGCTCGCGACAGTACAACAACGTAGGATTTAGGATCATAGCCCAGAATCCAGAATTTGCTGCATTTACGTGACCCTCAACAAACTCGGTCGCGCAGTCCACTACTTCTACTCTGCTAGGAGATCCACCACGGCCAGCGACAGCCACAACCACAACTCGACTGCGAAGATGCAGTGGAAACGTGCACCCCTCGTGTACAGATAGACGCGCCCAAGCACATGCAAGCCCGGCCAGGGCGACGATGCGCGGTGCCGCGGGCCGCGGCCAGTGGCCGGCCATCCGTTTAGCTGCCGACATGGCAAATTGACCTCCATCTTCAGGCCGAGTGACCGATCGAGCGAAGGGAGCCGTGCCTCTGAGAAGCAACCCTGCCCTGTGTGGCCTGTGGGGTGGCTGCCGGCCACAGCCACGAGCCGAGCGAAACGGCGCCTGTTGGCAACTCCGTGCACCGGTGTGCGCGCCTGGACGAACCAATGCATGTTAGGCGTCAGTACCGGCCCAAGAGACCACCACTACTACTGGAGGCCTCCTTAAATTATTATTGATTATGGGCCAGGCCTAGGGCACGCGTTTGTGGCCTGCGGCCTGCCGATGGGCGATGGGCTTGTGTCATCTCAGTCTCATACGGACATACACAGTCGTAGCAAGGTTCCAGCAATCCAGCTCCACACGGTCCAATCCAATGTGTATGGAGAGAAACACACTGGAATCTGTGTCCTCGTGCTTAAACAACTACCATCTCAAAACAAAGTTGATGAAACAGCAGGCAGCAGGTAGTTTGCGGCAATAATGTGTCGTAGATCGATCAACCGGTAATCTAGACACACACCCACATGGTGTTCTTAAACGTGAGTATATATCCACTCTATGATCGATCAAGGCGGTGGTTGCACATCTAGCTAGCGCATGATGAACCAAATTATTTGGACGATGCATGATTGTCACATCACAGTGGATGATTGTAACAAAAGGTTGGTTATACCAGGTGCAAAAGGCAGGCCACAAGTTGCACGAGATAGTGCCCGCTGTATCCACGGTGTCCACACGGACTCTGCCACTCGCATTGCAGCCAGCACATGTTAGTTCGCGATGCCCCCCATCTTCTCGCCAAAAGCAACAGCATGTATGGAGAAACACAGCCGAGAAGTTGAATAGGAGGAGTACGTGACATGTATAAAAGGGCAGCAAGCTACACGGACATTTCAGGAACCTAGCTCGGTCTTCACTGCCTGATCGATCCATATCCCATTGCTTGCTCTTGCAATCCGATCCATGGCTGCTCATCTGCGATCCATCAGCTTGCCCACACGGCCGCACACCCTGGTCCTCAAAGCCGAGCAGGAGCTGCAGCGCCTCAGGTCCAGCTGCTGCGTGTCGTCCACGACGCCCGAGCCACCATCGCACTCCCTGCGCGCTCTGCTCCAGGACCTCAGCGACCTGCACGAGTACGTCGAGGAGGTCGTCCGCCTGCCCAGCAACTGGGACGCGCTGCGCCTGGCCCGGCACCGCCGGCTCGTGGAGGGCGAGCTCGACGCGTCCGTGGTGCTGCTGGACCTGTGCGGCGCGGCCAGGGACGGCCTCGCCGACGCCAAGGAGCAGGTCCGGGACCTGCGCTCGCTCCTCTGCAGACACCACCACCGCGCGGCGGCGAACAGCCACGGAGCACCACGCCGAGGCGGTGACGCCGCTGCCGCTGTCGGTGTCGTCAGTGCCAGGGCGGAGGCGGCGTGTGCCGGGCCACTGAAAAAGGTGGCCAGGGCGATCAGGCGGGAGTCTGGCAGGCGTTCTGCTGCCCCTGACACCACCAGGGACGATCTCTCTTGCGGCGGCGCGCCGCCGACTCCGAGGCCGCTGTCGATGCTGGCGGAGGTCGGGGAGCTCACCGTCTGCTTCCTGCAATTGTCCGTGGACGCTCTGCTGAGGCAGGTCGTCGTCGTCAGGCCGCCGAGCGCCGGCAAGTGGTCGCTCGTCTCCGGAGCCTTGGCGCACAACAGGAGCAGGTCGTTTGGATCTTGGGAAGGCGCTACTCGTGCTAATGCCGTTGCCGATGAATTGGGGTCTGGTTCTTTCGGCGCCGTCAAGGACGTTGCAGGCGGCGACGGGCCGTTGGACGCTCGGAGCCATTTGCAGTCGCTGGAGGGCTGCATCGAAGGCCTTGAGGACGGATTAGAGCTCCTGTTTAGGAACCTCATCAGAAGCAGAGTTTGCCTCCTGAACTGTGTTAGTTTGTGATGCCGTGTTTATTTCATGAGCAGGAGTGTTTTTTTTCTCGAACTCGTAAAAGATTTACGCATCTTTGCATTTAATTATAAAAGTTTCTTACAACGCGCGCTTTCACGCGTTTTAGAAGCGAAGGTATTACATGAAGCGCTATCCCCGCACTTTACATCGTAAGTGGATTACTCACTAAATCGACGACCTAGTCTGCGCGCACCGGCTTCGATCCATGGATCGGTGGTGGCGTCAAGCGCGTCCGCCGCGTCGTCCGCGCGGTCGCCGTGGCCGCGGAGCGTCGGGGAAGAGCTCCCGCATCGTGTCGGCGTCACCGGGCTTGCCGCCAAACATGGCCTCAAGCTCCTGCGTGGCCTCCTCCGTAGTCCTCCCTTGTAGCAGCCCCATCCTCTGCATAATGAGGTACTCGCCTCGCTTGGCCACCGGTTGCTTGGACAACGGCTGTGCCGCGATGCTCTGCTCCGACGCGGCATCTTAAAAGAGGAAGACTTGACAGTCGGCGACGACAATAGCGGTGAGGCGGCCTTCGTGAACACCCATTGCGTAAAACGCTTCAAGCGCTCGGTGAAGGAAGGCGAAGCGGAGCGACCCCCATTGTTGTCCTCCACGTCCCTGTCGGCGCTGAGGTGGCTAGTCGTCGCTACGTTGGTCGTCGGCGTGCGGTAGATTTCGGCGTCTTCAGCCACAACCTCGACACGCGGCGACGAGGGTGGTGTGTCATCCGAGAGCAGAGCGGTCGCTACCTCCGTAGGTCCGGCAGACGCCGTCGTGGACACCGCGTCCAGCATGATCGGTGCGTTGGCGGCGGCGATTCCACGATGGCCAAGGAGGTAGGCCACGACGACGCGGCTGACGCACCATCGGCCTCCACCACCCAGCTGACATTGTTGGTCGTTGGAGGGGTCAGCAATGCAGGGGCCGGAGTCACCATACCCTGACCGGGCCGCGTACTGCCGAGCGGTGGTAGCGGGCCTTCAAGGATGATGGCCCAGGCGATATCCATCGTAGCGGACAACGGACCGGCCGGCTCCTCTGCTCCGTGGTGCTGAGACGGAGGCGTGGTAGGTGCTCTATAACATCCCTAATGTTAAGAATGCATTTGCACTTGCATTTCATGAGGCATAAGCGTCATCATCATATGCATTAACTAAAATGGAAATATAAAGGTATATGTGATGCTTGAATTGCTTGTTATATGTTGAAATGTCTGCGTATAGGGTTAACTAGTACAAGTGCTTGGTGTTTGCTCACTAAATCAATTTGGACATGTTTAGGATGTAAAATGAAGCTAGGTTTATATTGGCCACTTTGGCTAATTAAGCCTCTAATTGACAAGTTGACCAAATTTGACCTTTGAAGTGATTTTATTAACTATTTAAACATTGTTTCATAATTTCATTTCTGGCTGTTGATCACTCCCTTATCCCTAAGCCTCTTCTCTAACTCGCTCGCCTACAAAAAATAGTAGGCGAGGCTAGGCAAACTCAGCCGCTGACTTTGACTGTACTGTAGTAGACTTTCGTCGCCTTTTCTTTTATAACCCTTTCTCATGTTCTTTCATTCATCAAGTAGGCGAACCGTCAGGTCCTTAGTAGCGTTGACAAAGAAGAAGAGTCGGTGAAAAAAAAGAAAGCTAGAATTTCCAATAGTGAGACCAGCTTGACAAGCTACCTTTCCTCTTGATCTGGGGTGCGAAGATCATTTTTTATGACTTCGACTTCTCGATCCCGGCCCGGAAAAGTGACCGACCCCTTGATGAATGAAAGAAAGGGTTTATGAGCCCTAGCCCTGTAAGCCCACACCTGTGTAGAGTAGATCGTTCAACACCTGCGGCACAAACCCATTTTTGACCAATTGGTCCGTATATCATAGGCGACCGAACGGCCGCCCCCCGTCTTACTAGGCCAACCTGCTATAATTATTCCATAAACACCTAGCGAAGATATGGCAAACAAATAAAGTAGCCCTATGTTCGGATCTGACAATACCATACCATAATCAAAAGGTACAACGGCCCAAGCGACCAGACTTAACATAAATGTAGCCACTGGAGCCATTCTAAAAAGGGAGAAATTAGCACTACTTGGTGAAATAGGTTCTTTTAGAATCAATTTAAAACCATCTGCTAGAGGTTGTAACAATCCGAACGATCCCACTACATTAGGACCCTTTCGACGTTGCACAAAAGCCATTACTTTACGTTCAGCAAGCACTAAAAAGGCTACTCCTAGTAGAAGTGGTAGAATTAAACAAAGTATTTCCGCTGGAATAGCTATGTACGTTTTTAATTTTCTATTCACTCATGATCTCTTAATGGTCGACCCGATCAAACTATTTCACTTATGATCTGGCCTGGTTGACCCAATCATGATATTTAAGGATGGGACCTTTTCTCGAGAAACTCTGGATCCTGAGAAGTTTTGAAGATGGTGCTCCTGTTACGTTACTTTGAATGGAATCCTCACTTGACTAAGCATAAGTGAAAAACGTGGCTGAGAGTAAGCAATCCCCTTTCCTAGTGGTTGAGTCATGATCAGAAATATTGCGAAAGAAAGTGAAATGTCCTATCGTCGTCCCAATTTGGGTAATCCACGATGTCTTCATTTTATGTACCCATCTTTACTCATTTTCGGTGTATCGATAGTTCGTTGTACTACACTTTGAACTAACCTAGAGTACAGGCCGTGCTTAGGAAAAAATCGATATCAGTGAAGTAATCCCGGAACTCTAGAAATCGTGAAGAATTTCTTCCATTTTGTTCAATATCGCGAATATAGCGGAAAAGGGCCCCCTCTAGAACATTCCTTTGAATGGAATTGTTCATTGGGTTTGACTTGTTGTTCGAAAAAATCAAAAGCAGTCTCTCGTATGTTATTGTAAGGTGATTCATTCATAATATTTATTATGTGCGGTTTCAAGATGCTCAAAAAGTATATTTTGTAATCGACTTTTGAGCTCCATTATGTATACTTCATCAATTTAGGAATTATGGACTTGGCGTTAGTGGTCAATACTAACTGCACCGTCTAAATGCTCCCTGACCAAGTTAGCATACTCGCCAGGGTTGAGTTGAGGGGGCAGCTCGTGCGCTAATTGGGCTTCGAGGTTGGCTATACGCGAAAAAAGCTCGCTTTCTACTGAGGCCTGTTCTATCCTAAACAGTTCCTGAATGTTAGTTGTTTCATATGAAGATTCCAAAAGCACATTGATGCCGAAAGAATCTTCGGAACCGGTGGAGAGGCTATTCTGATTGAAGGCTAGAAAAATAACATGACTGAGGTATGTAAATAAAACCAGTGAAATAGCTTTCTAATATTAGATAGATATAGAATATCAAAAGCAAAAGCTTGATAATGGGTTTCAAAAGAAGAAAAGAAAAAAACAAAATTATAGCTTTCTTTTTTTTTGTGCGTGCTTTTCGCCTGCCTTCCCGACCACGGATAGGCTACGGGGCTTTGCACTTTGGCCCCTGTGAATACCACATCAAGGTGACAGGATTCGAACCTATGGCCCTCTGTACCCAAAATAGATGCACTGACCAGACTGCGCTACACCTCGTCTCCCCCTGGAACATATGGTATGGATCTACCCGATCGAAAAAGACTCGAACCGTAGTCGCCAACCCCGCGGCACAGGGAGGCGAGAACCACCGCTTTTAGGAAATAAGCCTACAATTTGATTTTCTTCTCATTTCACTTGCATTTTCTTTCATTCAGTCTCGTTCTGAGAGTGGAATTGAACCACTCTGATAGGATTTACAGTCCCACGCAGCTCGCCAGAACCTTTTTCTTGCTTGATTTTTATACGATTTTTTTCGCAACTAGCGCGAAAGCCGTTGCACTAACGCGCATCCTCTTGCTCGGTTAATATAGTTTAGGATTGCCAATTTGATTGGAAATTCTCTGCCGCTCCCTGCCATCAATATAGCTTGTTTTTCAAACTAGCATCGAATTTCCTTTCGTAAGGGAAGTCGAGGATAAGTATTTTCAAAGTCAAGTTTAAGGTTGATGGAAGGTGACTGACCAATTTGATGTATCCCGAAAGGGAGTATCCAATGACATGAGTCAATCTGTATCGACTCCCATTAATTACACCTTTTCTAGGTTACGAGTGTGGAAAGGATAGACTTCTTACTTTATTCCATTCACTACAAGTTAAGTAAGCATGAACGTAGATAAGAGAGCAATGCGAATAGTTCAGGAGGTCGCAAATCAAATCCTTAGTTCAGTGACGGGTTTTGATAATATCGGTCAATCATAACCGAACAAAGACACATCTTTGGTGCAGTTTTCCTAAAGGTGGCTCACAGGGAAGAGATCCGTTTTGTCAATTAGTAAAACCAGTTTTCGTAGTGATGAAAGAAATTTCCCTCGATCATGTGTTCTCGGCCCTGTGACTGGTAAGTCAGTTCAGGTAAGAGATGATGGCGGGTCGATCACGATTTAGTCTTCTTGATAATTGAGTATACGTCCGCCTAAGGTAAGGTCTGGTTAGAAATCCTTACGAACAAGAAAGGGCACACAATCAAAGCCAAAGGTCTTCACCAAATTCAGCAAGATTAATCATATTCTTCAATCATCGATCCTGAATTCAACATATAAATTAGATTACCTTCCAATCTGGTTGTATCTCTTTCTTAACTCCCTTTTTTGGATGCACTCTAGTTTTCAAAATTATCCATGGCTACCACTAACAATACTGCTATCAGTCACCCCCAACCTCTACCTCAGTCTCACATTGTGATTAACTCTATTCATTTTCAATACCCTATACACACTAAATAGGATGATTCCAACTTTCTACTTTGGCAATCACTGATTTTTCCTGTGGGGCCATGGCCTTATTGAATACCTCGAAGGCACTATTTCTTCACCATCCCCTACCTTAGTACTCGCCAATGGCACAGCCACCCCAAACCTGGCCTACGAAACCTGGATTCGTCAAGACCAGTTGCTGCTGGCTTGGCTTCTCTCGTCTATCTCCCCATCAATTCTTCCTCAGGTTGTTTCATGCACCACCTCCACCGATCTATGGAGGCTTCTCAAAAGCTCTTACTCCTCTCAATTGAATAACTAAACCATTGAGAAAGAAAAGCTTTCATCATAGTCACTCACATCGATATGAGTGCTTTCTCTAGGAAATGCATTCCAAGGACTCCCTTTGCTTTGCACAAAATGCATATTTATCTTATCCACCAATTGCTCCGCATGTTCGATATCTCCGCTAATCTCCCCAAAATCTTACAAAGCGGCACCTCTCTGCTCTTGTTGATTGCCATTTTTCCTCCTTCCTCGGGACCTACCCCTCATCATTCTTTGAGAATCATAAGGACCCATTCCGGTAGTGTGAAAATCTGCTGCACTGTCTTCACTGCCAAGCTCTAGTAATAGAAAATAAAATCAACTATCTAATCGAGCATCAATCCTAGGAATTTTCTCCTCACGAAGAGAGATCGGAAAGCTTGGCACCGGATTCCAAAGTACCAGTACCGAAGAAAGCAAAAGCTTTCGAGCAAGCAGCGACTCCAATGTTTGGTAAAGGGAATGACCCTGGATACTCAGTGGCTAGAAATCCATTTGCTCGATTTAACGAAAAAGCGCACAAGTCACGCTCGCCTGTTAGAAGTGATTTTATGAGGAAGTTGGATTGGTATTTTCTACTGGATTTGTGCCTATAGACCCAAGATAAAGTCTCTCTCTTGCATTACGTGATAGAAATGAAATGACAGCAGCCCTCGCTGAATACCGTTCAATATCCGTATTTATTAGACAAATCAAGACTTTGAGCGTATCGGTATTGATAAGTTCCTGTCTCGATATCCCTGGGTTCCTTACTATTAATGGACAAGTTGGTAACATTCAATTGAGAGGACAAGTTGGTAGATACATCCCACTCTCTTTGGGAAAAGCAGGATTCTAGCTTGCTCCCTTAAGTCTAAGAAAAAAGAAAAGACATTCTCCTATGGTTCAAACAGACAAGACAGTATGCAATCCCCTTTTCTATCGCCGTGAGAAGCTGAACACAGGCGATGAACTGCTTCTTCCTTCGATTATGCCTTTTTTCGTTAATGCACCTCTTTTTCCTTCTGCTCTCGCTTCTTTTCAAAGGAAAAGGCTGTGCAAAGAGCAAGAGTAAAATGGTACAGAAGTAGATTGGTTTACCAGGTACACAAGGCTAGGCTAACAACTCCCGGAACTTCTGGGTGGATTTCAAATCTAGCTCTTGGTCGATCGGAAAGCGTTCCTTAGTGCAGTGCCCCGTGCACTTGAGCTTTTCGTACTAGAAGCTGAACTTAGCTAGTTTATACTGAGAATACATTCCTGTCCAGCTGCTTGCTTAATTGATTATTGTATGCTTATTGCAAGATGTGCCTACTTAGAAAATACAAAACTATTCATATCCAAGATGACCGTTTGATCCTAGAGCCGGTGGCAGCTTTCCAGTAGGGATATGATCAAAAGTCCAATCAGCAGGATCTAGAACACTGAGCCTCAGTTAGGCGCAAGAGAGCTGCTCATTTCCTGAAGCTCAAATCCGATCCACCCAACGAAGTGGCTAGCAAGAGACTATAAAAAAGCAGGAATAGCCAACATCCTCTTCTACTATGGTCCCGCCCGACAAGGCGCCGGTTCTTCATCTGGATGCGCAGGGGTGATGATCATGGAAATTTTATCAATGGGACTCCGGCTATTTTTCCTAAACACTGTGCCAAAGGGCTAGTGCACCCCGGGCAACTAACTTGAAGAGGGAAAATGTTTCCACAATCCGGACCCATATCCAACCTCATAATCTAGAGCCCTATGCCCATGCTGTGGAAAGGCACCAAGCATAGGTTCGAAGAAGAAAGAGAAAAGGAAGAGGAATCTAGTAGTTCTTAGATCGAACCCTTTCACAAAAAGCAATGATAGAGAAAAAGAGGTCAGGATGGATTGACTTAAACACTTAAACGCTTCGCGCCTGCTAAAAAAGCTTAGCTACCTCCGCTCGACCTGTTCCTTAATTATGGGTAATAGTTCAGAGTGGTGCACAGCAATGCCCCTCCGGAGAATAGCAAACATCTGATCTATAGCCGGCAAGTTCCTGTCTTCTTCACTAAGGCACAGTACAGCACTATGAAAGACCGGGTCTATGGCATCTTTATCCTCTTATTAAAAGCTAGGACATGGACATGGCGTGGTGCTCACACTCCCTCCTGCTTGAAGCTGAATATTCTCACCGGTTGGAAGAGCCTCTCCATTATCATCTATTTGTTTGTTCTTTTATTTCATAAATAGCATTAGTGTTAATTATGGGTGCGTCATACATGAAGCAAAAACGAGAGGCAGACATACAATAACAAAACATACCTTGACAATCCGGTAGATGTAAGAATCACTACACTAGAAGTTTGAGCAGCATCAACTCTGGCTGGTAGTTGAAAGTGGATAAAGGGTATTAGGCTTTGCCTTTTGGCTACTCTTCAATCCTATTTGCTTCAGCATCTTTAGGTACCTTGACACTGGAACTCAAGTTGCTTACCAGCAAGATTCATAGGGTCCTTAGTGAAACGTTCTAGGCGAGTGAACCATCTTATGAGGGCTTCCTCCATATGTTTCCATGGGAGGAAGACCTTCTTCACATTCATCTTGAGTTTCTTCTTCCTTGATGCAGGGCATCCACCCATAATCCTGAGATCGTCCTCTCTATCAAGGTGCTTACGCTAGCACGCCAAAATTCCCGTCCCAGGTGAGAGTTAATAATAATTTACGGATTGACTCCTCTAATTCAAACTTTTACTTTGTTGTCTAGTAAAGTCCAAAATGCATGCTTGGTAGTTGGGCTTGGAATCAAGACCTGTTCCAATTTATATTACTACTATAAAAATAAAAGCCAAGCGAAGCCACCTTCCAATCTTTTCTCTGCTTCGGATTTCGCATATGATGACTTATTACTCCAACCGCGGAGGAAAGGTCTAGTAAATAGGGTAACCTCGGCCTAAGTCTGGTTTTGAGACAATCAAACTGCACTGCGCTGGGTCGGTAGGTTGTTGTTTTTACTTTTTTCTTCTTGCTTTAATCCAGTCGCTCGATAGGACTTCCCGTAACCCGAAAAGGTTGGTTCTTTCCCTACAACCCCTACCCCTCCAAGGCAGTACTCTTCATCGGCAAATCCGAATGTCTCGATCCGAGTTGAGACCCACCTACTGAAATTGATCCATCAACGACTTTTTTCTATAGTGGCAGGAAGTCTCCAACTCTTCAATATGCGCTAGCTAGGTAATCCCTTTACTTAATCTGATATGGGATCTCTTGTTACCAAAAATGAACTGAACTGGCTTGCCCGGATAGAATGGGTATGGAACCGCCCCCGAGTCAACGATGCACCCGATCACGAGCCTTATATGAGTTTCATAGTCAACCTTCTCTTTCAAGAACGTGCCTTCTGAACCCGTTGTTCCGCTTGCAGATTGGAGTTTCCTACTGACTATCCGGGTTCTTGATACCGTCGCTACTCATCACATGTGTCCACATCGATCATGAGGAGAAAGCAATGGTTGGGAAAGCAGGGTGCTCTCGGCCTGTGAAGCTATCCCACCCTAACAAGGATCCAGCACCCTTGCAGTTGGTCTATAACTGTAGTTATCAAGCTCAAACATATGGAAATAGGCCTCTCCTCCCTTCTTCCAATCTTCAGCCTTGACCGAGTGAAGGCGAGCTAGGATCTAGAAAGGGAATGAGGGCTTCTTTCACAGCCTGTGCTGAAGCTTTATGCTCGCTAAAAAACAATTGTTTTCTATACAGCTATGTAGTCTTTCCAGAATGTCAGGAAGGCAGCTTTAACGGAATTCCTGTTCAAAAATCATACTATGCCATTCAAATAGCATGAAACCGGCTCATTCAGACCTTCCTTCCATGACATACACACTTCTTGAAACCCAATACATATCATATCATGAAACGAGCTAAGGAGAGAGAAGTCGAGATATCCCGATAGGCTGGCTAGGGAATAAAGACAAGGAAGTGGTTGCATAGAGGAGTGACCCCTGACGTCCACATTAGCTTCCCTAAATATTCCACTCCGTATCGAATTAGGGCTCTTTCCCATCTATAAAGCTTAGTTAGCACTTATCTATTTTAATGAAACCACACAAAATTGGTTAGTATTTTTGGTTTTGACCAAGGAACCAACCCAATCCATTCGCCGTAGAAAAAGAGAGGAAAAATAGGGCAAATAAACAGAAGCAGATGAATGGACGACCAATCAACTACAAGAAGAAATGAGAATTTATATTTGGAACTCCAAAGTAAAAGAATGGTTTCGCCGCCTCTTTGAATCAAAAGGGTCTTCTTCAACACAAGCAATGGCGTCAATAGCAAGCTTTCTTCCCACCCTCTCTCTAAATGCAACAGAGTCCTACCACGTTAAGGTCAAGCGCCCTACTTGCTTGTTAACACGTGAGAGGAAATAGGAGTAAGAAGTGCCTGGATTTACCACTTTCTTATAAGTACCGATCTCAAAGAACTGTCCGGCCCACTTTCAGGTTATGAAGGGAAGGCTCTCGTTGAGAACAAAAGATGTAGTTTCTTTCCTCTCGGCATAACCAGTCTTAGCTTTTCCTGTTCACTAGTACAGATTCAGCAACCCTAGGAGGACTCTTTCTAAAAGCTAAAGCCAATCATAGGAGGGTGTTTTTACTTGTAAAGACTGTTTTTATCAAAGGTGCGATTCTCTCCTCTTACAATAGCCTATGAGAATGCCAGCGCCCAACTATTCTGTCTTGATCTTAAGTTATCTAGCCAGTGCCGAAGCCGAGAACAATTCCCTTAGCCCCGAAGGGCGTAGATTTAGCATATTTTCGATTGGTTGGTATTTTTGATTGGTATTCCGAGCGATATTCCTATTCGTATTCATATTTAATTGAAAGCGTAGTTCGTAGGAATTATCATATTTCCTTGCGGAGGATATTCACTGCTATGGAACTACGGTATAGATCTATTATAAAAAGAAATCACTTCAAACTCTTGCACTTAAGCTTCTCTTTCTATTCACAATTCTCTCTTTGTCTCATACCTTGCTAATACTCACATGAGAAAGGGTTTCCCCTCGCTTTCAGCCTCCCATTATAAGCTAGATGACTCTACTGTGACATGTTATGACGATCTTGAAGCCCCTAACCATAGATAGATGCTTTGATCATCCAGGTTTTGCCAATCTACGAACTGCATCGTATAATAACCGTGGATATCAGGCGTAGGTTGACCTTGAGTGGTTCACTGAAGGGTAGGGCTATCTCTTCCCTTTCCATGCCTTTGATTCATCCCAGATTGTGTTGATGTGCACATGAACAAAAGATTACTATCCCCTTTGACTAAGCAAATAAATCAGATGACTTTTCCGAAGCAAAGAAGAAGATGATGGCTCCTAAAAGGCACGACACCAATGGAACATCAGAATGGGTATCTTTGAGCAAAGCAAAGGGAAAGGAGGTATCATACCAAGGGGTTGAAGAAAGGGTTTAACCAGCGAATTCGCATATCTTTTTCCAATGGCTTCTCGCATCCCTAGTTTTTGAACTCCTGGTTTCAGGTAACGGATATGGGTTCGGCCCCCTTCCCTTGGTGAGCATAAGAACCATTCGTATATGTTAGGAGCAGAAGTTGATGTGGGTATACTCTTCATTTCATCCTTTTCATTGAATCCCCTATCCTATTATCCAGCAACGCCCAAGCTGTCGATGATCACCTAGCTCTTGTTCGAAGCAATTGAAGTATACTCTACATCAACATGGGATTTCAAAGGTGAGGGCATAGCGAGCGCTAGAGCTATTCCTACAAAAAGGGGAGCTATTCCTACGATTCCTAGTATCCGTTCATCGATGTCCTCGGGCAAGGGAAATATACTCACACTATTACTCAACCCATAATACCCTTTCCAAGGGCTCAAAACAGGGTCTTTGCTACAATCCAATCCATTTTCAAACAAAAGAAAAGAGCTAGTTCCCACAGGCGAAGAGCTGCTTCCAAGAAATATTTGGATTCTTTTACCCCCTTTACGCCCTTCGGGGCTGCTAACAACGAGCTAATACACAGGAATGACACGGCTCCTACACCGCTTAACTCCAATAACAGAACCTAGTCCCACATCCCTTGCATTTTCTAATGAAACAATCAGAATTTGTTGAATTGAAATATGTGAAATCTCATTTCTTTTACGTGGTTTTGGCAACTATCAAGTTATCTCTTTCCTCGGCTTCCTACACTGGCCGTAAATGGTATCTAGTAGGCAACCTGGGAACTACATTAGCTTAGGGGATCGGGTAGCGAGCGCTCTCCTCGGCAAAGCACATGATTGAGATTCAAATTATTGTATTGTGAATAAAGGCATGAAAGGAATTCAATAGTAGTTAGGTATTCAAAAAGATAAAGATCTAATTCAAGTGGTAGAGCAAGTATCTAATGATGATAAAGTCCAGAGGAAAGGAAGATTGTTTCACGCCTGCATAGACAAGTAAGTCTACCACGAACCCCTGTCCCTGCCAAGTAGAAAGCTAGTAAGCAAGCAAGCAAGTAAGGAACGGAAACAGAGCTCTTTCTCTTGAGGTTGTTCTGCTCCTTGGCTTCGGTTAGGAGCCTGAAGAACCAGAGTAGGACAAATGTCAGTGTGGAATCAAGAAAGAGGGGTTCTGCTCAGTGAAGTGGGCATCCCTCACTGAAAAGAGATTCAAGCTGTTTGAAGTCGGCTTTTCCTCCATTCTGGGGGATATTCCTTCTACCAATCAGAGTGGCCTACCCTCAAAGTGGTAGGATTGAACCAGGCAGTCGTCTTGTATTCAAATTGCTGGTGAGGGGATTCACAGGTCTAGCCAGGGCAAGGTGTCAGAAATAGCCAAGCACGAGATAGCTGATATGCGTTTTTCACAAAAGCACCGGTCAGTTACTAGGTAAGATAAGTAATAGGCTTGGTCAAGTGTCATGGAATAGAACTAGTTGCCAAGGTAGCTGGGTTTAAGAAACACGAGATAGGCCACCGCCTGTGAAGAATAGGTAAGCAAGGGATAGGGCGATGGATTTTCTAAGTTCATAGTCAATTGCTTAACACGTTGTTCTCGCCAAATAAGCATTATAGAAAAGCCTTACTTCGTTCTATATGGTTATGGGAGGTTTCTAGTTCTGTCTGCTTCGAGCACTTGTAAAGTTGACTGACCAGTTATAAGAAATGTATGTGCTTGTTGATAGGCTCTGACTGCAGTCATCGTTCTAAGATCTAGTCTTTTCTTCTTTTAAAATCAAATAAATGCCTTCCCTCGGCTCTGGGTACAAGGAAAGAGCCACTCCTACTATTCTGTGTTTCGTTGGTAGAACCAACACAAACCTCATGTTTTCTAGCCAGGAGGAGAAACCTCAAGAGCGCACGAGCAAATGTTAGCCTAACACACCAGTGCCAAAGGAATCTTCCCCTATTGGCCCATCTTTTTGATGGAATTCGTAACCTAGTAGGAAATGGAATTCCTGCCCCATTTGAAAAGCCGGATGTTCGCAGGATGAGAAAGTCAAAGACCCCCAAGCGTATCTTATTTTATCTCTTTGTCAATACCAAATGGTGATGCAACCAAGGAAAAGAGCGCGTTGCAACTTCTTTCAAAGACTTTCCGATGTAGTCGCGTAGCTATTGCTTCTGTTCCAGGAAAGCATACAGATGTTTCTTACTTCTATGTTCTGATTGAGCTGAAACCTGGGTTGTTATGGATCAATGCTAAAGCCATCCTTGAGAACACAATCCCTAGCTATCAATTCTACTTAGTTCAGTTATTCAGCTTTCCAAAGGGACTCACCTACATTCTATCCGCAACATACTGGTATCCATATCTTTTGTTGGGAATATCCGATTCATACTGGTAACTGAAGAATATCCGAAGCAGCCTTATCCGATCCAAGTCTTATCCATATCTGCTTCGTACCCGCTCCATTTTGCAAAAGTCAGCCCAATAAATATCTATCATGATTTGTGCAATTCAGCCTCAACGTCCATAGAATAAAAGTGAAATAAAAAGCGTCCGCGAAGTGCCTTAGTGGAGCGATGTTTTCTCAATGAAATCCAATTTGTGCTTGAGATGTGCAATAATGTATCAAGAACGCTTCAATTGGCTTCAGCTGGTTCTAACCATCGATAGGTGGATAACTTCCACCAGAGTGTTGCTGCAACTCACACCAAGGGACAGGGGGTGTCGGTTCAGACTTCCTATTGCCAAAGGTACAATAAAAATGTGCAAAACTAGTCCCCAGATCATGTGGTTGATGGTGCATGTGGTAGCCCTGGGCAAGCTTGTTGTATAAAAAAGAATCTTGAGAAAGATAACAACTGTCATAAAGTAAATACGTTAGTTGGGTTGGTTTAGCTGGTTTATTAGGCTGAGTGGTAAACAGCTATTCAATTTGGTCGGGTAAAGGATGGTTGACTCCCAACTGTCAAAGCGGTATGTCTTCACAAGAATGAAGGCCCCGAACTTGGGATTCCTTGTGAGAGTAGAGACTTAAAAGATCGAGTTGTTGAAGTGAAGTCTACGAACTAGTTTCTGAGCAGTTGTGAGTCAAGTGGAATAGGCCTAAAATGCGAATTAGGATGAAAGACATCTTGCTTCAAGACTTCCATAATATAAGTAATCTCATATGTTTGAACTGAGAGAGCTTCATTTTCCAATAGCGCCAGGACCTGTGTTCCATATCCATTATCTTTTCCTTGTCCTTCTTGTCGAATAGAAAGCAAATATATGTTCTACGATAAAGCGTATGTCCTATATTTCTGCCTTTCATTCATCTTACCATACTTCTTATTTCCTTTGACTGTAACCTGAACCAGCCAGAGTTCAAATTCTGATCAAAAAAGTGAAACATATCTTCCTTAGTGAAGTAGAGTGTTTCAAAAATTCCGTGCATCGCCAGCTCTCACCAGCCCCGATGCAGGTAGAGTAGGACATGTGCGTTACCAAGCATGGCTTAAAAGGCTTTTCTTGGTGCGTTCACTACTCGAAACGGGTCCTTTCTCTATCGAATATCCCTAACTAGCTTTCCAAGCCAGACGCGTTATTTCCAAGTTTCCTTGGGTAAGTGAAGAGATGAAGTCCTCTTCTTCGCAGTGAAATTCGCTCAAGCGGAAAGAAAGCAACTACATAGGATCACCAAAGCGTTGTTTTTGTGCTCAACTGTGCTTTTTAGTTAAAACAAGCAAATTCGTTTGGTGTAGTTGAAATAACGGAATTGGAACTTGTTTGGTCAAGTAACGGAAACTCAATCAAACTCATAATTGTGTCAATGGAATCTTTTCCTTTTTGTTTGAATATTCACTTAAGACCATTCCAAGGCTCCTTTTTGCCATGCATAAACTAAACCAACAACTAGGATAAGCACAAAAATGAAAGCTTCGATAAAAACGGATACACCCAATACGTCGAAACTCATTGCCCAAGGGTAGAGAAAGACCGTTTTCACATCAAAGACAACAAAAACTAGTGCTAACATGTAATAGCGTATTCAGAATTGTAACCAAGCCCCCCATGGGTTCTATACCCGATTCATAACTAGAAAATGCTTAGAACATGCTTGATTGGGATGAATAATGCAGAATAGAGGTCTGTTATCAGACTTAGAAATATTCTTAGTCATTTGGGGTTTCCCGACGTCATTAGAATGGCATGTCGCGTTCTCCATTTTCTGTTAAACAACTTAAGTTGGTACAATTACGAATAATATATATAATTCATTGGAGAACATCATGACAAAAGTTGGGATCGAGTTGATCAAGTTTGATTGTCCAATTTTGGGAAAGGCGGGTCGTTTGTTGATAGTCATTAGCAGATTGACATTGCAGTTTTAGGCGCTAATTTTATACTAATCTATTATGAGTTTGGCCAAGATCATTTAACAAAATTACAGATCGTCATGTGGGCTTCAAACTTGCTTTTTGGCCCAAGGTCCAATTCGGCCCAGAAATGGCCCAAAAGCGCCGCCCAAGTCGGCCACACCAACACACGCCAGGTGTTCGGGGAAATGTCTCAACGACGGACGCGTGTTCGGGACATGGCCTGTAGGGTTATGAGGGTGCTACGCTAGCTAGAAAACAAAACTTTTCTGCCTCATAAACCAGGATCTACTGCTAGTTACAGGTTACGGGATTACCACTAGACGCACGGGTGCAGCGGAAGATGACTCGATGTAGTCGTACGCGTCGTAGCAGGAAGTGCAGTTGCGTGGTGGTCCGTCACGTCAATCCCCTCGCACGGTTCGTCCTAGTGCTCCAGATGCAGCACCTCCGAGGAATCCCACACGTGCAGGGAAGAAGCGATGTGCCTCAGGACTGCTAGGTCCGCGAGGAGCAGAAGGCGCGTGCGTGGGGAGGGCGACGGCAGCTGTCAAAGATGTGCAACCCCTGACCACGCCCCTACCCTTGCTTATATAGGCGTCCCCAATGAGCTCACGAGTTGGAGGCCATTAGTAACCCTAAGCCTTGTCTAATTCGGGTCTAACCCGAATTAGGCTTCCAGCCCCTTAAGCGTGCGACCCTATGAGTTCACGCACACATTGACATGGGCCGAGTACTCCTACTTGCCCAATAGTTGACAGCGGCCTCTAGCAAGGCGTGACAACTCCTATGCATGCGTAAAGATCATATCAGACGAACCACTACGACCACATATAAGTTATTCCCTTTGCCACTCGATATATGGTTCAACTCGTGGGTTAACACTTAACCCAAACACGGCCATGCATTTGTTGATCCAATCACTTGAGTGATCCAGTGATATCTCTCTCACGAAGAGAGGGGCAAATTCCATCTTAATTGTCTATGTCTCATAGCATGCTTCCCGACCACCCGAAGACCACCTTTATAAATATCCAGTTACGGAGCAGCGTTTGATAGTCCCTAAGTAGGCCGTTTCACATCTTGTGTACATACCATAATCTCAGGTCTAAGGACATAACGTATATGATGTGAATAGAGACTTTCTCATGTCGGGTCGGTCTAGCCTACATGTCTCACATGTGCCCACATTATTAGTTTGACATTTCTATGTCTATGACTTGTGAAACATAGCCATCAACTAATACATGTGCTGGTCTAATATTCAAGTGTGTTCTCACAAGAACGCCGACCAGGGACAACTTTAGAATAACCATTTAAGTAATTGAGTTCCACAAACAATTCACATAATTGCCAATCAATACAAGTTGTCAATAACGGATATTCAATGAACACTTTATTAATCATGAATACAATCAGAATATCATCATCTACATGATTAGCTCTAGGGCATATTCCCAACATGGCCGTCATGCACGCGGTCCGTGCGTCCTTGCCCTGCCGCGTGCCGCTGCCTCCCTGCCATGTCGCCCTCCACTCCCTCTGCCGCGCCTCACTCCACTCTCCCCACTCCATTCTTCCTCCTCTCTCGCGCGGGCGAGAACGGCCGAGGGAGCCGCCATCGTCGTCGCCTTGCCGTTCCCGTCACCGTGGCCGCTCTGCTAACGACTACCACTGCTAGCTCACGCCTCGAGCTCGTCATCCTCCGCTCTACCCTTGCACGCGCCTCAATCAGCCTCGCCACCGTTGCCGGTGCCCGCCGGCGGAGATGTGCCTCCGGATGCCGCTGGCGCACGGGGCTAGGGCGCCATGAGTCACCTCGGGGCAAGCCACAGCCACCAGCGGGTGCGCGGGTGCGCGGGAGCCTCCTGCTGCTCCGCCGCCTCTTCTTTGCTACCAACGAGCCCTTCTCGGCGAGATCCGTGAGCTCCAGCTTCTTCCTCTTCTCCAAATTCCGTCAAGGAGCTTGCCCAAGATTCGACAAAGGTGAAGGTCCTTCCTGCAAAATGGCCAGGCAATTACAGATCCAGGCTGGATTGATTTCCAGAAATACAGGTTCTTTTTGCAAAGTTTTTGTCCTATTCGGAATAATGAAAATGATTTCTAGAAATCTATTTAATGCTTTAGAAATTCATAACTTGCTCATTTTTGGTCAAATGAGGTGATTCAACTTGCATTGGTTTTGTCTTGATGAGATCTATGCATGAAAAATATGATATGGCAATTTTGTAGAACATTCCTGTGTAGATGTATTTATGTGCTTTAATTCTTGATATATTAAAAAATGCTAGAGTAATTATACAGAGCTCAGGAAAATGCGATTCTTGATTTGTTGGTCTTGTGTTGACATTTACTTGCTTCTAAAATAATATCATTGGTGCTTGGTATGTAACATGTTGCTGTTATGATTTATGTGCTTTAATTAGCTATATCTTGAATAATTCATAGTAAATAATATATGATAGATATGTGCTTGAAACTTTTTTTGTGCTTTGTTATGTTAAGGAGAAGCTACGAAAAGAGTAAAACATTCTGTTTGGTTAATAACTTCACAGTACAAAGCATTTTCATGCCTAGTTAAGCATTGCTACTTGTCATTTTTGTGTAGCTTAATATGTTTATCCAGTGGAGCTGTAGATTGTATGATTGGCTATTATTTTCATGATTAAGCTACTATAATTGTTATAGGATTTTCTGAGTAGTATAGCTATATATCCTTGTTTTATTTGATTATAAATACATGAATAAACTGGCTTGATAAATCTTTGTGAGTGATATATGTTGCTTTTTACTGAATTTGTGATGCATATGATCTGTTAGTGTGATTGCTTTGGTTGTACCTTCAGATTATCTCATAAGTCTATAAATGTCCCTCTCTACTTGTAATTAATTAATTCAGGCAGATTTAGGGATGCTCTAATGAACCTAGTGAAGAAGAGATTTTTTTCTGGGAATCTTATGTATCCAAGAAGTGTAGATAATTGAGGTATCTAACTGCTGTTAAAATTTAGTGGTCATTGGGTCAACAGCTTGAAAGTTATGGCTGTTGACATTTGGATTGCAGAGTTGTTTGCTTGCTGATTCATCAGGATCAGACCCTGATGTTATCTATTTTAGGCATATTTAACTTACAAATCTGGTTTTGATGTCTCAAGATGTTTTGTAGACAATTTCATAAGTTCCAGATTATCCTGATGCAAGTCAATTGGATTTATAGATCTTCAGTTATGATTTAATTACTGGACTGTTGCTTTATGTATATGAATTGATAGTGAAGCGTGGATGTAGGTTGTTTTGTGTGAAGTTTAATAGTGATATGTGTTTATAATGATTCGAATAGAGCTGTGATGATTTGTTAATTGAGTACCATTAACAATGGGATGTTCTATGGCCAATTTAGAGTGAAGTTCATAATATGATATGCAATCATAATCATCATATCATATGCATCCAACGTGCATTATTCATATGAAGGACTGAACGTGACGTGAAACGAGGATCCAAAAGAGGAGTCCCAAGGAAGTTCTCACACAAGGAGGTGTCAGGACTTGGATCGTTGATTTCATTTCGGAAGGCAAGCCCCGGAGCATTTCTTCCTGTGGTTTGTAAAATCTCACTTGAGTCTTTTTATGATGTTCGATGCATTAAGTTATAGGAGTTGTTTGAAACCGTTGCTACATATTGATATTCCTTGACTACCAATATATCCTGTACCCTGATAGATTCAGGATCATTACATGCTTAGCCATGCTTAATTAGACTGATAGAAATCGAGTGATTTATGTCACTCGCGAGCCACAGGTGGTTACCAAAGATAATGGCAAGATGATGATAATCATGGAAAGATAACCGAAGGTGTTGAATAAATAGATTGTGTTGAATAAATAGATTAGGGACCCGTTGTACGTCCTCAAGTCATGTTGAACGCATGCCCCATATTTAGCTGGAAGGATAAGTTGTTCCGATCATGAAGCCTAGTAGCTCTGTTTGGGCCGGTGACCGAAATGTAACCATAACACCGAATGGAGGTGGTGGTCAGAGGCCCGGGTTGACCGTGGGCAAGCATGCTCTGTTACCCCGACGTGTTACTGTGGGCTGTCTTGAGCGACCTTGCACCGGATAACCTCTAGGTGTAGAATGGTCCATAGCGGTCCCGCGACTTTACTCGAACAGTACCAACGGTGACTAAGGCTGCCCTTGCAAAGCATGCCTGGTTTGTGTGGAGAATTCCTCGCCAGCTGGTTAGTAATCGATTTGAATCGCCATCGTTTTTGGATAGTGAACACTTGACTTGAGCAGCGGCTTCGTAGCAATTCTATTATGGAACATAGGAATGGTTATATGGATGAGTTGAGAATGCCAAAGTGGAAATGTGGTAACCATTGATACTTATTGGTTATCTATTGATGATTAATCATAAACTATATGATGATCTAGCACAGATGCTCACCTAGTTAAGCAAGATGATAAGTATAATCTACGCTAATTAAATGAATAGACTTATATGAGCACAGCTGTTAACTTAGGCTTATTAGGATACAACTATAACTTGTTGCTAATAAGACTAAAATGTTGCATAAATATCAGCTACGCTTTTCTGCAAAGCAAAAGGACCAGTCCACCATATAAAGCCTTGCATACTCCTTGGTGTCACTTTATTTTTAGTTTATGACGGGTAAGTCTAGCTAAGTACATCCTCGTCCTCAGGGTTTATTCCCACTTGTTGCAGATCATGAGATGCTTTTTGCTATGGTGACAAGATGGACTTGTATCCCACTACGGGAGGAAATTAGACCTCGGGTAAGGTCAACTCTTATATCTCATCTTAGATGTTTTCAAAATATCTTGTTTTCGCTGTTCTTTCTTTCAGAAAGGTGTTGTAATATTCCTATATAAACTTCGATGTTGTCGGTGTTCCGACCCTCGAGGGGTTAACACCAACGAGTAATATCGTATCCGCGTGCTCCCTAATCCGGTGGGTGATGCAAGAACGACACAATGATTTATCCTGGTTCGGGCAAAGAAGGCCCTACGTCCAGCGGGGGGAGGATGATTCGTGTTATCTTGCACCGAAGTGCTAGTACAGGGGAAAATACAAGCTGGTGTGAGGAGTGAAAGGTGGAGTTGGGGCGTGCGGACGCCTTGCTCTCGACCTCGCACAGGCTCACGGTGTCACTCAGTGATCTAGGGACTTAATGTTTCTATGCTCCAGATCCTCTCCCTCTGAGTCCGGTCCCCCTTCTCTAACGCCCTGGCGCCTCCTTTTATAGACGAAGGAGGGGCACAGGTGTACACGTATTTCAAGCTCTCATGACGCTGATGATGTATGACGTTGAGGCCGATCATGTCATTGCTGCTGTAGTGATGTACGTCGGTATGGGAGGCCCTGCAGCCGTCGCATCGGGAGTTGTTGAAGTTCAGCTCGAGGGTTCGCTCGGTGAAGCCGAGGGGCGACGGTCGAGGGTCCTGGCCGGAGCCGAGGGGGTTGTGCCGAGGTGGTCGAGCTTCGCTGGATAAGATCAAATCCCGGAAAACACGGTAAACAGGTTAGTTTATACGTTTCGAGATGGTGCGGGTCGTGGCACAGCGCTCGGTATGGCGCAACAGCGTAACATGACTTGCGGGATTCCGGGGCATGGGCAGTAAAAGTAGATTTGACCGCCACGCCTGTGACTATTACCGTAACTGTGGCCATGCGGTTAGGCGGGGTTAGATAGGTCGCATTAAATGCGCGCGGATTTGCACGGGGGAGTTGGTGGCCGAGGGGTGCACTTCTCCTCGAGGGCCGCCCATTCGCCCGGGCGAAGTTACGTCCTCGAGGGCCGGCTCGTTCGCTGGACGAAGTTCCATCCTCGAGGGGTAGCTCGAATCATTCCCTCGCGTATATAGTACTCGTCCGTTCGGTATCCTCTCTGATGAACAGCACTGGTCCGTTCGGTAGCCTCTCGAGCAGGCTTCGGTTTTGGGCCGTCGTTGTTCGTTCGCGGGCCAGTCCGATACGTCTCAGCCTATAGGCCTTCGTACGTTAGCGCGGGAGTTTATCGGAGGGTTCAAGATGCTGGTTTGGCGGGGCTTTAGTTTGTTAAGCAAGGGGTCTGGGATACCTGTTTCCAGGGTATCGACAGTAGCCCCCGAGCCCCTGCGCGAGTGATGTCACTCGGGGAGGGGGTCAGGAATTTTAGGAAAGAGACGTGATTTGGATTTTTTCGCGGGGGTCGCGCGAGCGACCCCCGCGGGGGTAGCCCCCGAGGCCTCGTAGGAGTCGAAAGACTCCTGTGAGGGCTTTATTTTATATTTAGTTAAGGGCGCTCGTCCAGTCGGCTATAGGCCTGAACTGGAGTCGTAGCGTTTTACCGAGGGGAGCCCCCGGGGAATTTTTTGACCCTCTTTCGTCGAGAGGCGCCGGACACAGGCGAGCCCCCGAGCCTCGTGCAGCTGGGACGTTGCTGGCCTCGGCATTCTTCTCACGAGTCCTTTCGATTGGATGTGAGGCGAGAAGCATCGGACTACCCCCGCTAGGGCGAGCCGCGAAGATCTCAGTGAGCTGGTAACGGGAAAATCCAAGCGAGAGCCCGTTCCTCGTTCGATAGAGGTCGGCAGGTGGCCCGGAGGCGGTCTCATTAAAGCAAAACGCAATGGTTCTAAGGATTTCGATTCCATTCGATAGGTCTCGGCGGCTCGATGCCTCCCTTCAGGGGGATTCCATAAGGTCCGTAGCGTTTCGCCTTGGATGCGTCCAAAGGGGTCTCGAGGGTTCGTTCTCGAGCAAGGCCTCGTGTTGGCTCCCCTTGGTCACCCCTGACTCGGGTGCTCGAGGGCTGCTGTCGAACCCTGTTCGTGGGGTCAGCCTTCGCTCCTTCGAGACTTAGGGCCGGAGCCCGGTTTTGATGCTCAAGGGTGGTCGTTAAGCCCTCACACGAGGACTGGCCTTCGCTCCCTCGAGACTTTGAGATAGGGTCAGACCTCGTTTTCTCCTCTCGCGGAAATCTCTGTCGACGAGTAATCATTCTCTTTCGGCGCTCAAGGGCGGTCGTTAAGCCCTCACTCGAGGACCGGCCTTCGCTCCCTCGAGACTTCGAGGCGGGGTCGGAGCCCGCTCTTTTGCGGTGCTCAAGGGCGGTCGTTAAGCCCTCACTCGAGGACCGGCCTTCGCTCCCTCGAGACTTCGAGGCGGTGTCGGAGTCCGCTCTTTTTCGGTGTTCAAGGGCGGTCGTTAAGCCCTCACATGAGGACCGGCCTTCGCTCCCTCGAGACTTTGAGGCGGAGTCGGAGTCCGCTCTTTTGCAGTGCTCAAGGGCGGTCGTTAAGCCCTCACACGAGGGCCGGCCTTCGCTCCCTCGAGACTTCGAGGCGGAGTCAGAGTCCGCTCTTTTATGGTGCTCAAGGGCGGTCGTTAAGCCCTCACACGAGGACCGGCCTTCGCTCCCTCGAGACTTCGAGGCAGAGTCGGAGTCCGCTCTTTTGTGGTGCTCAAGGGCGGTCGTTAAGCCCTCACACGAGGGCCGGCCTTCGCTCCCTCGAGACTTCGAGGCGGAGTCGGAGTCCACTCTTTTACGGTGCTCAAGGGCGGTCGTTAAGCCCTCACACGAGGACCGGCCTTCGCTCCCTCGAGACTTCGAGGCGGGGTCGGAGCCCGCTCTTTAGCGGTGCTCGAGGGCGGTCGTTAAGCCCTCACATGAGGACCGGCCTCCGCTCCCTTGAGACTTCGAGGTACGTTTTACCTTATGTAGAAAACTCCGTCAGCGAGTAACGGTCCTTTTTTTTCTTATCGTTGGGCACGCCTTTTGAGGAGAAGGGCTTACCAGAGCGATCGTGGCGGGCCCGAGCAACAGCTCTCTGCCAGAGATATGACACGTGCGTTCGGTCGAGGGTCGAGGGGGGAACGGTCAGGTAAACGCATTAATTGCGGGAAGTTACCTTTTCCCTGCCGCCAGGCTCCGCCCGTTGCTCTTCCCGAGTATAAAAACGGAGGGGGCAGGCGTTCGCTCCCACCTTTGCCATTCTGCCGAGCTCCTGCTTTCCTACGCGCGTGAGGATAAAAACTTAGAGCGAGAAGTCGCGATTGGGAACCTTCCTGGTCGTCCGTCTACCGAAGAGATTCGTGCCGCTGTTGCCGCCGCCGCGCCCACCGAGCAGATCTGCGCCGCCGCCATCGCCATGGCCCCAGTTCTCCAGCCCGCCGAGCCCTGGCGCCCGTCGACCGTGACGCGGCAGAGGCTGACCGAGCTGGTGAGGGAAGGGCTTCTCTGCCCCATCATGGATTCGAATCAGCCGGAGTGGATCACGTCGCCCAGGGACCACGAAGAGCCAAACCCGCCGGAGGGGTACGTGGTGAGCGTCCTGAAGTTCCATCGGCACGGGTTCGGCGTTCCCCCAAGCGAGTTCATGCGGGGGCTGACGAACTACTACGGCGTCGAGCTCCACCATTTCTCCCCCAATGTCATCTCCATCGCCGCCATCTTCGCGGCCGTCTGCGAGGGCTATCTCGGAATGGAGCCGCATTGGGAGCTATGGCTCCACCTGTACAAGGGGGAGTGGTTCGCCTCCCCGGTGTCGGTCGGAGTAAGGCGGATCATCAGAGCGGGATGCCTCAACTTCGCGTTGAAGACCGGGAGGTCAGAGGAGCCACGCGAGTACATCCCCACCGGGTTGGCGACCAACCACTCCCGGTGGGACGAGCAGTGGTTCTATCTGCGCAACGACGGCGGCTATCTCCCGCCGTACACCGGGCGGCTCATCGCCGAGCGTCCATACAATTGGCCGTTCGGTGTCGCGGGAGACCTTTAGCGTCGACTTCACCCCCTCGTGGTCGCGCTGAGGACCCTTCGAGAAGTGGGCCTGACGGCGGGGATAGTCGCCTCGGCCTTTCACAGTCGACGGGTGCTCCCTCTGATGGAGCGCCCGCTGCGGTTGGACGAGATGCTCCCCTCGGCGGCGCTCGAGCTTCTTAGGAGGTGCCGGATGTCCGGCGACAGGCCGTCCGCCTCGGAAGTCGTCGTGCGGGTAAAGGGGATGGTGTCTGGCTCGTTCAAGGTGGAAGACGTCAACCGCCTCCCCATGCGGCCAGAGGAGGGTTGCCTCAACCTGGTGAGTGCCTCGACTCATGACCTTCGAGTTTCCCCCTTTCCTCTCT
Organism: Bothriochloa decipiens; assembly: GCA_023333625.1. Taxonomy (NCBI): domain Eukaryota; kingdom Viridiplantae; phylum Streptophyta; class Magnoliopsida; order Poales; family Poaceae; genus Bothriochloa; species Bothriochloa decipiens. The sequence goes on along the minus strand of CM041631.1, from coordinate 15,637,864 downwards.
GTCTCCGTGACTAAATGTCTTTACGCAGGGGAGAATCGACTACCGGAGATCGAGGCCTCCACTGAGGGAGGACGCCACCGATCGTCAGGTAAGACGCTTCACCGCCCAGCAAGAGAAGCGGAGTAAGGACGAGGAGGTGAAAAAGAAAGCCAAGAAGCTCCGGGAGCGCGAAAGGCTCGCGAAGCGCCGCGCTGAGCAGAGGCGCGACGGGCTCCCGAAGGAGGAGTCTCCCTCGTTCGAGGGAGATTAAGATGATGATGATGACAGTGATGACGTCGAGGGGGTGGAGGGGCGCCTCGACCGCGCCCTGCCGGAATCCAGCCATGCTGACCGCCCCTTCGTACAGGAGGAGGTGGCGGAGCAGCGTGCCCCTCAGCCGACGGTGTCGGCCTCGGAGCGCCGACGTGGAAAAAGGGGGGGCCGAGGCCTTGCCTCGAGGGGGGTCACCTACTTCGCGTCATACTCGAGGTGGGAGCCCACCCACTTCGATCCAGGAGACCCGGTCCCGGTCGTCGGCGCGCGCGGAGCAGAGGCGTGCCCAGGAGGCCCTGTCGACGCGGGGAAGCGCGGCGACGCCACTGATGGCCCCGAGCAGCCCTAGCCCTGCGAAGGGCTCGGCTTCGGGAGGGGTCTCGAAATCTGCGGGCAGTTCGAGGGGTGCCCAAAAGGCCTCTATACCCTTCGGGTAAGTGCCGTTGAATCGTATTCTTTTCGTTGCATCGTCTTTGTGCGTTTCAATAAACCTTTTGCCGTTCTGCTTTTCAATCAGGCCCAAACGCCAAATCGAGGAGGCGTCCCTCGCGCCGGCCAAGCGGCTCAAGATGGATGCAGCCTCGAAGACGGGGGCCCCGGCTACAGGTGCGTCATCGAGGCCCTTGGCCCCGTGGGAAGCCAAATGGCTGTCCTCCGCCCTTGGTGCTATGGCACGTGGTAGGCTGATGGGTTCCACTCCTGCTGCAGGGTCGAGCGTCCCGGGGGCCACGGCGGGTGGCGACTCCGTGCCTGAGAGGACGCACGAGGGAGGGAGCACCTCCTTGACCTCACCGCCTGCGGCCCTCGAGCTCGACCCGGCACCAGGAGGCGACGCCCCGACGTCGGGGGCTTCCGTTTCAGGCGGTCCGGAGGCTTCGATCCCCGCACCCGAGGCGGGAGCCCCCGAGGGCCATGAGCCGGGAGAGGGGGCCGTCGTCGTGGACCTCGAGGGTGAGGAGGCCTCGACCCTTCCCCCCTCGACGGGAGAGCGGCGGCCCTGGCTAGCGGGGCTGCGCGAGCTCGAGGCCCGGAGGGAGCAGGAGCAGGGGGCCCTGCAAGAAGCGGAGCCGCCACGGCCGCAGCAGGAGGAGGAGGAAACTGGGGACCAGCCCCAGCATCAGTAGGCGCAGCAGACGCCGCCGGGGGATGCGGCGCCGTTGGACCCGTCAGCGCAGCAACCGCCCGAGACGTCTGAGGCGGAAGTGACTTCCGGACTGCCCAAACAGTGGGTGTCCGTGATCACTATGGACGAGTTGCTGTCCGAACAAGAAGCGGCGTCGAAGGCGTCGACGGTCCCGCGGCTGCCAGGGGCGCAACCAGAGGATGCCCCGGTACCGAGCCCGGCAGAAGATGCGCCGGCGGTGGTCCCACCGGCGCCACAAGTCATGGTGTTGGGTGAAGCTTCGGCCTCCACACCTTCGCTGCCTCCGACTGCACCGGGCGCAGCACCGGATCAGGCGTCGCAACCGTCGACGAAGCAGCCGGAGGAGACGGCGGCTGTCGGTGTGCTGAGGAGGTCGACGTCCGACCCCGGGCTGGCGGGTGCCCGCGCCGCGTCAGTGTTCCACATCCCGGGAGAGTTGGCCGTGGTTACGGCGTTCCAGGCAATGTGGTGGAGGAGATCGATTCCTTAGCACGAGCCAAGGTCAAGACGGTCCTTCCAGACTGGGGCAAGGAGCGCATCGTGCTCCGGGAACTTGGCGATCCCAGCGCTCCAGGGATCGAGATGAACGACCCGACGGAGGTCAAGTGCTGGGAGGAGGCCGAACGGTCCCGGGCGTGGCTGCGGCACTTGCTGAAGGTGGGCGCCGAACTCGTCGAAGGCCTTGACCGGAATCTCGGGGTGAGTTGCTGTGTTAGGCCATGTGTATATTTTTAAGTTCTTTCGTATGGGATGCCTCAACCCTCGATTTCCTGTCCCTAGGCGGCGCGGAGGCGGTCCTACTTGAAGTCAGTCTTCCTCCATGAAACGCACAACAGCCGGGAGGAAGTGCTTCGCCAACTCGAGGCCGGCAGTTCTGCGCAGAGCAGGGTGGCCGAGCTCGAGGAGGAGCTGAAGCAGACGAGGGAGGAGGCCGCCAAGGCCAAAGAGGAAGCCGCCCGGGCGAAGGCGGACTCCGACGCCGCTCGAGGGGAAGCCGCCCGCCTCGAGGGGGAGCTCGAGCGTGCCAGGAAGGAGGCTGATGTGGCGAAGGCCGAATCAGAGAAGGCCAGGGTTGAGAGCGTTCGAGCCCAGGAGCGCGTCGAGCTGCTCATGGCGGAGGCTCAGAGCTCCGTGGCGCGCATCCGTTCGCTCGAGGCCAGCTTCGCTGAGGTCTCCGCCACGCGCAACGCCCTCTCCGCCTTTGCCCAGGAAGAGAAGAGCCGTGCCGCCGACCTGGAAATCCAGCTCGGGGCCATGAAGGCCACCCTCCAGGACAAGGAGCAGGCCATCATCCTGGCTGGTGGCGCCCTCGAGACCCTCCGCTTCGAGAAGACGGAGGTGACCCGAGCCTTCAAAGAGGCCCAGCGGGAGCGGGACGAGGCTCAGGGGGAGCGCGACGCCGTGCTGGGGGATCGCAACGCCCTCGAGACTCGCTGTGCTGGTGAGTTCCTCAAAGGGTTTTTGATCTTTGTTCTTTCCGTATGGTTTATCAAATTCTTGCTTTGTGCTTCAGGCATCGAGTCCGAGCTGCTTGCGACTCAAGACGCCGCCAAGGCGCTGCAGGAGAGCCTTGCGGCGGAGGGGGCGCTTCTTGGTCGGCTCCGGGTTGCCCTCGATGGGCTCTGCGCCCTCTGGGAGGTCGGGCCCGTCGAGGGCACCGAAGAAGACATCCCCGGTGCTGCGCTCGTGGACCGGATCTACTACCTCGACGCCACCCTTCGAGATCGCGTGCGGGAGACGCTTCATACTGGCGTGAAGCGGGCGCTTGCGGTGGTCTCCTCCGGCTTCGTTTTTGATATGAACGTGGTGGCCCAAGGCTTTGTTCCTGACATCTCGAAGACCGACGCCGAGAATGAGGAGCATTGCCGAGGGCTCATCAACGACGCCGAGAGGCCGGGGGGAGAGCTGGCGAAGTTATTCGAGGACAAAGTCCTCCCCCCGGCGGATGTAGGATACCATGTCGAGGGGGGTGGTGACGGGGCGAGCCTGTAGGGCAAGACTGGGCGAGGGTGCCCATGTAATGAATTAATTTTTGTAAATTACATTCAATGTGGCTTTGAAAGCCCCTTTTTGAACATGAATGCATCTATCATAATGCGATTTGTCGTTTTACTCTCGAACCTTTTCTGCTTTCTACTCACCTAGACTTTGCTTTTTTGACTAAGTTTTTGACGCAAACACGTATCCCTCGAGGGGGGAGCGAGTGGAGGTACCGTAGCCCGGGGGCGTAGGAGAGCTCCGGCTCGACAGCCCTCGACCCCAAGGGAATTCGAGGCATTTTCTACTTAGTCGATAGGCGTAGTCGAGGTGTGAGAAAGAAGAAGCGCTCGAGTTCTGCTCGCCTCACTTTTGTTTCCCGACTGAGCGTTCAACGTGAACTCGTATCCCTCGAGGGGGGGAGCGAGTGGAGGTACCGTAGCCCGGAAGCGTAGGAGAGCTCCGGCTCGACAACCCTCGACCCCAAGGGAATTCGAGGCGTTGTCAACTTAGTTGGGAAGCAAAAAGAGGGGAGCATGCGAAAAAATCGTTCGTATTTTTAGGAACTTAGGGGGTTCCCCCCCCATTAGCCCCCGAGGGAGGCTCGACTCTGGTAAGACAGGGTCGAGGCTACCTCTTGCATGTATAATAACGAGTTTGAACTTATAATCGAAAGTAGTCCTTATATTTGTCATGCGGGAATGTACAAGACATGCGAGAATGTACAAGGGCACTGGTGCCCTAAGGGTAGAAACGACGTAGCTGTTCGATGTTCCACGCGTTGGTGAGGATTTCGCCTTTGTCGTTAGCGAGCTTGTACGTCCCGGGCTTTAGCACTTCAGCTACGGCGAATGGACCTTCCCATGGCGGCGTCAGCTTGTGACGTCCTTTGTTGCTCTGCCGTCGACGTAGGACGAGGTCTCCAACTTGGAGGTCCCTCGAGCGCACGTGCTTGTCGTGGTAGCGTCGAAGTTTTTGCTGATACCTCGCGGAGTGAAGCAGCGCCATGTCTCGAGCTTCCTCGACCTGGTCGACGGCGTTTGCGAGGGCTTCTTCGTTGGTTTGCTCGTTGTACGCCTTTAGCCGAGGGGAACCATACTCGAGGTCAGTGGGGAGGACGGCCTCGGACCCATAGACCAAGAAGAATGGGGTGAACCCCGTGGCTCGACTAGGTGTTGTCCTTAAGCTCCATAGGACCGACGGCAACTCCGCGGCCCATTTTTTTCCGTGCTTGCCGAGGCGTTTGAGGATCCTTGGCTTGAGGCCCTGCAAAATCATGCCATTGGCGCGCTCAACCTGGCCGTTAGTTCGAGGATGTGCAACCACGGACCAATTCACACGGATGTGATGGCGATCGCAAAAATCCAAGAACTTCTTGCCGGTGAATTGCGTGCCGTTGTCGGTGATGATGACGTTCGGGACCCCGAAGCGATGGATTATGTCGGTGAAGAACTCGACCGCCCGTTCGGAGCGGATGTTGCTGATGGGCCAGGCCTCGATCCATTTGGTAAACTTATCGACGGTGACGAGCAGGTGCGTGTACCCTTTGGTGGTCCTTTTGAGAGGCCCCACAAGATCGAGCCCCCAGACCGCAAACGGCAAGGTGATGGGGATCATTTGTAGGGCGTGAGCTGGGAGGTGCGTCTGCTTAGCGTAGAATTGACACCCTTTGCACGAGCGGACGATGTTCGTGGCGTCGAAAACGGCGGTCGGCCAGTAGAAACCTTGTCGGAAAGCATTGCCTACGAGGGTCCTTGGCGCTGCGTGGTGGCCGCAGGCTCCTGAGTGTATGTCCTCGAGGAGCCTCCTGCCTTCCTCGATGGTAATGCAGCGCTGAAGAACACCCGAAGGGCTTCACCTGTAGAGTTCCTTGCCATCACCGTAGATGACGTAGGACTTGGCGCGTCGCGCGATCCGTCGAGCTTCGGTTCGGTCCTCCGGAAGTTCTCCCCTAATGAGGCAGTCGAGTAAAGGGGCTCGCCAATCCGGTGGCGGGTTCGACGGAGGGGATGTCTCATGGATCTCCATAACCTGGGCCCCGGTCGAGGGGGCCCCGATCGAGGTCATGGGGTAGGGCTTCGAGGGCGTAGAGCAAGCCCCCGGGCCCAAATCGACGGAGGGCTCGAAGAGGTCCCTCGAGAACACGTCCGGAGGGACCGTACCTCGAGTCGACGCAATTTTCGCGAGCTCATCCGCGGCTTCGTTGTACCGTCGAGCGATGTGGGTAAGCTCGAGGCCATGGAATTTGTCTTCCAACTTGCGCACTTCGTTGCAGTATGCTTCCATCTTGGCGTCGTGGCAGCTCGAGGCCTTCATCACTTGGTCGATGATTAGCTGTCAATCGCCTCGAACGTCAAGGCATCGGACCCCGAGTTCGAGGGCGATTCGTAATCCGGCGACAAGTGCCTCGTACTCTGTGACGTTGTTAGATGCGGCAAAGTGGATGCGAACGACGTAGCGCATGTGGACTCCGAGGGGTGAAATGAAGAGCAAGCCCGCGCCTGCTCCTGTCTTCATGAGCGACCCGTCGAAGTACATTGTCCACAGCTCGGCTTGGATTTGGACTGGCGGCAACTGAGTGTCGGTCCACTCGGCGACGAAATCCGCCAGCACTTGAGACTTGATGGCCTTCCGCGGTGCGTAGTTGATGGTCTCGCCCATCAGCTCGACCGACCACTTGGCAATCCTTCCAGCTGCCTCCCGGTTATGGATGATCTCCCCCAAGGGGAACGAGGATACCACAGTAACCGGGTGGCCGAGGAAGTAGTGCTGGAGCTTGCGACGTGTAAGGATGATGGCGTAGAGCAGCTTCTACACCTGTGGGTAGCGGATTTTCATTTCCGAAAGCACCTCGCTGACGAAGTAAACCGGCAGCTGGACTGGCAAGGCGCGTCCTTCCTCTTGCCTCTCTACCACTATGGCCGCGCTGACCACCTGGGTGGTTGCGGCGACATAGAGGAGGAGGGGCTCAGGTGGTTCAGTCGACGTTGCTGGTCGAGGAGGGACGAGGATCGGAGTGGACATCAGCTTGGCTTTGAGTTCGTCGAGGGCCCCCTCGGCCTCTGGGGTCCACGTAAATCGCTCGGATTTTTTCAATAGACGGTACAGAGGCATGGCTTTCTCCCCTAAACGTGAGATGAAACGGCTGAGGGCCGCGAGGCAGCCTGTGACCCTCTGCACGCCCTTGAGATCTCGAATCGGACCCATTCGCATGATGGCCGCCACCTTTTCGGGGTTGGCCTCGATCCCGCGTTGGGAGACGATGTATCCGAGGAGCATGCCCCGAGGCACTCCGAAAACACATTTCTCAGGATTGAGTTTTATGTTTTTGGCTCAAAGGCACCCGAATGTGATTTCGAGGTCTCGGATGAGGTTGTCCGCTTTTTTGGACTTGACCACGATGTCATCGACGTAGGCTTCGACCGTATCGCCTATGTGTTCGCCGAAGACATGGAGCATACAACGCTGATACGTTGCCCCGGCGTTTCGAAGGCCGAAAGGCATTGTCACATAGCAGTACATGCCAAAAGGTGTGATGAAGGAAGTCGCGAGCTGGTCGGACTCTTTCATCTTAATTTGGTGGTAACCGGAGTAAGCATCGAGGAACGAGAGGGTTTCACACCCCGCGGTAGAGTCGACAATTTGATCAATGCATGGTAAAGGAAATGGAACTTTGGGACATGCTTTGTTTAAACTAGTATAGTCGATACACATCCGCATCTTTCCATTCTTTTTCTTAACTAAGACGGGATTAGCTAACCATTCGGGGTGATGAACCTCCTTGATGAATCCAGCCGCCAAAAGCTTGTGTACCTCCTCGCCGATGATCCTACGCTTCTCCTCGTCGAAGCGGCGCAGGCGTTGCTTCACCGGTCTGGACCCGGCCCGGATTTCCAAGGCGTGCTCGGCGACTTCCCTCGGTATGCCCGGCATATTCGAAGGACTCCACGCAAACATATCAGCGTTCGCGCGGAGAAAGTCGACGAGCATAACTTCCTATTTGTCCTCGAGGTCGGCGCTGATCGTTAGCACCTTCTCGCATGGGTAGCTCGGGTCGAGGGGGACTTTCTTGGTGTCTTGTGCCGGCTCGAAATTGCCAGCGTGTCGCTTGGGATCCGGCATCTCGTCGGCGAGGTGCTCGAGGGTCGTGGCTATCATGGCGTTTTCCTCGACGGCCTCCCCATATTCGACGCATTCGACATCGCAGTCGTATGCGTGCTCGTAGGAGGAGGCGACAGTGATGACGCCTTTGGGTCCTGGCATCTTGAGCTTGAGGTAGGTGTAGTTTGGGATCGCCATGAACTACGCGTAGCCCGGTCGACCGATGATGGCGTGATACGTTCCGTGGAACCCGACCACCTCGAAGGTGAGGGTCTCTTTCCTGAAGTTGGCAGGGGTGCCAAAACAGACAGGGAGTTCGATACGGCCGACGGGGAAAGCCTTCTTCCCTGGCACGACGCCATGGAACCCCCCGACGCTGGGTCAGAGTTGGTGCCTCCTGACCCCCAGGAGGTCGAGGGTCTCGAGGTAGATGACATTCAGGCTGCTGTCGCCGTCCATGAGGACCTTCGAGAGGCGCGTGTTGATGATGATTGGGTCAACGACGAGCGGATAGGCCCCGGGGTTGGGGACTCGATCCGGATGGTCATCGCGGTCGAAGGTGATGGGCGCATCGGACCAGTCGAGGTAGTGAGGTGTCGCGACACGAGATGAGAAGACCTCCCGACGCTCCCGCTTACGCTGTCGGGGCGTGAGCTGGGTCGAGGATCCCCCGTAGATCATGTAGCAGTCATAGACTTCGAGGAATTTTCCGTCTTCCCCGTTCTCTCCCTCGCCGCCGCCTTGGTCTTTCTTGTCGTCACCTTTATTCACACCCACTTGCTCGAAGCGCCTTCGAAGCATGCGGCAGTCCTTAAGCTTGTGTTTTGCCCCGTCCTTATGGTAAGGACAGGGCTCATTGAGCATCTTGTCGAAGATGGCGCCCTCGGGGGGCGCGGGGGGACCTCGAGGTCTTTTTCATTCGGTTGCAGCGACGAGATCATCTTCTGCAGCTCCCGCTTGCCTTGTTGGTTTTTCTTCTTCTTGTTATTTCTCTTCGGCCCTTTGCTCGAGCCTCCGGCGTTGTTGGCTACCGGCGTTTTTCCCTTGTCCTTTACGTCATTGAAGAAGGCGCCGACGGCCTCCTCGCCAGCGGCGTAGTTGGCGACCACATCCATAAGCTCGTCGACGGTGTCGGGGCGGTTTCGCCCTAACTCGCGAACTAGGTCCTTGCAGGTTGTACCCGCAACAAACGCTAGAACGACGTCGAGGTCGGAGATGTGGGGCAGCTCGATGCGGAGCTTGGAGAACCGTCGAGCAAAGTCGCGGAGAGACTCTCCTGGCTTTTGCTTGTAGTTGCGCAATTCCCAGGAGTTTCCAGGACGCACGTAGGTACCTTTGAAGTTCCCCTCGAAGATGCGGACAAGGTCGGTCCAAGTGCGAATCTGATCGGGGGGAAGCTCCTCGAGCCACCTACGCGCGGTGTCGGACAGGAACAGGGGAAGGTGACGTATGATGGCGTGATCATCACGCGCCCCGCCCGCCTGACAAGCCAACCGGAAGTCGGCTAGCCAGAGCTCGGGATTGGTTTCGCCGTTATATTTGGCGAGGCTCGTGGGGGGTCGAAATTTGTCGGGCAGCTGGGCGCAGCGGATCCTCCTGCTGAAGACCCGGGGGCCCGGTGGCTCTGGGGCCTGTTGGTCCTCTTCGCTGTCATAACGCCCACCTCGATGGGCGCTGTACCCTCGATCCTCGGCATCCCCGTGCTTGCGTCTGCGGTTCTCGACAATGTCGAGGCGCGCGTCACGGGGAGCGCGGTCATCGTTCATAGGCTCTCGGGCCGAGTTCTTCTTCTATCGGGGGGCCGCCCCCTGATAGACCGAGCCCTCCCTCTCGGGTCGGGAGGGCTCGACCTGAGGCTCGGAGGCAGCTCCTTGACGCCTTGAGGCTGAGCTCTCGGCTTGTTGAGCAGCAGCAACTTGGAGGAGGCCCTCGACCTCGCGTTGTATCCGCCGAGCTTGCGAGTTGGAAGGTGCAGGCATATTGCGGAGGAGCATAGCCGCCGCAACAACGTTCTGGCTTGCTCGGGGATAACGGTGGACGGGTTGCTCGGGTGCTCCTTCCTCGACGATCTGCCGGTTGACCTCTCGGGCCCTGGCTCGGGCTCTACCGCCGAGCGGTCGCCGCTCTTGTTCGAGGGTCATCTCGAGTAAGCGCAAGCGTTCCTGCTCGTCGGCGAGCTTTGCCTGCAACTCCCGAATCTGTGCCATCTGCGCGTCCTGCTCGCCAAGACGAGGGCACGCTTCTCGGGGCACGTCTGGTTGTTGGTCCTCTGCTCTGGGGGGAGCGTCTCTCGCCACGGCGGTTGACGCCGCGGCCGCTGGATCGACGGTTTCCTCATCGGAGTCGACCCCACCATCGATGTGGAGGCATTCTCGGATAGGATCCCAGTGATCAGAGTCAGTGTCAGGGTCGCCGCAGTAGAAGACGGGGAATTGCCCCCGCGCCTCCTCCTGCAGCCGCCGTCAGAGTGTGCCGACGGTGTACCTCCGGGGGCCGAGCGCTCTTGCGAAAGCCGAACCCTCGGAGGCCGGTGTGACAGTCCCCACGTCCGTCATCGCGCGGAGAAGGGTGTCTGGGTGGTCCTCCGACGCGCTGGCGACGGAGTGGGTTGATGTCGTAGCCGTCGTTGTGGGATTGTTGAAGTCGGTCGAAGACCACCGACGATGCTCGAACAGCCCGTGCGGAAGCGAGCTTGATCGAGCGGGGGTTTCGTTGCACTTTCCCGACGCACGCATGGTGAGAGCGGAGTCAGGGTTGTGCCGGGATCCTGCCGGTTTGCCCTCTGCCTCCAAACTCGGGTCAGATACGCCCTCAACAAGAGGTTTCTCATCTCCGGTTTGGGGCATGGAGAAAGCGGCGGGGACCCTTCTCGACTTGGGTTGATGACGATGACGGCGCCGACCGTGCCTCCTTCTGGATGTGGAGGCGTGGTCATGAGACTGGCGAGCGGCTCCCCATGAGCATGGGGGCGCATCGCGACCTCCGTTCGGGTCACTGATCGAGAGCAGGGTCATGTCGTAGCCCTGGCCGAGGGTCATGTACTCCAGGCTCCCGAACCAGATCACCGTAGCCTGCGGAAGTGGTGAAACGAAATCGCCCATTCGGAAAAATGGCGGGAAATCGTTAGTGACACACGGCTCCCCTACCTGGCGCGCCAACTGTCGGTGTTCCGACCCTCGAGGGGTTAACACCAACGAGTAATATCATATCCGCGTGCTCCCTAATCCGATGGGTGATGCAAGAACGACACAATGATTTATCCTGGTTCGGGCAAAGAAGGCCCTACGTCCAGCGGGGGGAGGATGATTCGTGTTATCTTGCACCGAAGTGCTAGTACAGGAGAAAATACAAGCTGGTGTGAGGAGTGAAAGGTGGAGTTGGGGCGTGCGAACGCCTTGCTCTCGACCTCGCACAGGCTCACGGTGTCACTCAGTGATCTAGGGACTTAATGTTTCTATGCTCCAGATCCTCTCCCTCTGAGTCCGATCCCCCTTCTCTAACACCCTGGCGCCTCCTTTTATAGACGAAGGAGGGGCACAGGTGTACACGTATTTCGAGCTCTCATGACGCTGATGACGTACGACGTTGAGGCCGATCATGTCGTTGCTGCTGTAGTGATGTACGTCGGTATGGGAGGCCCTGCAGCCGTCGCATCGGGAGTTGTTGAAGTTTAGCTCGAGGGTTCGCTCGGTGAAGCCGAGGGGCGACGGTCGAGGGTCCTGGCCGGAGCCGAGGGGGTTGTGCCGAGGTGGTCGAGCTTCGCTGGATAAGATCGAATCCCAGAAAACACGGTAAACAGGTTAGTTTATACGTTTCGAGATGGTGCGGGTCGTGGCACAGCGCTCGGTATGGCGCAACAGCGTAACATGACTTGCGGGATTCTGGGGCATGGGCAGTAAAAGTAGATTTGACCGCCACGCCTGTGACTATTACCGTAACTGTGGCCATGCGGTTAGGCGGGGTTAGATAGGTCGCATTAAATGCGCGCGGATTCGCACGGGGGAGTTGGTGGCCGAGGGGTGCACTTCTCCTCGAGGGCCGCCCATTCGCCCGGGCGAAGTTACGTCCTCGAGGGCCGGCTCGTTCACTGGACGAAGTTCCGTCCTCGAGGGGTAGCTCGAATCATTCCCTCGCGTATACAGTACTCGTCCGTTCGGTATCCTCTCTGATGAACAGCACTGGTCCGTTCGGTAGCCTCTCGAGCAGGCTTCGATTTTGGGCCGTCGTTGTTCGTTCGTGGGCCAGTCCGATACGTCTCAGCCTATAGGCCTTCGTACGTTAGCGCGGGAGTTTATCGGAGGGTTCAAGATGCTGGTTTGGCGGGGCTTTAGTTTGTTAAGCAAAGGGTCTGGGATACCTGTTTTCAGGGTATCGACAGATGTAATTGTGAACTTTATGTAACATGTGGACTGTGGTTACTGAATCATGTACGATCTTGTGGTTACTGAATAATAATGTACGATCTTGGTTGTAACTTGGTTTGAAATCCTTTGTGATTTTCTGGACTATCGGGTTTATATGGGCTTAGGTGCAACTTAAACTGTTTCAACAGGTTAATTTGGACTTAAGCTTATATAAATTGGGTGGTTCTATTACAGCTCCAGCCATGGGGCGAGCGGCCCGCGGCCGCCAAACCATGGATGGTCGGCCGGCGGACCCCTGCTTCCTCTTACGCCTAAAAGGACCTAAATGGCCTAGAGGGGGTGAATAGGCCTGTTTGAAAATCTTGAAACTCACAAACTTGAAATGCGGAAGTTAAATACCTACCGGAACTTCCGGTGGGTTTGGATCAGAAGTTCCGGTTACCGGAACTTCCAGTGCAAACCGACCAGAACTTCCGGTGCCCTACTGAGCTACGAAATCAGAGTAAAATGAGTTGTGATTTTGGTTTTGATTGTTACCACACCCTCCTAGATGTTGTTGGTGGTGATGTCAAAATCCACGGAGCTTGGCACCTCACCGAATCGAAGATCGGGTCCTCCAACCTATGAATTTTTGGGGGTAGAGAGGAAGAATACGAAGAACATAAGAACAAGGGTAGTCGATGCTACCTCCTCAGCAAGACATAAGATTTATACCAAGGTTCGACAATCCGCACAAAGGAGTTCCTACGTCCTCGTTGTTGAGGTTACCACAAAGGTTTCCTCCCTCAAGCAACCACGAAGGTAAACTCAAGATATCCACTAAGAATCAGGGGTAATACAAACACTTCGGATTGCCCTCACAAATGAATCAACATGGGCAGCCGCGAAGAACGCCTAGCTGGCTAGGGCTCCAAAAATCCAAGAGTAATAAATGCAAACCACACTAGCAAGACGAGGAAGACAAGTGCTCAAGTCGACAATCGATGCTCCCGCTCTCAAATCTCACGTCCCTAGCTCAAACAATCGAAGATTGAAGCTTGGAAGCAAAGGGGGAGAGAGAGTGGGCAAGTTCAGCTCACAGGAGAGTTTGGCAAAGCTTGGGCGTTGTGAATAGAATGGGCAGACGAGAAAAGGAGGTGAGAATATATATATACTCAGCCTCAGATGCACTACGGAACTTCTGGTGGAACCACCGGAACTTCTGATTAATTCAAGATTCGACCGTTGGAGAATGGGAAAGTCAACACTCAGATCTGGATGACCGAAACTTCCGGTCCAAACACCGGAACTTCCGGTGGGACCAGAACTTTTGGCCTGAGGCCGGAACCTAATACTCGCATGCGGTTGCTCCTGGAAAAAACACTACCGGAACTTTCGGTCTGGGTACCGGAACTTCCGGTCCTGGTCGAAACTTCCGGTTCAACGCCGGAATCTCTTTCTTGCACGCGGTCGCTCACGAGCATAGTGCAACCAAAACTTCCAGTCTTTGGACCAGAACTTCCGGTGCACTAGCTGTGAATGTTTTAAGTGAGTGTGAGTGCACGGTGTCTCTCAAACGCGATAGCTAAACCAACATGAGCACTTGTAGACCACGTCTAGCTAGTCTAATTTGCATCCCTCTTGATAGTGCGGCGTTTCCTATAACTCAATTTTAAATATAAAATGGTAAACCAATTGAGTCGAAGCGCCTTTCATCCATAGAAATTCTAGGGGTGCTTGTATCACCAAATATATTCATTTAAATCTTTCAATGGACTAACACCTGTGAATACACTTGAATAAACTTGTTAGTCCCTAATTTGATTGTCAATAATTATCCAAAACCCACTTCGGAGGCGAATGCACTTACAACGCCGTTGACGATGACGCTGGCGCGATTGGCGATCACGTCCACCTCATGTGGAACTCGCAGGATCGCAGCCGTCGCGCACAACAACGTTGGCGCAGTTATCACGCTCCCGCTGTCCACGAGCATCGTGCTCAGCACCGACACCACTGCCACCCTCCGGCTAAGCAGCCCTTGCTGCCACATCGTCGTTGGGCCTCGGTCTCCTGCACTCCCGCGCAACGTGGCCTAGGTTGTGGTGGTGGAGACATCACCAAGGCAAGTTGCAGGTGGCAACGCGATGTCCCACAACCAGGCATTTGAAGCAGCGGCCATCAGCGTGCGCTGGGAACTGCCGAGGCTCGGTATGCTCCCTGGTCGACAACCCATGGCGCGGCCGCGGCAGGCATGTCGGCTGTGGAGGGCACTGGGGGAGCACGCACTGCCACCCATCGGCGTCCAGGGCGGTAGCGCGGCGCGTCTGTCCAAGCCGTTGGTGGATGGGGGCGCTCCAGGACGACATCGGCGGCCAACTGCCCGTCACGCACGCGCAGGCCAAGATGCCATTGTGTAGGAATGTGGCCCTCCAGCGGCCGAGCAGGGATGCCGCACACCAGCTGGGGGCGTGGCCGGTCATGCCGTCTCTGTCTTCGTCGGGGACCGCACCACCCGCGATCCGCCCCGTCACTACTCAGAGCCATGACCGGGCTAGCTTGCGGCCGCACCCGAGGCGTAGCAGCAGGTCTCGACGCCCGACGGGCAGCATCCAGGTAGGACAAGGGCTGCTCGTCGTCGGACATGTCACCATTGTCGTCCGCCCACCGCCGTTGCTTCGAGCGTCCCTGCGTGCAGCTCCTAGGGTGAAAAGGCGCTGCATTGGGAGACAGGGATGGGGACGGGCTTGCGGCAGGGGCGGACGGGTTGACGAGGAAGGCTTCGAGGCCGAGGCACAACCGCCCATGTCCACTTCGTCGTCGCCGTTGTCCTCCTCCGGGACATCCTCCACTACGACCATGGAGTAGTCGGCCTCGACCTGCCTGGCCATCAGAGGACTACGGAGGACCTCGTCCTCGACGCCATCCTCGATGGTTGCACCGGGCGATGGTGTCGAGGGTGCGCTCGCTGGCGGCATGCGGAGGACCCCGTCCTCAACGCTGGTTGCCGCGACAGCGCAATCTTCCGTGTTGGGCGCGGAGTAGTAGAGGCCAAAGATGGGGAACCCCGGCAGTGGTTGCTCGGCGTCCTCCAGCTCTGGCCAGGCCCCCATGGCCAGCCGCGGCGAGGATGGCGGCTGCTGGACGCCCACCTCGGGGTTGGTGGCCTCCCCGCCGAGGGCCGGCGCGAATCCGGGCGACCCGGACCTGTCAGCGCCCACGGGCAGAGGCTGCGGGTGCCTCGGCACCCAGGCGGTAGCGGAGGGTCGAGGGAACAGGGCGACGATGGAGAGGTTGCATGACGTCGCCGGCGCGTCAGAGCCCCCAGACCAGAGCGCCGACACCGCATCTCCGGTCCCCGACGCAACATCTCCAGGCCCGCCCCACGCGCGAGGGGGAGGAGAGTCCTCGGCCGAGGGTGCCGGCGGGCCACTGGATGCCTCCCCATCCAGCCACGTCAGAGTCGGGAAGGCGTCGCCGGCGGCGACAGCCCGCCGGCCCGGTGCACCGTCATGGCCGCGGAGGGGAGAAAAGGAGGACGGTAGGGGGCGGAGGAGAGGCGGATCTGAGCGGGGAGGAGGGCGTGGAGGTGAGGGCGGGCGTCGGCGCCGGGTTGGGAGCCACAGGAGGGGGCTAGGTCAGGATCCCCCGTGCCATGTTTCCTCGGTGCCAATGTTGTATTTCCCAAATTATCTGTCAGCAGGAGTGTTTTGACCAAGTGTCTCATGAATCATGATGATTTGCGTCCATCTTTTTAAGGATTGCTTTATCACTGGTGTTCTGTTCCTCCGATCCTCATGCATAATAAATTGTTTGTTTGGATCGTAGGAATTTCACACAAACTATATAGAAGTTTCGCAAGATTTCATTGAATTTCACAAGAAAAATGCAGCAATAATTTTTCCCCTACGTTTCAAACATATGCATAATAAACAACCTATTATTGCCAAATTTATCAGAGCTTTAGCAGACAGCTTATGCTCCACAAGAACTGTGACACGCAAAACATTCGCTAAAATAAAACATGGTAAACGAGGCGTTCAACAACAGGGCAGCTAAAAAAGGCTCTGAAACTATTACAGGGGTCGTCCAGGCCAACCGAATAACGACCACGGTCAACGAACCGCCGACCAGGGCTGCCACGGTGCCACCACCTTTAGGCCCGTCCCATGCCCCCAAAATACTTCAAGCCGCCGGGCCGCCGGGGCCCACCCACCGCCGTCGCCGCTCGGCACCCTCCCGCCCAACTTGGCCCCGCCGGCCGCCGCAGATGGGCCAACCGCGGCGGCGCGGCTACCCGCACGGGCACGGGCACGGCCGGCACCACCGGTGCCCGCGCAGCATTGCGCTGCCGGCGGCCGGGTTAGGCCTGCTATTCCTCTCCGTCTCGCTCCTGTCCGTTTCACTTCTCTCCGCGCCGCCGCTCGGCGACCCGCACCCGGGCCTCAGCACCTCCTCCTCCTCCCGACGGTTCCTTCGCCGCCTGGCAGCCTTGTCCGTGCCTCCCGAGCTGATTGTTTCTGTCCATTACTCTGTATGTGCCCCGCAGACAAACGGCTCTGGCGGCGAACTGGTGGGCGCTGAGAGCGGCGAGGCGTTCAGTGTTCCGGTTAGATGTGAATTCATAACTTGTTGTTTATGGTTCGGTTTGTGCATAAATGAGTCGAATTTGAGATGTTTGTACTTATTTGATTGATCTCGTGGGCTTCAGCTCCGTGTCACATCAAACCACATAGCACATCCTGTCTGTTTAAATCATAAGAAATGTCAGGTTGGACCTTTCATGTATTAATAGCTGATCAGCCGGTTATACTTCGCTCAAAATGTAGACACATGGATGGACTGGGCCTGATGATCTTTGGCGACCGAAGCTCGCTAGCAACTTCCACGGATGCAGCAATTCTAGCAGTAAATTTCTTGGTCAGTAGTAACTCCGCTGTGACTTACTACTTATAATATAGACTTTCTTGTCATAGCTGTTGGATGCTGTGTACTCTGACCTGTGTAGTGGGGGTCAATGATGAATGAGTATGTGCATCTTTTTTCATTAGCATTATGATGGCTCATGATTTAACTATATCCACCTAAAGGTGTTTCTTTTCTTATTTGTTTTGGCAGATTCTTCTATTACCATGCAACCAGATAGATACTTGATTGTTGTTACAAGTGGAGGTCTCAATCAGCAGAGAACAGGGGTGAGATGTTTCTCTGACTGTCTTCTTGCAAATGGATATGATTAAAACGCCTGAAGTAAACATGGACTTCTTTTCTCCACATGTTGCACTATATCTTATTGCTCCAAACTAAGCTACATGTGGTGTATAATATATGTTGGCTGACCTGTTTGAACAACCTGGGGTAACTAAATTGGTCAGCCCCAACAGGCTATGTAGCTCTACTCCCCTCTGCAGTATATGTGCAGGTGTGATGTGTTCAATAAAATGCCAAATCTCTTCCTAAAATGGACCAGAAAAGTTATTTTCATTTATGAATGATTACATACCAACAATGTACTTGCAAGTCCAATTACTTATTTGCTTGTTTTCTCTAGACATATCATGACCCCAGCTTCTTTCTAGATAGTCGATGCTGTAGTTGCTGCACGCATTTTGAACGCTACACTTGTTGTTCCCAGATTGGACCAAACATCTTTCTGGAAAGATTCAAGGTATGCAATAGTGATTAGTGAACACTTTCAAATTTCAGCAAATAATCCTTTATCATTTCTATGTGTCCATATCTAATTAACTCCACTTCTTCTGTATTCAATACTGCAGTAATTTTTCTGAAATCTTTGACATGGACTGGTTCATCTCATTTCTTGCAAAGGATGTTAGAATTATCAAAGAGCCTCCAGAAGAAGGAGGCAAAAAAATGAAACCTTATAAAATGCGTGTCCCCCGAAAATGTACTCCACGGTGTTACTTGAACCGCGTCTTACCAGCACTTCTGAAGAAACATGTAAGCTGTGCAACCTACGGCTTGCTGGCCTCCATTTATATGAAATTAATCGTAGTCCCTTTCTATGTTTTTAGTGACTATGTTAGATTTGATTATGCTTTTTCACATATCATTAAATAAAGTTACTCTAGTGGTCAATTATTTTGACTAACATGCACAGCTTTTGAACAATTTATGTTTTGAGGATGATGTATTGATGTCTCAATACTGGTTTGGTTCTGTGTTATGTAACTTATTTGCACACTTCATTATTTTTGTGCTTCTATGTGTAATTTTTTTTATTTAAAAACATAGAAGCATAAAGTAATGAAATTTGATTCTTTTTTTTAGCCTCTATGTGTAGTTTTGATTTAGGAACTGAGCCTCAGCTCAGTTGCTAGAAGGTATAGATGCACACTCCAGCCACCCAGGCTTGAGTACTCTTTGACTTGAATTCGGGTGCCCATTTTTTTCTTATTTATGATGCCTCCTACTCCTCTTCTACTCAATAGTGTGGCCGAGATTGTGGGAGATATTTAAATTCATAAGAATCCAGTCGCATAGCTCATTTTAATTCCTGGTGGTGCAGGTTATTCGAATGACTAAATATGATTATAGGCTCTCAAATAAGTTGGACACTGACCTGCAAAAACTACGTTGCAGAGTCAATTATCATGCTTTGAGATTTACTGACCCGATACAAGAATTGGCTGAAAAGCTAATACAGCGAATGCGAGAAGAGAGCAGATATTTTATTGCTCTTCACCTGAGGTTGCTTCGTCCTGTAACATTAATTGAACCTTTTGTCAGTCTGCATTTTTCATTTTGTTAAAATTTACCTGTTTCAGGTCACTCAGTAGCAAGTATATGAATGTAGACTACTTGGACCTCTGTTCTATCAGTAGTGGGTGGTGCATAGGTTCCTGGGCAGAAAACCTTGTACTATTAATGATGATTAACCAAAGCTGTAGTCTGAATAATGCAATGGTTTTTCAACTTTTCTCCTAGAGCTTCTTTGTTTCACCATCTTCGAAATATTTCCTTCTGTTCTGTTTATGACTTTGTGTACTATAAGAAAAATAATTAATTGTTGAAATAAAATTGCTAAGATTGCTAGTTGGTTTCCCTTCTGCTCTTGCCAGTTCTCTGTGATCTTGAATAAAATGGCAATTTA
>CM041631.1:15605872-15618833 GCA_023333625.1 Bothriochloa decipiens | reverse complement strand
AGCAGAAAATAATGAAAGATGGTTGGTCAAATATATAAAAAGAGGAAATATATCTTATTACTTCCGCATTACTGTTCCATACAACATTAGCTCGTTTTGTTTCTATTTCTTGCCAAGACATGATTGTTGCTCTTATGGCAGATTTGAACCTGACATGCTCGCTTTTTCTGGGTGCTATTATGGTGGTGGTGAAAAGGAGAGGAGAGAATTAGCTGCAATTCGCAAACGATGGAGAACCTTGCATGTATGAGATGTGTGATATGTAGTCGTTACTCACTTACTGAGATAGAATTATGTTTTGTTAATCTTGTTATGTTTTTATATTCCAGATACGTGACCCAGAGAAAGGAAGAAGGCAAGGTAGGTGTCCACTAACTCCTGAGGAGGTAGGGTTGATGTTGAGGGCATTAGGCTACAGAAATGATGTGCACATTTATGTTGCTTCTGGTGAGATATATGGAGGGGAAGATACTTTAGCACCCCTCAAAGCGCTCTTTCCTAATTTCCATACAAAAGAAACACTGACAAGCCAAGAGGAGCTTGCTCCATTCCTGGAGTTTTCATCTCGTATGGCTGCAATCGATTTCATTGTCTGTGATGAAAGTGATGCTTTTGTGGCTAACAATATTGGTAACATGGCCAAAATTCTGGCTGGGCAAAGGTAATGCATCTTTTGAAACTGTTCTTATGTTTATCTACTGTTAACTCCCCTTCCCCCTCTTTTTAAATTCTTGTTCCTGATCATTGTTTGCTGTGCTTTCTCCAGGAGATATTTTGGTCACAAGAGAACGATCCGGCCCAATGCTAAACAGCTCTATCCCTTATTTATGAAGAGGGAAAATATGTCATGGGATGCATTTGCCTCACAGGTGCGAACCCAGAAGGGATATATGGGAGAGCCCATGGAAATCACACCGGGAAGAGGTGAATTTCATGCCAACCCTGCCGCCTGTATATGTGAAAAGACCGGTGGAAACTCAGTAGTAGTCAAGTCCATTTCTGGAAGTAATAACCAGGAACCTGTAACTGACACTGGAATAAGAAAAGCCATTGGCATTGGTAGACCACCATATCCTGTTAATACTGACGAAGAGGCAGATGGATCTGATACAGAAGAAGATCCGGATAGCAGTGGGAGAGGAGAGGTGATTGACACTGACAATGATTCTGTGGTTAGACAAGAGGATCCGGATAGCAGTGGGAGAGGAGAGGTGATTGACACTGACGATGATTCTGTGGTCAGACAAGAGGACCCTGAGCTAGAGATCCTGTCAGATTAGTTCAGTTGTGCAGCTATTTCTTCCGGTTAAGGTATCCAAATCTGACTTTGCATATACCTGTGTTGTTGTGGCAACAATTTTATGGTTACATCTCCGAACTAGCTTAGATCTGCAGCCGCTGGTGTACATAGATTTTGTGGTGTGCAGCTGTCCATCCTCTTGACCCTATGAATGAGAGCATGATCTCATGTTTGTCACCTCGGCAAGCCAGATTTTCCCTCCTTTTCTTAACATCCTGTCATTGCTAATCCCTCATGGAAATGTGTGTATTTCCTGCTTAATTTTCTTAACTTTTTTTTTGTTGGTAAGCCAGATTTCTTGGCATCGTTTTTTACAGTCGCTGTTGTTTTGTGCTGGACCTTGTTGCCACTTCGCAATCTAAACATTGTCTAATCTTTGTCAGAAGAAAGTATTTGTCACTGACATCAGGGTTTTATTGATCGCGTTTTGCTTGAGTAGCATAGACAACGTTTCGGTCTTTCTGCAATGTTGGGAAGTTGGCGTGATGCATGAATAATGTGATAAATCCATTTCTTTTGTCGAATCACAGAACAAACACAGAAGATTAACATATGTGCACACGCGCTCACAAGTCACAACACATGCACATAAGCTAACTCTATGAGCATCTCCGACGACATATCTGAGGAAGCACCTGTGTCAAGTCAAGGAGCTAAACTGGAGCGGGCAAGTCTCATCACAAGAAATCCAACAAGTTAAGCTAGTTTCAATTTGCGCGTGGTAATGTATGCTTGTCAGCTTGTGTGTGTGTGTCTCGTCGGATCCATGGACGAACTGTCCAGTTTAGGCCAGCCTGGTCACCTGAAGGCTGAAGCATTTGCATAGACCAGTCTTCCACCACCACGTCCAGGTCCAGGAGCAGGCCTGGCAGGCAGGGCTCGATCCAAATCCAGGACTCGGGGAATCCTAGATTGGATCCTGATGCCTCGTCGCCGCCCGTAACGTGCACATTCTCCTTCCAAGCGGGTTACTGGGATTCTGGGAAGATAAGAGGTGGTTACTGTCTAAGAACTGGTAACCAGTAGGTGTAGTGCAAAGTGCTGGAAAAAAAAATCCGTGTAAACAGCATCCACCGTGCTCCCGTGTAAACATGTCCTGGATGCTTGTCACATATACAATCAGATGATCCAACAGCACACCGGATGGCGCCGCCATTGTTGTTGGCTAACTGGCTACCACATTCTATTCACAAACCAAATACCGGCCAACTTTGTGTGGCAACCTCATGTGTGCCGTGAGAATGGTGCCAGGGAACCAAACGGCCGAGCGACCCTTGTTTCCGAGTTTGTTTGTGTTTACCTATTTGTTCGAAACGATGATCGGGGCACTCCAATGTGATAAACAGACCCAAAATAGTAAATTTTTCCTCCGTAACTGTAACTGGTAGTATATAATTTAAAAAAATAAAAACTACTCCGTCCGTCTCTTTTTAATTGTCGCTTGCGCTTTCCAAGATACAATTGCCGACAATTATATATCAAAAAATATTAATATTTATACTACATAATTAGTATCGTTAGAAAGATCTTTGAATCTAGTTTTTTAACAAATTTATTTAGAGACATAAATATTATATATATTTTATACAAATCGAGTCAAACTTATGATACGTACAACAACGACGATAATTAAATAGGAAAGAGAGGATAGGTTTGGACGGCCCATATGATATGGCTCGGAATCTTTGCCCGACAAGCAGCTTCAATCCAGTTCCAGGGAGGACGTGTTGGCAATTGGCATATGATATGTCGAGCGTGAGTTCCGCTTGTTTTAAGGCCGTGTGCTCGTGTGTGCTGTCCTGATGGATCCGCTGCAGCTTTGAAAACTGAAGCAGCGTTGTTGACCCCCGACCCCAACGGCTCCAGGGTTCAGGAGCCAAGAGCCATGGATGGCCGCACTGGATTCTCAGGAACTGGACATGTTTCGCGGCACAGGAGCTGGAGCTCAGGCTACGCAAACCTCGGTCCGCAGCGGACAAAGATTGTGGGAAAAAATAAACCCGATAAATAGTATTATTTTTATCTTATTTGACAAATATTATCCGATCGTGGACTAACTAGGCTCAAAAGATTCATCTCGTGATTTTAAACTAAACTGTGTAATTAGTTATTTTTTTACCTATATTTAATGCTCTATGCAAGCAGCTAAATATTGATGTGATGGAGAAAGAGTGAAAAAATTATAATTTTTGGATGAATCTAAACATGGCCAAAGTATGCAGAAAGCAGTAGCATAACTGCACTCATTTCACCTCACTGCTCGTTGGCTCACATCATGTGATGGACCTGTAGATTAGGAGGACTCGAGTGATCACGAACGCCCAAGCCGCCAACACCGCTATGGCCTTGTTTAGTTCGTCCAATCCGGCGTCGGATTCTGCGTTTGCACAGTACGTACGTCAAATCAACGTATCGTAGTATTTTGTTTGTATTTAGTAAAAATTGTCTAAATTTTAATTAATTAAATTTGAAATATTCGTCTCGCAAAGTACAACAAAATTATGTAATTAGTTTTTGATTTCATCTACATTTAATACTCCCTACATGTGCCGGCATTTTGATGTGATGAGGAATAAGAATTCTGCATAATAAATTCGGTGGCAAATTTGGGGAACTAAACAAGGCCTTAGTTCTTCAAATTCACCCCAAATTTCACTATACAGAATTTCTATTCTCCATCACATCTAAATATCGACAAATGTATGGAGTATTAAATATAAATAAAATAAAAACTAATTGCACAGTTTTATTATACTTTACAAGATAAATATTTTAAACCTAATTAATTACAATTATTAGTAAATAAAAATAAAAATGCTGTATCGCGCACTGTTCAAAGTGCCGAATCGGCCGGCGGATTCGGCCAAGTAAAGAAGGCCTATCTCGTGAGCTCACAAACCGACAAGACCGGCGAGGCGTGCTCTGGCAACGCGGCATCACATCGTACAATCACGCTGCCGAATTGACGATGCCGTGAGCATGCATGGCACCCTCTCGTTCCGTGGGACGGGAGCAGGCGCACGGACGTCGGACAAACGGCGCCGCGCCCCCCGGCCCGGGCGGGCGCGCCGGCCAGGGCACAGATGGGATCGCCGTCCCTCTGCTTCTGGGTGGCAGGCTTTCGCCGCCGAGGAACGCAGGTGCGAACCGCGTGTCGCATTGCCGGCTTGACGCTGCCGACCAACTCGGACTCGGGCACTCCGACAGTCCAACAAACCACGCACCAGCACGGCGAGGACGCAGATTCTTTTTACCTCCTCTGCACCGCGTGGTGGACGATCAGTGATGGCCAAACGGCGAGATCCTCCGCGCAGTGGAAGCGAGACGCGAGAGCCGCAGCACGCTCCGAGCCGGCAAGCTTGAACCGTCTGCACGTCATGTCAGGCTACGATGCCACCCGCGCACAGAGAATCCCCGCAAGCTGCTGCAGCCTGCACTCCTGCAGGGCGGCGAGTGAGCCGGCGCCCACGCTTGTTCTGTCTTCTCCCTCAACCCCACCCACTCCACTCACTGTGCACACACCACTAGGCTCTCACACTGTCACCTCCACCGGTGCCTTTTACGCGCGATCCGAGCCGTGCAGGGAGCGCTGGACGGCATGGATCCCTCGTCAAGCTCAGCTTTGACCGACCGCGCGGCAATGGAGAGGAGAGAGACCACAAACCATGCCCACCGCCCAGCTCGCTGCTGCACACTGCCCCACCTTCCTCTACCTCCGCGCCATTGCGCCTCCCCAACATTTAAACGGCCAAACCAGCCCAAAACCCCAGCCCCACAACAATAACACGGGCACACTAGCTTAAGCAGCTAAGCTAAACCTCGCCACGGCAGCAGCAATGGCGCCGCTCCCCGCCGCCTCCTCCCTCCTCCTGCTCTTCCTCTGCCTCCTCCTCGCTGCAACTTGTCGCCCCGGGGCGCGCGCGGCGCGGTTCGCGTGCAACGCGACGGCGCCGCGGGCGTCGACGTGCCAGGCGCTCATCTCCTACGCGCCGCCCAACGGGACGGCCACGCCCACGCTGGCCGCCGTGCGCGCGCTCTTCCAGCTCCGCTCCCACCGCGCGCTGCTGGCGGCCAACGGCCTCCCGCTCTCCACGCCGCCCACGGCGCCCGCGCCGGCGCCGCTGCGGGTGCGCCTGCCGTGCCTCTGCTCGGGCGGCGCCGGGGCCACGTTCCAGCGGCCCACGTACCGGGTCCGCGCCGGGGACACGCTCGACGCCGTCGCAAGGGGCGTCTTCGCGGGCCTCGTCACATACCAGGACATCGCCGCCGCCAACAACGTCTCCGACCCCAACAGGGTCGCCGTCGGCCAGCAGCTCTGGATCCCCGTGCCCTGCAGCTGCGACCCCGTCGCCGGACAGCCCGTCGTGCACTTCACATACGTCGTGCCCGCCGGGGGCTCCGTGGCCAGCATCGCGCAGGAGTTCAGCACCACGGAGGAGACCATTCTCGCCGTCAACAAGATGGCCGACTCCAAGGCCCTTGTCGCCGGCCAGGTTCTTGACGTGCCACTCCGAGGTAGACCTCCCCTTATTTTTTCCCCCCTAGCATGCAGCTGGTGTGTTCTTGATCTGTTCGACTTGTTTAGGTAGATTCCTTGAGCTCAAAAGAAGGTAGATTCACTTTCAATCAATGATTTTGCGCTATACTATGTTACGTACTGTTGCTTGCAGCTTACTACACATGGACCCTGAAAAGTTCTGAATCTCTTTGCATTTGCATCTTTATTGCTGGTAAAAGCTGTGATTAAACGTAGACATGCTTTGCCGTTAGGCAAATGCAAAGTTCTATCTCTTTTTTGCTTCCCGTTGTACTTCTACTTACGCCTAAAAATGTTCAGGTTTTCTTTTCAGATTTGTTTGCCTGAAAAGCTTGTGCTTTCGAATTGACAAAATGGATGATTAAAAAAACGGCACTACTAGTTGTTTCAGCATTTCTGCTCACTGCTCCGAACTTCTTCTACTAGTAGTTTTGCAAGTAGCTGCACAAAGCATGTCTTGAACATTAGCTTGTAGGTAAATGTAAATGAATTAGTATCCCCAAAAGAAGTAGTCGAGTTGTTTGCTTCAACAAAATATTGTTTGTTCGACATAGTTCAGCTTAAGGTAATTGATATGTATCTGGTTTTCTGAAAGTAGCATTTCGATACGAAGTTCTGGGCATTGACATTTGTCATATCGCATAGGCTATATTTGAAGATGATGTTAAACCCTTCTCTTTGGAATGAAGTTTGGACCAAATGGAATTACTACAATACTAGCTGTACTAGATTATGGTAGCAGAAAAGTACGATTCAGATAGTATTCTTTGTATAACTTCACATCATTGGAAATTCGTCACCTTGTTTGTTTGTTATTGTCTTCTTAGTCTCGCTATTGCTACTGCTAATGCTAGTATTGTGCAGTTAAAATTCACCCCGTATTCTTTGTATAACTTCACATCATTGGAAGTTCGTGCATGTCACTCACCTTGTTTGTTTGTTATTATCTTCTTAGTCTCGCTATTTCTACTGCTAATGCTAGTATTGTGCAGTTAAAATGCACTCCATATTCTTTGTGTAACTTCACATCATTGGAAGTTTGTGCCTGTCATTCACCTTGTTTGTTTGTCATTGTCTTCTCAGTCTTGCTATTGCTACTGCTAATGCTAGTATTGTGCAGTTAAAATGCACTTCAGCCTTACATCCTATTCCTTTATCTTTCTAATTGAATTGAATTGGAATCAAGATCAAGCTTAATTACTTCAGAAAGTATAATGCCTCATATCATGTACACAAGATAGCATGCTCATTCAGTCGTATGACATTTAGCCATTTACTCAGAGTTCCATTTTGGAACTAATGGTTTAACTTTTTTATATGCAGCTTGTGGTTCTGCCATTAGCAGTACATCCATTGATCGTAACCTTCTTGTGCCAAATGGAAGCTACATCCTCACCGCCAACAACTGTGTCACGTGTGGCTGCGGCTCTAGCACCTGGCAGTGAGTGCTTGCTCTACTGAAACTCATAAATTCTGAATCAGCCTTTATAATTCGATTCTAGCCTCATATGTAATGCTCCATGGGCTTCAGGTTGGACTGCCAGCCAACACAGGGATTGAGCTCATCGTTCTGCCCTGCTGCCAAATGCGGAGGCATGTTCCTCGGCAACACATCATCCACCTCATCTTGCGAGAGCACGACATGCTCCTACGCTGGGTACACCAACACCACATCGTTCGCCATTCTCACCAATGTCACCACCAGCAACGTGTGCAACGGTGAGTAGTGCCCCTGTTCTGTTTGTAAGAACCAATAGCCATCATGTTGTGTGCCTTTGGTAATTGGCAGTGCTTAGTCTAGTTTTTTTTTAGAGGAAAGTGCTTAGTCTAAGTTGCCATTGACCCCTTCGTTATTTTTGTTCTCTGGCAGCTGGGATGTCTCCAGTGGCGCAGCCGGCCCACTCCTCGGCGATTCGGTTGGACCGGGCGTGGTTGAGATGGACGGAGCTGGTTGTCTCTCTTCACGTCGTCTTGCTTTGTCTAGGCTATCTGCGGCAACACTGAAAATTGGTGCCGTGCGTATGTCGTTAGATTCTGGCCCCCTGATTCCTAGTTTGATGTTGTGAGTAATATCTGCAGTGTTTGCGCGACTTTGATTTGTAGCTGGTTGGATTTTGTAAGTGCAGACCCTACGGTAACACTTCTGTGTTAGAAGGTAGATCAGGAAACATTTGTACTTCGTCAAACTTTTGGAAAGATACTTTCTTCTGTTATCGCTATAGCCTTTCTCGTGTTCTAGAATCTGGAGAATAGTTTGGCTTGAGACGTCCCAAATTTCCAATGTGTGGATTCAGCATCATTGCCTGTAATCTCAGCTCCAACGTCCTGAATGAACAACATACTGTATAGATATAGAGCAGATATCAGGGGTTAATTATTAGTACTAACCTTAGATGATCAATACAGAAGGGCTAATATGTGGGATAAGAGTAAGCCCTTGGCTAGTTAGCAGCACTAGTAGCTAACAAGGGCTAATATTTTATTGCTAGAGATTATACACATCTCTAAAGTCTCGCTAAAACAACTCCCTAATTGTTATTAAAAAAAAAGAGGGGAAAAACAATCGTTCAACAATTTGGTAAATTTTCCTCTAACTCACAAATATGTCTGTGCGTTTCACGCCTGCTATCCATCCGAGCACCCACTTCGTGTGTTTTTTCTGGCGGAGCTGCCGTCCTTTCCGGCTTACGAGTTTTACGATGCTATAACTATAGAAAATTGTTAAAACACCAATATTCCATGTTGAAACACCAATAGTATTTATTTGTTGGCACAGTACATCCGAGAGACCTTAATTAAGGGAAAAAAAACTCTACCACCTGAACAGGAGGAGTTTACTGTTCACTGCAATCTCAGAGAGCCACGTCACCAAAAACACACCAACACATGTTCTCCACGCAGTCCTTTTTGCCGGCGTCCTGCGTCCGCCTGGGCGCCTGGCGCTTGTCCGTCCATTTCTAGGTTTGCTGCATGACCCATGATCTTCCATGGATAATAAAGGTGCCATGACCCCGTTCCATGATAATAAATATATATACACTATACATTACGACATACCTCACTTATCATCCTCTATACATTTTGGTCATTAAGATTCTCTTATATATATACGTTTCTTGTTCACCCATTATTTTCTATATCTTATACTCTATATCAACTATCAACAACGACCCACTTGTCATCCTCTATAAATTTTATCTAAACATATAGTAGGTACCACAACCATAGCAGTGATGGATCTAGGATGGTATCTAAATCTCTCCCCTAAGCAAGCATGAAAAAATTTCTTAGACTCTATGGAATCAGTTATGATAGGGGGCTTGAGAACCCTTCCCCCCCCCCCCCCCTCCCAAAACCCCACTCTTAAAATCTATTTCGTAGAGTGTTGCAGGCTGTTTCAACTGCCTCTTTACTTGCAATACCAAGTGATTTATTTTTTTAGAATTACAAGTAATTTTAAATAAGTTCTTGAGCTCGTCTTAGTTAATTTTAGCTACCTAGTATTTAAAAAATAGCCGACTAATTTTTATCTCTATCTGATACTTTATGGTTCAACAAAGATGGTACGAGGCCCATACTCCAGCAGGACCTACATAGAAATGCTCAACTCTGCATTTCCTCCAAAGGCAAAAAAAAACAGATGATAATATACAAGATTTTTTATACAAGTATCTTTATGAGCATCTTTGAACTACCAAGACAACAGATGTTGAAATTTACAACTAAAAGAACAATGTTAGTATATCCTAAAATAAATCTAAAAAAATATGAGCATCCGCATCAAGTCGAGCACTTGAATAAGGCCGAACAAGTGTGACCCAAGGAACAAGACTAATTGTCTTACACTCATTTGTTCTCAAAGATCCTATATTTCTTTATCATTGGATCAGAATATCAATAAGTGATGTACAATTTTAATACACATGTGTATATCATTTTCACGTGATGGAATATCTATGATGTCTTCGTCAATATTAAAATTAACCCAATATTTCAAGGTGTTCATAGAGCTAATGTTTGTGTGCGCCGTGAGATGCTCAAATGCATTCTGCCTTGATGGACGGAGGATGGTTCACTTGTTACGGAGTGTACTTGAGCGAACGTGATTTTGGTCTGAGGCGCGACAGGCTCAAGACGCACGATGGACACGGACTTCGGCATGTGTGCAGTCTGAAGTGGCTCGATGCGGAACCAATCGGAAGATGATGAGCAGCAATTTTTCACAACGCAGCCAGCAGTCGCAGCTCGTTTCGTTTGGACTTTGCCTGGAGCAATCAGCAGTGCGCCAGTGCGTGACCGCTGTAGCACACCGTGCTGCTCTCGGCGGATGTACCGAGTACATTGCAGCGGTATTCAAATTCTACCTGAAACCTTGTCAAAAAAAAAAATTCTACCTGAAACGCACACGACACGACCAGCGAGCTGCGCAACCAGGATCGGCTCCGGCTGGAAGCAGAAGCCTGAACTGAAACCAAGACGCGAGGGCGATGGGGGAAAACACACGCCGCGGCCGCAGCCCCCTGCTTATATATGGCCATGCAGCCCGCGGCACGGCGGTCCGGCCCGAGGCACGGCATTTTGGTCCGGCCCGAGCACAGCCTGGCCCGGTGGTGTGTGGGCCCAGACCAGCACGACCCGATGCACCAGGCCGCGCCTAGGCCGTCACCCTGGCCCGTGGCACGGCACGGGCACGGCCCGGTAAAAGAAGAGGCCCGGTGGCGGTCCGATGACGAAATCACTAATAGCAGACCAGTAAAAAGGCAAGCAACCCAACAGTCTAAAAAGGCCATCGGCCCATTGGCGCTTCCTCCTAACCCTACCCTCTACTCGTCCCACCTCCACGGTCTCAACCACACCGAGTCACCCCGTCGCCACATTCTGCTCTCGTCCCGGCGAACTCGAGCCACGCCGCCGCCACGAAGGAGAGGCTGCGCCGCGACCCCCTGCTCCCCGGCTCTCCTTCCCTCGCTGCCTTGCCCTTGCACTAGTCGCTACTAGGGCCGGCCCTGTCAAATTATGGGCCCGGGGCGAAGCTAAAAGCAACGGGCCCTTTAATACAACTCTAATATAATAATATAATGATTATTGTAATAAGTGTTGTTAAAATAAATATTCTTATGAAACAAGTAATACATCTTATCTTTTGAATGAGAATTGCTCTCTACCTTAAAAATTTCTTCTAACATTTGTTGTTGTAAGCTATTGATGATGGCTTCAATATCAATTTCATCTAATAATTTCTTCTCAATGCATAAAGTTACCAAACCATTCTCCGGATACAACGGACGTCGAGAGAACAATCGAATAAAGATTGGGGCCAGTTAGGTTTTCACCTTCGTATATCAATATGAAGACCACCGATACACACTGATATGTGTCCCTATATCAATGTGAAGACCGTATACCAGAAGCCAGGAACAGCCAACAGCCTACAGCCAAACAGACGGCCGGCGTCTGGTCGGACTTGCACAGCATCGCCGGTCGCTCGCCCTCGCGCGCGAACGGAGTCCCTGTTGATGTTGTCGATCACTCGCCCTCGTGCAGCAACGAAGTCACGGGCGCGGACGGCGGACGCAGAAGCCAGAAGGCCAGCTGAATCACGATCTTTTCTCGTTGGACTGAATACTACATGTACTTCCATATTTGGGATTGGGCCTCCTGGCCTCATGGGCCCTGTGCGGATGCTCTGCTCGCACCCCCCCAGGGCCGGGCCTGGTCGCTACTCCGCTGGCCTCTCCCACTCCAAGCACGGGCAAGCGCGGCCTCCAGCACCATGGAGTAGGGGAGGCCTCTGCGCGCGGGATCCGCTTCCCCGGTCGAAGAGGAAGGCGACCGCGCTGCCGCGGGGTCACGGAGGAGCGGGACCCTGTTGCCGCGGACCGTCGCCGTCCCGTGGAGCCGCTCCGAGAAGGCGCGCAGGGGAGGTGTGCCAGTAGGCCACGCCGGTTGGGGAGGGTGCCGCCCGGTTGAGGATGGCGCGGGGCGCGCTACTGCTGCCCTCACGCGCGAAGGGGAGGGTCTCGCCGGCCAGCCGACGGCGACCGCGACGCGCTGTGCCACCGGCCGTCGGGGAAGGAGAGCCACCTGCCGAGAGGAGCGCTGCCGCTCCCGTGCGCGCACGCGGCACGCAGCGTACAGGCAAGCGTCCTCAGCGCACGCCGTCGGCCGGCCGCTCCTTCTCCCCCTCGCTCATAGTGGTGGCACAGAGGCTCTTTCGCTCGCTCATGGGCCATGGGCCGGCACGGCCCATGACGGGCCGCCGTGCCTGACGGGCGGCACGGCACGGCGAAACAGCCCACGAGTCGTGCCTTGGGCCGAAGGCCAGGCACGAGCTCGGCACAGGCACGACGGCCCATGTAGGCACGACGGCTGTCGGGTCGGCACGGCCCGTTGGCCATCTATATTGCTACGTATTAGACAATGAACTAGATTGCCATGGTACACAGTTGGAGGATAAACTCAATGCATGTACTGGAGTTGTGAATGAAAAAGCTTATGATGACAAGGAAAAGAATGTTCAGTCAAAGAAATCAAAGAGATCGAGAACTTGGTTAAATAAGTTGCGTAAGGTGTTGTCTGCTTAATGAAATACAGGCTATATGCCTGGTCTTAAAAAAAGTTGCGTAAGGTCAAGCGCAAACCAGCCAAATCTGTTGTACGATTAAAGAGGAAAGCAAAAGTACGTTGTAATTGCAATCTGAACATTTCTATGTTGTCATTGCAATCAAAATGTTGACATTTCTATAAGTTGCTGCTCATCCTCTACTAATTAGTTGCAATTTTTTTGGCAGCAAAAAAAAAAGAAAAAAGGTAGGGCAAAGCCTCAAGTAGAAAGAGAACATGATGGCCAGAACAAAGGAGAATTCGAGCTTCAAGAGTACACTGTCATTAATAGTTCCAACTTTAGCAAATTTGGACCTTCAAGATATGTTCTAGCTTCTATTAGTTGGTTACATAGTATTTTGGACAGTGCTAACTATAGTATTTTGTGGTGTATATCACAGTGCCAATCAAGTGGACTTCTCTGGATGTCAGAATGTAGGAGGAGCAACTATTGTAACTAGTTGATGTATGTATGCTTTGTAAGCACTTTGATTGAGTTGTCACTTAATTGATAACCTGAT
>CM041631.1:15593693-15604215 GCA_023333625.1 Bothriochloa decipiens | reverse complement strand
ATACTGGTGGTTGTGAACCATTCCGGATGAATCCCTGTGCAAACCTACCTGAAGGAAAAGGTGCCAGCTGAGGGATCCGTTGTAACTATCCAAGAAACAAGGCGGTTGCCATCGTGCGTATTGTAGCTCGTCCACATATTTCAAGCCAGGAGCTGTGTCATCTTGTGAACGAAGGATGAGGTTGCCTTACTGATCCAGTACCATTCGACCTTGGCTATGGTGACCAGCTTGCAGTGGTGTTAGTTGTCCAGAGAACATGGCCATCGACATCGGTAAGACAATACTTGAGGTGTTGGTTAGAAATAATCGAAGGACATCGGCAAGACAATACTTGAGGTGTTGGTTAGAAATAATCGAAGGAGCTGAGGAGATGCATCAAGGATAAATATAGATAGTCACAACTACTTGCCCACACGGGCAATTTTTCTGGGCATCTCTTTTTTTTTTGAAACCGCATCCCATTTTTTTTTGGCAACACAATTACAGCCACATCTCAATGTTAAGTGTTTTAGTACATCCATGACTACTGTTTGAATCATCTCCATAAAATGCCAGTAGACCATACATAAATGTCGTCGCTGCTACCCTACCTCACAGAACCAAACATTACATAAATGCAGTTGATCAACGCCATCGGCGCCCTCTTCCTCAAGCCTCATAACCCAGCCATGATTGCACACCCTCTTCAGGCACTACAAGAATTTTGGCATTTTTTGACAAAGCCAGTTCATCATTTAATGTACTGTAATTGTCATAAAAAGTCCTTTGTGACGAAAAAGCAATCGTCATAAGGTCGTCACAAATTTACCGACATAAAAAGTCTACGCATGACGAAAAGCAAAAATCGTCATATAAAGTCTATACCTTTTATGATGGCGGAGATGATTTCTTCACATATTGTTGTTTAATGTGACGGTTAGTTTCGTCGCAAAAAGGTTAGTCAACACGTCATATATTGTACATTTCGTCATAAAATAGTAGCCCGTGGTTCCTCTTCACATGATTTTGTGACAAAATGTTTCGTCACATATTATTTTGTGACGTTGATGTTTTGTGACGATAGGTGCCGTCACATAACAGAATGTGACACTGATTTAACGTCTTGTTTCGTGGGCTGTGTGGTACATCTAGGTAGTTTTTTGTGACGCAGGCTGGTGTCATATTATATTATGTGACACACTAAAAGTGTCTTCTTTTGTGTGGTGCATGAGGCAGTTTGAGACGCTTGTACTCATCACAAAATGTCATCACATTCGGTGACGAATGTCTCACATATCCTAAATTTATCATCAGAGATCATACAAGCAAAAATGTGCATCCAGAAAACAGTAGGCATCATACAAAGCAATGCCATCACAGGTCATAAGTCACACACAGCTGAGCCAAGCCCTCATACAAGACATACATTCACATGATAACAAGTTCCTGCAACTTGAAATTCAAACATAACAGAAAGTTCATGGTTCCAGCCAACAAGTTCAAATTGTTGCAAGTTGCAACACATACCACACAGGTTCAAACAGAGGCACACATAGTTCTGACAACATGCTCCACAAAGTTCCAAAAGACACAAGGTTGTTCTAGCAAGGTAACAGTAGCTTAGACATAGGCATTTGCTACCTCAGTCTTTTTGAAGTTTCAGGACAGCGCGCAGCAGTGCATTAGTCTCTTCAAACTTGCTACTCATTTCCTTCACCTCTTCTTGGGTTTGGCATAGTAAATTCTGGTTTTCTTCAAGAGACGCCTGTTGAGCTCGAAGCTGTTGTTGCAATTCCTCCTGCTTCCTAGCAGCTTCCTCTCTTTCTGCTTGGAGGGTTGCCTCAAATTCAGCTTGCAGGCGGGCTTGTGCTGCAGCTGTTGTGGACTAGGTAGCTTTGTGCGCTTTAGAGAGACCAAGGTTTGGAAGGAAGGTCGAGGAACGGGTGACCTGACTTAGACTATCAGCAACAATCTTGGATGGAGACTTTGGTGCCTCTCCTTCTTCTGGTTCTCTTGTCTTCTCTGCAACCATTTGTGCCTACATATATAGAATGATTCTAGTTCAAAACAAGTACATAGAACAGTGTGAAAAATTCTTTGAGTATTAGTACAGTACATGCATCAAATAATTGTGTCACTTACATAGATTTCCTCTGCTAGGGGACTACGGCCATTTTCTGGACTATTCATACATTCACCAAAGAATTCCACAGGATCTGGCTCTTCATCATTGTACTTTTCCCTCTGCATCGTGTAAAGAAATAATTTACAATGTTATCCAAGAATGTAGAGTGAGTGGTGGACAAACATGGTCCCTAAATATGTTAATAGCGAGATCCCTAAATATTATGCACTATATGACAATAAATCAACCATTGACAGACTAATACAGCAAGCTCAAACTCAGTTGCTCTTGGCATTACTTTGTCCATCCACTTAAGCATATTAGACGGCACTAGCAGAATATGTAAGATGTAGCAGACTAGTAGAAACTGCGCATAAAGATTAGAAACTGGAATCAGTTTCTGTTAATGAGTAGAACAAAAAAACTAAGGAATCAGTAATTTTTCTAGAATGCTAGAAAGAAGGCAAACTAACAACAAAATGGAACAGGCTCAAGAGTTCAAGAATTAGAACATGTTAGAATTCAGTACAAAGAAGTACACTAGATCACGATAGAATTCAGTACATTGTATATAAACAAGTACTTGTATACAAACAACAGATTCTTGCACATACTAGCTGGCCAATTACTAGCAGCTAAATGCCTGAACTCTAGCACTAAATAACAGATGCAGAGCTCCACTTAATCTCATGGCAAACCAACAGATAATCCAACTCAAGAAAGCACGGTTGACCTCCACTTAATCTCACGGCAGAGACAGCAGACTTAACATATTACCTTAAGTGGAGGAGGATGAAGAGTACAACCGGCATCGGGGTGGATCTGTGGATGTCGTCGGCTTGAGCTGTGGCTCTGACTTGTAGCTTGGTGGTGCCCTGGCCTGTTGCTTCCAGCTTCGTCAGGCAGCGGTGATGAACTCCGGGATGCGGGCGGTGACAGACTTCGGGGTCGATCCGTGGATGCCGCGGCGTGAACTACACCTCCGGCCTCTAGCGTTGGGGTGCACGTCGTCGGTGCTTGGCACCACTAAGTAGCGGGGAAGCAGGAGGAAATGGCCATGCTCGTTGTTGCTAGGGATCGGGAGGAGGCGACGCTAGGTTTAGGGAGGAGGGGGCGTTTGGGTTATAGAGCTGGGCTGCAGGGAGGACACATGGTGCGACGAGGTTGGGTGACGGCAGTGGGGTGGCGGCGGCGAGGGGGGTGGCGGCTCTGGGGCGGGGACGAGGGGGAAATTGGGGATTTTTTCCCCCAAGTCTTATGGGTAAGAGGATGAAGGTGCTGGGAGGTGGGTGGCTTGAGCGGGAGGCTTGGGTGGCTTGAGCGGGAGGCGGGTGGGACCCATGTGTCGGTGAGGGTAGCTGCGCGGGAGAGAGCATCTAGCACCACCAAAAAATTTAGCCTGACGAGTGGGCCCGGTTTGTCGATGGCAGGACCTGGGCTGGGCCAAATGTTGATCTGGTGCAGCGAGTCCACTAGTCAGTGACCCATTTTTTCTTATTACGATTTCAAATGAATATTGGGGGTATTCAACGATAGAAAATGGAAACACTGTTAAAAACAAAAATGTCCAACTCGTCGACATCTACCTGGTTTGTTTTGTATATTTTTCATTTGAACATATTTTGATAGTTTAAATGTTAAATTTTCAAAAAATTTAAATGGGGACTAAAATTAGGGGTACTAAATGCTTTCAAATTTAAAAGTGGTGAATACAAAGATTGCACATCTCATGAAGATGTACATTTCTTGTTTTGGGAGTTTGTTCATCTGAGAAAGTGACAGAAACTTTGTTCATGGAAATCACATATCTCACCTAATCATCATGAAACTCTAAGGAGAGTAGAATTTATGAACAACTTTAGTACCACTTTGTCAAATGGGAAAATGGCCAAAATAGTACTTGTTGGTCTTAATGAGTTAAACAAATGTCGTGTTCATGACTTTTGTAGCTGAGGTCATTTGGAGTTTCAAATTTTGGACTAAAATTGCATGTTTTTTATAGATTGTACTTTTGAATTGTTTATAACTTATTACATGACTATATGACCAAAATAATCCGACATATTGATAGAACATGATTTTAGAAATTTTTAGGAGAAAAAAATCAGATTTAGAGATAGTATCTAGGAGAAAGACTTCTTAGAAGAATTTGTCATGAATTTAAAAAATAAATGTGTGAACAAATGAAAGGGAACATGGGAGGCTGATGAACATCGTCTGGCCCACATGTAATTGAAATGCTAGGCCCACATGTCATGTATGGATGGGGTGTCAACACTTGTGTTCCTGGCCGCTCATTTGAGCTAGCAAGCTCAGTGGCCACTCAGCCACGGTCTCTGGCGACGGGCAGGCTCTCCCTGCCGCCCCAACCTTGCCAGCAACGAGCACCTGCAGGCAGTCCCCTCTACCCGCTCACCCCTACCCTCACCTCCCTCCACCTCAACATCGATCACCGAGCAGGCTCTCCCCCTCCAGCAGCGAGCCGTTACAGCACGCCCCTCCCCAGTAGCAGCAGCAGCGCACCCCTCCCCTCCAGTAGCCCCACTGCTGCAACACCTACGAGCAGGCACCGTGGTGGAGCTCTAGCCGCCCCTCTCCACTCACCTCCCCCTTCCTCAATAGCCCTGCAGGCAGGCACCGTGGTGGAGCTGGCCGTCCAACTGAGATCTTGAGTACCATAGTCCAGGAGAAGATGGCCAAACTTCAAGAGAAGATAGTGATAATGACTGATTTTGTTATATTTGAATCATGCTACTACATGTGTTTGTGATTGTAAGACCATTCTGTATTTGAATCATGCCATACAATTCTGTATTTGAATTGTGCTATTGCAATTTGTATTAGTGATTCTATTACAAAGGATTTGTGACAATGATGATGCCTGAAATTTGCAATTCTGGATATTTGTGAATACTTGATGCATTACAGTGGACAGAATGCATTCACATTATGCAAATATTTAGTGCCCAGATTTTTGTGTTTTTATGACACATGGTAATGTCATGTAATGACCAAATTCTATCATGGAATGTACAGAAGTCATCACAAAATGTATTGGCTGGAAGTAGCAAATAGAATCCATCACACACAAGTGACATAATAACCAATTCTTCCAGATGAACTGCATAAACCAGATTGCATCACACACAAGTAACAGAATAACTAGATTGCATTGCTTGACTTAGCACCAGATTGTTCATACATTACAAAGGCCCAACTACACTGAAACCATAACCTACAGACTAAAATACATTAGGCAATGAACTTCACATTCAGTCTGCCAACAACATACATGAACAAATAGCCAAGACCAACTGCTAAAACAAACATCAAAATGTTGAACTTCCAAATTAGATCATCCAACAACTTGGCATCAATCTGCTTTGTCTTCTTCTTTTCAACACCCTGCATATTCACAACCATTCTTCCATATGATACATCTGCTACATCTTCAACTTCATCACCAACTTCCACTGCTAGGGGGGATTTGCAGATTGTGAGAATGCCAAACTCCTCCAGCTTCTCCAAATACTGTCTTTTGAATTTGTAGAACCCGCAGAGCTTAGGAAACTACAACAATGCAACAAAACAATTGCATTAACACAGACAGGATTCACAGGGATGAAGAACTTGTGAACTCAATTCACACAAGTGCATTCTCACCGAGTTCCAAGGACATTTGAAGAACACACGCAGGTAGTTCTCGGTCGTCTCCTTCACTGACCACCTCTCTATCACCCTCGCCATCCCACAGTCAGGGCATGGGATCAAGGGTAGCCCGGTCTCCTTACCTGGGGGATACGGCTCCAGTGCCCAACTCGAGCTTCCATCCAGATGGTGCTCAACCATCCCGGAGGCTGCAGTACCACGCGATTGGCTTGCCGAGCTTCCCCATTGAGACATGGTGTCGTCGTCGCTGGAGTAGCTGGAGCAATGGCTAGGGAGCAGAGGGGAAAAGAGGGATCGGGGACTCTGCCTACAAACCTGATGCCACCCACTGAGCTGCACCGAGCAAGCACAGAGCGAGCACCGAGGTCACCCACCGCTCGACGAACCACCAGAAGAGCTTGCCGCTTGCTGCACCGTCGCGTGTCGTCAGTAGGGGCTGGGATAAGGGGACCGAACACCACCGCCCTCGCCCAAGGCCACTGCTCAGTCGCTGTGCACCACGTCGGAGGACGCGGCTCGGCGACGTGCACAGCACCGCCAGGATCCGCCCACTCGCCGTCTGCGCCACCAAGATCCGCCCGCTCGTGGTCCACCGCTCCGCCAGGATCCGTCCACTCCTCGTCGCCGATGGGTATGAGGTTGGGGTCGGGCAGATGGGGATGGGGATCGGATGAGGTTGTGTCCACCGATATGGCATAATTGGGGAATTATTTTGGTCAAGGCTTCGGCCCACTTCCAGGGGTACAGTAACATACGAGCAGGGAAATTTTCAACTAACTGATGCATGACGCCGCGAAACAGTCACAAAAAGTCACTAACTAGCGTCATAAAAGAGCAAACGATAATCGTCTCCCCCTTCATGCAATTTGTGACGATATTGGGTACCATTATGTGACACTAAATACCATGTCATCATAAAATAATATGGCTATCTTGAATTTGTGACGCCACTGAATTGTGCGTCATATTATGGTACATTATATGACAAACTATGACCCGTCATGAGGTATTTTGTCATAAAAAACAAGATTTCTTGTAGTGAGGAACCAAACTTCCCTTTTGCAATTCCATTCTTGTTTGTTTCAGCACCATTCTTTTGGCTTCTATCCAGTAAAATTGCATATGTTAGTCTAAATAACTGCTCTATGGCAAAATCAACAGATCAAAACAGCTTTCCAACATCATCATCTAACAATGGCCACAAAGCAGCAAGCCCACAAATATAACAATTACCAACCAATTGCAATCCTAGAATACGAGTTAGATTTCATGGTTATATAGCCTTTGCTCTGCCAGTCAAACTAGCTAAAGTTTTTCAGCTTAAGTACTGTTCCTTGGAAATCATCTTAAATTCAATGAATAAAAGGAAATCTCGCGAGGAAAGCAAGACCAACTACCAGAAGAATAGTATGGTTGCATCCAAGATTGTCTAACAAATGAACTTAACGAAAATGAGAATCTTATTTGACCATTAGTCAGGCATCGATGCATTATTCTGCAGTAATAATTATAAACTGTACAGCATAAATAAAAAGTCAAAAATGCAATTTAGAAAGGACTTTTCTACCAATGCATGCATGCTCATTTACCATAGTTTAGTTTGTTATTAAGCAGTTCCAAACATTTGATCTTGTTAAGCAAGGCTAGGATCCTAGAAAACACAAGCCTAAGACCCCAAACATATTACAATGTTACCACAACACATAATTACCCGGTAGAGGACCAAACACCCAGATATATATCTGGAAATTTCACTTGGAATTAGGCACGATTGAGACCCAAGAATCCACTAGAGACAAACTCTTCTGCACTTTTTAGAGTCTGGTTTTTCATATCAACAGCTACCACTGATGCCCTTTTGTCCTGGAATTTGGGTCTGTCCATGATGTAAACAACATCTTCATCGTGCAAGCTGATAGCAGGAAAGCCTATGTACCGCGGCGTGAGTTGCTGCTGAAGGCGGGGCAGGCGGCGGCGGGGCGCATGCAGTCGTCGTTGTCGTCGTCGTTTGCGGAGGCCGTTACTTTTCTTTTTTTTCCATTTTTTTACTATGAAAAAGAACGGTGGCGTAGGTAGTGAAGTTTCTGGAGACATCGCATAGCTGGTCCATTTTCCATTATATATTGAATAATTTAAGATATACATATACTCAAAATACTATAAAAATAGAAATCATATTTTTTATTTTTTTGTTACCCAGGTGCAAAATCGTCTTTTAACCTCCTACTTAACACGGTCAATAGCCCAAAACGGACGGAAGGCCTTCTAGCTAACAAAATTTTGCACGGAGGCCTTCCAGACAAATTCAAAAAAAAGGTCCAAAACCTAAACGCAGTTTTTTCTGAGGCCTTCTACCCAATTCAAAACGAAGGGGAGGGTCTCGCCGGCTAGTCGACGGTGACCGCGACGCGCTGCTGAAAGTCCTCAGTTTGGTTTTAGATAATTAATGAAACCTAAGGACTAACCTTGTTTCTAAGTGGATGATTTAGAGAAAGGTAGTCTATGCCAAGTGAAGTTGAGGCATGACATGAAGTTATGTAATCTAAGCGTGGTGAAGATCAAGATGAGCTTGGCTCGATGTACCGGTTGAAAGTGTGAAGGGCAAGTTAAGGCTTCGAAGCGAAGGACCGTGCGACGGGAAAGCTTGGGCAAGACTTGGCGCTGATGGACCGACCAACGGTAAAGAGCAAGTAATATCGAGATCGATGGACTAAGACTGTTGTATGATGACATGGAGTGTCACGTGTCATGTAAAGGCTTGGCGGTTGGAGGATCGATAAAATGGGCTCAAGGCAAAGGTATAATCTATAGGGTCATTTTTGGTTTGCACTCAAGACACCATAGAGGGTGTGAGTGATTTAGGTTTGATAACCGTACTATTAAGAGGGGAATATTATGATTGTGTTACTCATCTAGTGCCATTAAAATTGAATTTCATTTTGTATATGCATTGGGGTTTAGTGGCTTATTGAGATGGTTGAGAAATTCCCTTGAGAAGTTTTGAAGAACTCTTGTGCTGAAAAAGAGAAGGTGATGGTTCTTGGTT
Organism: Bothriochloa decipiens; assembly: GCA_023333625.1. NCBI lineage: Eukaryota > Viridiplantae > Streptophyta > Magnoliopsida > Poales > Poaceae > Bothriochloa > Bothriochloa decipiens. The sequence goes on along the minus strand of CM041631.1, from coordinate 15,595,396 downwards.
TAGAAAAATCCTTTGATCCCTAATGATTGGGATAAATAGGATATGGTGGTTGTGTAGTCTTTTGAATAAGCTTTCTATAGAGTCCATGATCATCGAAAATGGAGTTCGGGGCTAAGAGATATGCCCGTTTTAGTGTGGGGTGGTGCTGGACTAGCGGAAGTTTCGGTGGGCCTGGACCGGAAGTTTCGGTCAGCCCAGCTCGAGCAACCGCGCGCCCCAATTTACATCCGGTTCACGACCGGAAGTTCCGGTGGAAGTTCCGGTGGATGACCGGAAGTTCCGGTGGGCCTAGACCGGAAGTTTCGGTTAGCCCAGTCCGAGCAACCGCGCGCCCCGATTAACTTCCGGTTCACGACCGGAAGTTCCGGTGTAGTTCCGGTGGATGACCGGAAGTTCCGGTCAGGTGACCGAAAGTTCCGGTAGGCTAGATCTGGGTTGACTTCGTGCACAACGGCTAGATCTGACGCGTACAACGGCTAGATCTGGACTGATCGGAAGTGCCAAATTACTCGAAAACGCCTAGGTGCCCCAATCAAGGTGATATTTGTGAGGGGTTCTTGTGGTTCCCCGGCGGAGTGCCAAATTCCAACTCTAGTGGATTGCTCGTGTCATTGAGTTACTGCACTTGAGAGTGGTGTCTTGCGGTTCCCTTGCGAGGGAGTGCCTTGCGAGGCAAGTGGCTTGCAAGTCACACCGAAGAACCATCTAGGTGTTGGTCGACACAACGGGGACTAGCTTGCCGGCAAGCAAGTAAACCTTGGGAGAAAAATAATTGTGTCATTTCTTGTCTTCCGGTGATTGGTTCTTCATCGATATATATATTTATATTGTTGTCATTGTGATTGATTGAATATCATCTTGGTGATTGGCAACATCTTCACTTCACCGTCGGTATTGAAATTGCCATCCTACCTCTTGTATTTACTTTCTTATTTATATATATATATTGTGTAGCTTCTGTAGAATTGGTTATCTTAATATCTCAATAGATTGAAAAGTAGTGACATAGTCTTTGTGTGACATAGAGATCATAATATATGTTAGAATTGTCATTAGGAGGCTTGCTCTCAATATAGGCTAGGCAAAACTATGTTTACGCCATTTTTTATACTAATCAAGTTTTGTCTAGTGGTTTGTAGAACTTTTAATAGGCTATTCACCCCCCTTCTGGCCATCTAGAACCTTACAGCTGCGCCACCGGCCGTCGGGGAAGGAGAGCCGCCGGCCGAGAGGAGCGCTGCCGCTCCCGTGCGCGCACGCGGCACGCGGCGCACAAGCAAGCGTCCTCAGCGCACACCGTTGGTCGGCCGCTCCTTCTCCCCCTCGCTCATAGTGGTGGCATGTAAGTGCATTCCATTATGTTTTGTCATTTTATTCTAGCTTATGTGTGGAGGTATTTAAAAACTGTGATGTCTTTTTTTCAGGCTTCTTCCATTTTGGAAAGCCTATAAGGACTCTTCAAACAGGTACTCATCTAAGCTTCTCTGCTGCATGCTTTGTTGTTAGTAAATGTGTAATTATGCAATCGTCTAATTTTTTGTAATAGTTTTTTACATATACCTTTCTTCAAGCATGTAGACTCCCACAGCCCTAAATTTCCTGCTGCATGCTTTGCTCTAATAAATGTATTATGTGGCCGTCTACTTTTCTGTAACATTTTTACCTGTACCTTTGTAGCGCATCAAGTTTCTTGGATGACCCCA
>CM041631.1:15575301-15586800 GCA_023333625.1 Bothriochloa decipiens | reverse complement strand
ACCTCTGTCATTGCGCCTTTATTCATTGCTAGTAATTGCGGCTCTTGCATCTCTAACAATGTCGTTAGCAATCATGTTTTGTAGGCCCATGAGCGGTGCTTTTTCTTTCAGTGGATTGACGGTCCAGACAAATTCGACCCAAGGTATCTCCAGTTTGACGAATGGTAAAAAGGGAAGCATAATCCACCCGATCAATTTGAGCGGTGGGTGGCACCTCCCCCTGACCCCGTCAATGACAGACGAGGAGAAGAAAATAGCCCAATTGAGACGGCTTGAATCTCCGCCTCGTTGCAAATGCGGAGATTATTCTGTAATAAGTTCAGATAGGCCTAACGAGTTTGAATGTCCTAACCCCGCCGGAGTAAGTGCAAATTGTAGCTGGTCATGGCTTTCTTAGTATTTGTGCATGTACTAACATTTTACATTGTAGGGTGGGTATACCTTGTTACGGAAGTGTAACTTCAGGGAGTGGCTGTGGGGTCCAAAGAACAAATGGCCGGAGCCGAAGGTGGACAAGAAGAGAAAAGTGGTTACCCCTAAGCCTCCTGTGTTGTGCAAATGTGGTGTCGAAGCGCATTATGGCATACTACCATCGGAGCTTGGAATAGGCTATTGGTGCGGCCATATGGTTGATTACGATGAGGTCCTTTTGTTACACTTGTTGCTCACTTGATATCCAAGCTTTTTGTATTTGCTGACTTTAAATTGTTCCGTTTGATCACAGAGCCTTAGGAAATGCAAGTGGGAGGTTTTTGCCCATGTTGAAGACCGCAGGGAATACATGGATACACTGAAGCAAAAGCAAGTAATGGACCTGAAGTTCAGGTCTGGTACTCAGCTTGTGGACAACTACATTAAGATGCGGAAGCGAGCGCAGGTTGACTATGCCCGACGATTGCGTGTCCAAACCCCAAGTGCTGCTCGGTGGAAGAAAGACTGTGATGCATGGAAAAAGAAGAGAGAAGAGGAAGTATCCTTGCATGCGAGGGAGAAGATGAAGGAGGCCGAAAAGAGGAGTGCTGATGCGAAGATGAAGCAGAAGATGGCGGAGGCGGAGATGCCGATGAATGACGAGGACGAGGAGTATGATGAAGCGTTCACCCAAGCCCTCGATGACTTGGAGGCCACTTACTACAAAAAAAAGGAAGAAGAGGAGTATGATGAAGCGTTCACCCAAGCCCTCGATGACTTGGAAGCCGCTTACTACAAAAAAAGAAAGAAGATGCCAACGCAGCTGAGCGTAGCCGTACCAATGAGTTTGTGGGAGAGGATAGTGGTTCTGAAGATGAAGACTTGCTTCCCGGTTATGTTTCGGATTATTAGGGCCGTTTTGCTAGATGAATTCGGATTAGTAGCTCATCGCCCTAGCGGACCTATAATTTTATTGTAATAAACTGTTTCCGTGACTTTTAACTGTGCTGTAATGGACTATTATAATGGATGTAACGCAAGCATATAAGGGTTTAGGGTTTAGAGTCTACGGTTTAGGGTTTAGGGTTTTTAGGGTTTAGGGTTTAAGGTTTTTTGGGTTTAGGGTTTTTAGGGTTTAGGGTTTACGGTTTAGGGTAAATTTTGACAAAAGAATAGTGCGTATCATACATGAAGACAGTAATTACATCGTACAGGGAACTACTGTCCTGGAGCCTGTCCCTGCCCCTGCCCCCTACCCCTCTTCGGCCTCCTCGGTCGCACGTGCCCCGACGAGTAGGTGTAGCGATCCGGTGGAACACCTCGAGTCGCGCGGACGTCCTGCACTGGAGTCATCTGTGATAACTCCTGCGTGTAGGGCGGAGGTGCTCCTGCAAGCTGTGAAGGGCCGATCTCGACCTCCTCATCACTGATCGATGCGTCAGTGGGGGGGTCATTAGGTAGTCGGTAGGTCCGCGATGAGGTGCCGGCTCCATGGCCCGACGTCGAAGCTGCTCCTTGCGCGGAGGTACCCAGGACTCCCCAGGCTGCTCCCTGAGCGGAGGTACCCACTCCATGAGGCGAAGGCCAGGCTCCCCAGGCTGCTCCCTGAGCGGAGGAACCCTCACCATGGGCCGACGCGCTGGGTGGAGCATGAGTGAAGTGCCTGGATGCCTCTACTCCGTGCACCGAGGACCCCCCTCCGGAGGAACGAAGGTACGGCGTAGTGAACGCTGTGAAAGGTGTCGTCGTAAGTCACACAGTCATCCATATTAGAAAAACATAGGTAGACGAGGTGGGGTACACAGAATTACCTCTGTTCTGGGGTGCAGGAGGACGTGCTGCGGGTGTCGGTGCAGGAATTTGAGGCGCTGCGTCGGAGGTCCAACAAGTGAGAGCCCTCATCATGGATCTAAGCGTCGTACGCATCCGCGTGTACGAGGTGCGCTGCTCGTCGACTGTCAACGCCAAGCCACCCTCCAAGTGGCGACACACGGAGTCCATCTCCGTGTAAAGTAGTTGCGTACCATCGACCTAATTTCAGTTTTAAGCTACATGAAAGATATACGTAATGAACTACTGATATATATGAGAGATTCAAGTACTCACTGCACGGAAGTAATCCTGATCACGGTGCACAGGGTAAGCATCACCCACGGCGGTGACGTGTGGCTGCTGCTCTGGAGGAACGAAGGTGACACGTGTGTGGGTACGAGGCTGGTACCACCGGAGGTACATCATGTACGAGTCCTCGGTGTGGGGGCGGTACTCATCAATGACGTCCTCTGTGGCAAGCAACCAATCGTCCACGTATGGCTGCAGACGTGGAACCCATAAGTTGCTGCCGACCTGTCCCCTCCGAGTCAGCCTGAACACGAATTTGAGTAAGACATGTCTACTGCGATTAATTTTTCAAAGTCAGTTGTTAGTAGTACTTACCTATAAGCATCTACAGGGACGGTACGGATGATAGGGACGGGAGACGGCTGCATGAGACCGAACTGGCGCAAAACACGCCCTGGGCAGTGCGGTTCGACGAATATGTCAAACACCATCGGTCGGAGCGTCAGCCAGAAGGCCTGGTCACGTGTGCACAACGTGGACAGCCCAAGGGGAGCTCGTGCGTGGATAGCCTCCTGGCTGTAAGGCTCCCAGATCACGTCGGTCGGCTGTATCCTGTCGAACTCCAGCATAAACTCGTTGTACGACCACGTGACCTGCACATGTGCCCATCGTCGCTGAAATATAACAATAAATGGGTTAGAAGGTACGATACGAATTAACTATATACGTCAGCTAGGAACACGAACCTGACGACGGCACCAGACTGTACCCATGGTGGGGAAGTCCTCAGGCGGAAGCTGCAAGTACAGGTCCTCCTCGTAGGCGGTGTGATCCACCACAGGTCGACCAATCGCGAACCATTCAGCTGCCCATAGCTGTAGAAGGAGGGGGCAACCAGTGAGCAAAGAACCTGTTTCTATCTTGGTACACGCTTCGCAAAGCCCCCTGTACGTCGCCGCCAGTACGGCAGATCCCCAGCTCCACTGTGGCACTGGTCTCTCGTCAGCATCAGCGATCGCGCGCGCGTAGGGGATCATGACCTTGTCGACGGCATGTCCCGCGCTGCTGGTGAACATGACCCAGCCAAAAAGCCACAACAAGTAGGCCTCCAAGCTCCGTTGCACAGAGTACACGTCAGCCTCTGGGTGTAGCTGATCGGACTGAAAAAGATATAGTTAATAAAGCTGAGTACAACTGTAAATTGATAAAATTCTTTTAAATTAGGCCTTACGGTAAACTGCATGAGCCACTGCTGCGACGGGCCCATGGTCGTGTACGGAGGGAGGTTGCTCAAAGCTGGAAGTGCAGGGTGACGCTGTACGTGGCCGAAGCGGGCCATCATGTCGTCTCGCCAATCATGAAGTCCGTCGACTGGCCCAACGGCATCGCCAGCGAGGGGAAGGCCAAGCAAGAACGCAACGTCCTGAAGCGTCGGTGCGACCTCCCCGCACGGCAGGTGAAACGTGTGTGTCTCCGGCCTCCATCGGTCAACCAGGGCTGCTAGAAGAGACCTATCGAAACTCCACCTCCTCGTCTCATCAGCCTCACCAGCTCGAGCCTCCATAAGACGACACAACGGGAGGAGGCCTGCCTCACGTAACCTGCACATAAAAATTTTATGTTATTAAGAAGCCATGTGTACTTAATTGGGAGAATTGAAAGAGTCAACGAATACCTGGAACAGAACCGAGGGTCCACTGAAAGTAGACGTCTGGACGGTCGCGGTCGAAGTACGGGCAGATTGGCGTTCTGCACCGCAATACGGTACGAGCGGTGCTGCAGATCGATCCCTCGATCTAGCAGCTCTGGTGTGTCGTCGGCCATCCCTGCATGACAATATTACAGTTAACACATATGACACATGCAAATAGAAAGTGAAAAAGTATACAACAATAAATTTAAGGTACAACAACAAATGATCGAATTTGAAACATAAAGACTGCACATACAACATGTAACAGAAATATATTCAAATACAAGGCTGAGATTATGATCATTACATCCGGAATATAGGTTGAAACAATAAGTTTGTTCACTTCAGTTACAACAAAGCAAAAACCGTACATTACATAATCTTAACCAAGCTCTCCACACATCACTACACGACCGAACCACGAGGCACGCGTGCACGCCTTGGCCTGGTGGGCCTAGAAGTTGTCCCTTCTCCTGTTGGCGAGGTACCATCCAATCCGGATCCTGATGGCGGGGCTTCTGCTGTTGTGGCCATGTCTGAGTCCTTGGGGCACTTCTTGTAAGTATGTCCTTCCTTGTCGCTTTTGCTGCAACGTGTGTACCTTCCACCTGCTTCGGACTCATCCATGGCGTTTCGAATACGTCTTGTCTTCCGACGCCCAGCCTTGTCTCTGATCTTACTTGGGTCTGGAATATAGGTAGGTTGTGGTACTGTACCTGTAAAATTCCCCGCTATGCCAAAACCATAAATTTCATGTGACCATGTATGCAATATGGCTTCCTTGGTGAAATAGGGAGATACAAAAGTACGATCAAGTATTTCACACTCCAAGCTCGCTGCAATAACATGGGAACATGGTTTGTGGTAGAGTCTTGGCTTGTGGCACGTGCATGCGCAATACCCATCCTCTCTAAGTATGCATTCTTGCACAACTCTTCTTCTATATATTCCATGCTTGGCCTTATCAGCACACAAGATTTCAAATCGGTGCTCTCTAGTACCTTGAGTTATAACTCTATGCTCCTTTGCCTTCTTACATTTTTCCTCTAGATAATTTGTCAGCATTTGTCTGAAGAAAACACCTCGCACTTGCATTGATAGGGCAGCGACTTGGTACCGGTCTCTGAAATATCTGCATGTTCCATGCAGGATGAACTCAACAATGGCAACCAAGGGAAGGTCTCTAACACCACGCATCACCTAGTTGTAAACTTCAGCCAAATTAGTTATCATAATACCAAACCGCGCTCCGCCGACATCATGCAGCAAAGACCACTTCTCCTTAGGCTCATTCTCTATCCAGTGCGAAAAATTTCTCACAGCAGATGCCGATCTCCTTCTGATGTTTGGACCATCTGTGGGCAGCGGTCCTAAGGACTCTGGACCATCCTCACCAACAGGTGCTGATCGGCTTGAGTGTTCTTCCATATGCTTCGTTGTGAGCTCGTCCAACCTCCTCCAAAGCTCGTTGAATTTTTTCTGTTGATTCTGTCCGCACAGCCTCTTGAATAGATCCATCAAGCTCTTGCGCTTAAACTGCTTGTAAAAATTAGCACCCATGTGACGCATACACCACCGACTTTGAACATCTGGCCAATCTTTACCATATCCCATCTCTGCATCACCGTGCTTCAGATATTCAATTGCCCGAAGAAGGCCAGCGTGACGGTCATGAATTAGGCATACACCAGGCCTCATACCAACAATGCTAACCTTCACCTGCTTGAGAAACCAGTACCAACTATTGGTATTCTCGCTCTCCACAAAAGCGAATGACAATGGTAGAACTTGATTGTTCCCATCCACGGCAATTGCTGTTAGTATCTGACCTCTGTATTTACCTGTCAGAAATGTCCCGTCAATACAGAGTACTGGACGACAATGCACAAATGCCCTGATGCAAGCACCTAGTGCAAAGAAAGCTCGTTGCAAGACCAATACTGCACGGTCATTCTCCATGGTTGGGTATGTTATAAGATCTGTACATGTCCCTGGATTTTTGGCGGCTATGCATTGAAGAAGAGATGGTAAATTATCATATGAGGCTTTGAATGTGCCAAATCTCATCTCGATAATCTTCTATTTTGCCCTCCACGCCTTAGCATATGAAATGGTGTATTTGAATTTATCTTCGATATGCCTTATTATTGACCTTGGCTCGTATCTCAGATTATGCACAACGTCTGAATACATCTCTGCAGCAATAAATGCAGATGTCATGTTTCTGTGGTACTTCTGTACACCTTCCAAGTGACAGTTGTGCTAAGTGACTATTGACACTTTTCAATAATCCTTCCACTTTCCCTTGAATGCATGCACCCTCCACGGACAACCATCACTGGATCTCATGCACTTAACTTCGTATACACACTTTGTGGACTTTGCTACCCAGAACTCCCTCTGCAGTGATACAGCCCAAAGCTTGACTGCCTCCATCAATTCTTCCTTCTCTGCGTACATCGCTCCCTCGATTACCTCATTCTCCTTATACTCCCATGGAACATGGTATCCCTCTGAAATAGCAAGTCCAGAGAAGTCTTCATTAGACCACTGCCACGGATTCACATTGCATCCTTCCTCATCAGAAGATTCATAACCCTCCACTTCCTCATTCGTCGCATCTTCGTTTTCCATTTCCTGAACAATGGAGTTGATCCTCTCGCCCTCATCTGCCAAGCCTCTCGGCTCACTGGTTTCTTCTTCTCTTTCTGGTTGCTGCACATCATGTCCCTGTTCTTCTCCTTGTTCAGCACGGTCATTTCCCTCTTCTATTTCAGCATCAGTCCTAACCATACTTGTACCCTCCACATCTTGCAAGGTTGCATTGTCTTTATCGTGCACCTCCATGAAAATGCTGGGTTCCCAGCCCCGCTGCAATGCATTTTCTACGTACCATTTCCATGTTTCGGTGCAATCTACCGACATCAATTCCCAGAAGCATTTTTCGTTGCCACGGTTGACTACTACATTTACTTTTATTGTGTTCACCTCTGGGTTGATATGAAATACCCTCATTAACCAGTTACACACTGACCGAAAATTTCTTTCCGCTGGCCTATCTATCCCCTTTAGTGTTGACCCAAATTCAGACAGATCTATACCATACGGCCCATATCTGACAGTGCCACTACCATGGAACAACCGAAACATCACTTTGTTGACATATCTATTCAGAGAAAATACGATATTCGTCACATTTCAAATCATGCAATCCATTGTTTAAATCATAAAAGAAACATCATTATTTCTAACACGAACTGCAATGCTCTAACATCATTATTTATAGATCTAATATACATACTACTCACAGATCTACCCAGAGTCAACTAAAAACTAAACAACTCTAGTACACATTATATTTTACTAATGCATAGCAACAGACCTGTAATGTATGAGAAACTTACCTAAAAGCCGAGGTCTCAAACTGGCAGGGCTTCGCCGTTACTTCCTTCTCCTCCCTCATCTCTTCTTCTTTTTTTTCTGAAAATTTTAGTGAATATAATGAAAATCTAGGGGGGCTGGGTATATATAGTTGGCGGCCAAAAAACGCCCACTGTGTGGGCGTTTTTTGGCGGCCAGGGGGCCGCCTGCAAAAGTGCGCGGCCGGCCTCGTCTGTTTTGCGGGCGGCCCCCAGGTGGCCAAAAAACGCCCACTGTGTGGGCGTTTTTTGGCGTCCAGGGGGCCGTCTGCAAAAGAGCGCGGCCGGCCTCGCCTGTTTTGCAGGCGGCCACCTGGACAGGAAAAAACGCCCACGCAGTGGGTGTTTTTTTGCTGCTCCGGGGCCCGCCCGCAAAACAGGCCGCGCTTTTTTGCAGGCGGCCCCCTGACCGCCAAAAAACGCCCACAGGCCGCCAGGTGGCCGCCCGCAAACGCCGGCACCGGCGCCGGCTGGCCGTTTGCCACGTCACAAAAAACGCCCACACAGTGGGCGTTTTTTAAAAAACGCCAACTGTAGACGACTAGTTCTGTCATATTTCGAAACGGACAACTAAATTTGTAAAAAAAATTTTAAAAAAAAATTAAAAATAAAAAAAGTTCCCACAACCACAAACTTGTTCCAATTGGCAATCCCCCACTGGCCTGCATAGCGCGACGAAGGCGGGCTAGTGCGAGAACACCGAGCCGTAGAAACCGACACCGCAGTCGTTCGTTTCTCTGGTCCTTGCATTGCACCGATCGGTGTCGGGTGCTAGTCCGTTCAACACCGAACTTATGCCTGCACCGAAGTGATTGGTTAAATTTAAACCGATTGCCCAGCTCTTACTAGTACGTTGCAGAGAAAAGATTGAACTAGCGCCTTGGTTGCTTGCTACTGTCCAAAAAGAGTGTCACTCTTGCCGATCAAACTTTCTTAAATTTGATTAGATTTATACAAAACTTTAACATTTATCAAAGATATTTTTTTATAAAAATATACTTTACAATTCATCTAATCAATAATACTAACTCATACATTATAATATTAATATTTTTCTTATATTTGGTAAAATTTAAAATTATTTGACATCTCATGAAACATTTTTGTGAGACGGAGAGAGAGTATGCTCTAGCTCTACCCTATGAAATAAACGGTAAAGTTGCTCTAATGGAGTCCAACACCATTGCCAGGGGCGAGATTATCTACTCAGTTTTGACTTTTGAGGGACGAGAAGGAACTATATCCTCATATTCCATCTTGACAATTCCATTCCACCACTTCTCCAACCAAACACCAAAATGAAATGGGATATTATATCTCATTTCGCCACTGCCATGTCCCCAACCAGACACATCACTCGAAGGTACGATATCAACTTGTTGACGTTTTTCTAACAGAGGAGTGCCCAACCATGTAGGAGGCGAACCCCCACACGGTGATGACCAGAGCCAAGATCTTGAACCCGCTCATGGGGTCATGGAACCAGATCACCGCGGCGACGCTTGTGAGGGGCACCCTGACAGAGTTCAGCACGCCGGCGAGGACGGTGGACGCCAGGAACAGCACGCCGGTGCCGCCGAGTACGCCGAGCTGGAACGTGACCGCCGTCCATACCATCACGTTCTCGTACGCGGCCTCTCCACCGTGCGCAAACCGCGCCGCCTCGCGCCGCATCGCCGGGAATCCCTCGGCGACGGCGAGGCCCGCGGAGGTGAAGGCGAACGCGCAGAGCGACACGGCCGCCTGCTGCTCCAGCACCACGTGGAAGGAGCGCCGGCCGAGGACCCTGGCGAAGACGAGCTCCGAGAGCGCGAAGATGAGGCCGTGGAGCGCCGACGCCAGCACGTCCAGGACGAAGCCGAGCGCGTACTGGCGCGGCGTGACGCCGGGTGGCCTGTCGGACCCGGAGTCCAGCGCGACGATCACCACGCCCGCCGTGATCACCACGACGGCGTTGAGCGACGACATGTTGAGCGTGTTCTTGGCGATGGCGCGGCCGAAGAGCGCGGAGAAGGCGAGCGACGACGCCGCGACGAGCGAGGCCGTGGACGCCGGGAGGTACGCGTAGGCCCACGCGTACATGAGGTTGTCGGCGGCGCTGAGGAAGCCCAGGAGCGCGTACCAGAAGCACAGCGCCACCGACAGCGGCGTCGGCGACGCCTTGCCGAGGGCGTAGAGCGGCAGCAGGAGCAGCGCGGGTAGGGGCCAGCCGGCGACGGCCGCCCACGACAGGATCCACTTGCTCTGCCCACCGTCGGTGTAGTAGAGCCGCGAGAGCAGGCTCGACGCCGGGAACGCGGTGAGCATGGCGCCGCTGCTCAGGAACAGGAGTAGCCAGAAGGAGAACGGCTTGCTCCGGTACGTCTCCAGGGAGGCGGCGATCACCTCGGCCGCTTTCTGTCTCATCGTCATCGACGTCGTTGAGCCATTTGCCTGCGAGGTCTCCTCCCCAATTGATGTATTATCTGTTACACACGCAGCAAAGGAAATTGGAAATTCAGAAACGCTGACCGTGAACAGCATGGTGATATGCAAAATGAAAAGAAAACGAAGCTCAGGATTCTAGTGATTACTGATGAGCGGTTCTGAGTCCAGCATTGCTACGATTTACAGTGATGAGTGTGGTTTGAGAAGGAATGAACATATGGCCTGAGTTTTGGTCAGTTCTAGTGATTCAGAGTCTGTGGCAAACTTCAGGTAACTGATGTCTTTCGCCTCTTGCAAAGAGTCTGAAACACAGCTAACATATTGCAAACCATGTGTACATTATTGGAAGGTGGAATCCTTGAGGACAAAATGAGATTTCGTATGATATACTGTATGTTGTTCCACGTGGTCGTTGGAAAGAAAAAATGCCCAACCACTTCCAATCATCCGTGTACAAATGATTCTTCTGTGGAACCATATGTTTCAGGGTGCTTAGTTGGTTTCACTGAAATCAGAAAAAAACTTCCAAAAGAAAAAGGGTTTGTGTGCGCACTTTAAATCGCGATTCTCATGCCACTGAGAAGAGCATCTGGGCCTCGTTTAATTCCCTCACATGCAAAGTTGGTAAAAAGCCATTAATTTCGTTTGTATTTGGTAAAAATTATTTAAATTTTAACTAATTAGGGTCAAAATATTCGTCTCGTAAAGTACAACAAAACAGTTCAATTAGCTTTTAATTTTATCTATATTTAGTACTCCATGCACGTGTCGATATTTTAATGTGATAGAAATCTGTTTTTTAGATAATGTAATTTGATGATAAATTCTGAAAACTAAACTAGGCCCTAGTTCCGGAGGTAGAGGTACCAATCAAGGGGCCCAAAATATATATTAAAAAACACACGGTTGCCTAGAAACTGCTGGATGTAGCCATTCTGATGAATCCCCAGCAATGAAACCACAACCCACGCAGAGCAGAGCCCGGATTGGGCAGGTAGGCACGCGTGATTGCGTGAACTGTACTGGATGGAGGTGATACGAGAATTCAACCTTAGAAAGAGAGGGGGATCGGAACTGACCGAATTTGTCCTGGGAGGAATTGGAGCAAAGAGAGGAGATTTGTCAGGAATCAGACCTGGGGATTGGACTCGGATGGTGTGGTGGTGATGCTGGTGGCGGCCGCTGTCTTCCTTCTCCATGCTCCACTGCCTGCCTGCAAATCCCTAGCGTTTGGACCTTTGGAGTGGAAATTGGAGTTGCGACTCGAAAGCGCTCAACCAGCTGCAAGTCCACACTCTTTTCGTGACGAAGACGAGGGCAGATGAGAATGAGAATAGAACCTGTAATAATGGAGATGGAGATGGTTGGTGGTCGTACGTGCGCGTATCCGTGCACGGACCCCTCTTGTGGATCCTTGTGTCTCCACGAGTAATCTACGGAATATATATATATATATATATATATATATATATATATATATATATATAT
>CM041631.1:15529508-15543617 GCA_023333625.1 Bothriochloa decipiens | reverse complement strand
AAATAATGATGTTTCTTCTATGATTTAAACAATGGATTGCATGATTTGAAATGTGACGAATATCGTATTTTCTCTGAATAGATATGTCAACCAAAGTGATGTTTCGGTTGTTCCATGGTAGTGGCACTGTCAGATATGGGCCGTATGGTATAGATCTGTCTGAATTTGGGTCAACACTAAAGGGGATAGATAGGCCAGCGGAAAGAAATTTTCGGTCAGTGTGTAACTGGTTAATGAGGGTATTTCATATCAACCCAGAGGTGAACACAATAAAAGTAAATGTAGTAGTCAACCGTGGCAACGAAGAATGCTTCTGGGAATTGATGTCGGTAGATTGCACCGAAACATGGAAATGGTACGTAGAAAATGCATTGCAGCGGGGCTGGGAACCCAGCATTTTCATGAAGGTGCACGATAAAGACAATGCAACCCTGCAAGATGTGGAGGGTACAAGCATGGTTAGGACTGATGCTGAAATAGAAGAGGGAAATGACCGTGCTGAACAAGGAGAAGAACAGGGACATGATGTGCAGCAACCAGAAAGAGAAGAAGAAACCAGTGAGCCGAGAGGCTTGGCAGATGAGGGCGAGAGGATCAACTCCATTGTTCAGGAAATGAAAAACGAAGATGCGGCGAATGAGGAAGTGGAGGGTTATGAATCTTCTGATGAGGAAGGATGCAATGTGAATCCGTGGCAGTGGTCTAATGAAGACTTCTCTGGACTTGCTATTTCAGAGGGATACCATGTTCCATGGGAGTATAAGAAGAATGAGCTAATCGAGGGAGCGATGTACGCAGAGAAGGAAGAATTGATGGAGGCAGTCAAGCTTTGGGCTGTATCACTGCAGAGGGAGTTCTGGGTAGCAAAGTCCACAAAGTGTGTATACGAAGTTAAGTGCATGAGATCCAGCGATGGTTGTCCGTGGAGGGTGCATGCATTCAAGGGAAAGTGGAAGGATTATTGGAAAGTGTCAATAGTCACCCAGCACAACTGTCACTTGGAAGGTGTACAGAAGTACCACAGAAACATGACATCTGCATTTATTGCTGCAGAGATGTATTCAGATGTTGTGCATAATCTGAGATACGAGCCAAGGTCAATAATAAGGCATATCGAAGATAAATTCAAATACACCATTTCATATGCTAAGGCGTGGAGGGCAAAACAGAAGATTATCGAGATGAGATTTGGCACATTCAAAGCCTCATATGATAATTTACCATCTCTTCTTCAATGCATAGCCGCCAGAAATCCAGAGACATGTACAGATCTTATAACATACCCAACCATGGAGAATGACCGTGCAGTATTGGTCTTGCAACGAGCTTTCTTTGCACTAGGTGCTTGCATCAGGGCTTTTGTGCATTGTTGTCCAGTACTCTGTATTGACAGGACATTTCTGACAGGTAAATACAGAGGTCAGATACTAACAGCAATTGCCGTTGATGGGAACAATCAAGTTCTACCACTGGCATTCGCTTTTGTGGAGAGCGAGAATACCAATAGTTGGTACTGGTTTCTCAAGCAGGTGAAGGTTAGCATTGTTGGTATGAGGCCTGGTGTATGCCTAATTCATGACCGTCACGCTGGCCTTCTTCGGGCAATTGAATATCTGAAGCACGGTGATGCAGAGATAGGATATGGTAAAGATTGGCCAGATGTTCAAAGTCGGTGGTGTATGCGTCATATGGGTGCTAATTTTTACAAGCAGTTTAAGCGCAAGAGCTTGATGGATCTATTCAAGAGGCTGTGCGGACAGAATCAACAGAAAAAATTCAACGAGCTTTGGAGGAGGTTGGACGAGCTCACAACGAAGCATATGGAAGAGCACTCAAGCCGATCAGCACCTGTTGGTGAGGATGGTCCAGAGTCCTTAGACCGCTGCCCACAGATGGTCCAAACATCAGAAGAAGATCGGCATCTGCTGTGAGAAATTTTTCGCACTGGATAGAGAATGAGCCTAAGGAGAAGTGGTCTTTGCTGCATAATGTCGGCGGAGCGCGGTTTGGTATTATGACAACTAATTTGGCTGAAGTTTACAACTGGGTGATGCGTGGTGTTAGAGACCTTCCCTTGGTTGCCATTGTTGAGTTCATCCTGCATGAAACATGCAGATATTTCAGAGACCGGTACCAAGTCGCTGCCCTATCAATGCAAGTGCGAGGTGTTTTCTTCGGACATATGCTGATAAATTATCTGGAGAAAAAACGTAAGAAGGCAAAGGAGCATAGAGTTATAACTCAAGGTACTAGAGAGCACCGATTTGAAATCTTGTGTGCTGATAGGGCCAAGCGTGAAATATATAGAAGAAGAGTTGTGCAAGAATGCATACTTAGAGAGGATGGATATTGCGCATGCACGTGCCACAAGCCAAGACTCTACCACAAACCATGTTCCCATGTTATTGCAGCGAGCTCAGAGTGTGGAATACTTGATCGTACTTTTGTATCTCCCTATTTCAACAAGGAAGCCATATTGCATACATGGTCACATGAAATTTATGGTTTTGGCATAGCGGGGAATTTTACAGGTACAGTACCGTAACCTACCTATATTCCAGACCCAAGTAAGATCAGAGACAAGGCTGGGCGTCGGAAGACAAGACGTATTCGAAACGCCATGGATGAGTCCGAAGCAGGTGGAAGGTACACACGTTGCAGCAAATGCGACAAGGAAGGACATACTTACAAGAAGTGCCCCAAGGACTCAGACATGGCCACAACAGCAGAAGCCCCGCCATCAGGATCCGGATTAGATGGTACCCCGCCAACAGGAGAAGGGACAACTTCTAGGCCCACCAGGCCAAGGCGTGCACGCGTGCCTCGTGGTTCGGTCGTGTAGTGATGTGTAGAGAGCTTGGTTAAGATTATGTAATGTACGGTTTTTGCTTTGTTGTAACTGGAGTGAACAAACTTATTGTTTCAACCTATATTCTAGATGTAATGTTCATAATCTCAGTCTTGTATTTGAATATATTTCTGTTACATGTTGTATGTGCAGTCTTTATGTTTCAAATTCGATCATTTGTTGTTGTACCTTAAATTTATTATTGTATACTTTTTCACTTTCTATTTGCATGTGTCATATGTGTTAACTGTGATATTGTCATGCAGGGATGGCGGACGACACACCGGAGCTGCTAGATCGAGGGATCGATCTGCAGCACCGCTCGTACCGTATTGCGGTGCAGAACACCAATCTGCCCGTACTTCGACCGCGACCGTCTAGACGTCTACTTTCAGTGGACCCTCGGTTCTGTTCCAGGTATCCGTTGACTCTTTCAATTCTCCCAATTAAGTACACATGGCTTCTTAATAACATAAAATTTTTATGTGCAGGTTACGTGAGGCAGGCCTCCTCCCGTTGTGTCGTCTTATGGAGGCTCGAGCTGGTGAGGCCGATGAGACGAGGAGGTGGAGTTTTGATAGGTCTCTTCTAGCCGCCCTGGTCGACCGATGGAGGTCGGAGACACACACGTTCCACCTGCCGTGCGGGGAGGTCGCACCGACGCTTCAGGACGTTGCGTTCTTGCTTGGCCTTCCCCTCGCTGGCGATGCCGTTGGGCCAGTCGACGGACTACATGATTGGCGAGACGACATGATGGCCCGCTTCAGCCACGTACAGCGTCACCCTGCACTTCCAGCTTTGAGCAGCCTCCCTCCGTACACGACCATGGGCCCGTCGCAGCAGTGGCTCATGCAGTTTACCGTAATGCCTAATTTAAAAGAATTTTATCAATTTACAGTTCTACTCACCTTTATTAACTATATCTTTTTCAGTTCGATCAGCTACACCCAGAGGATGACGTGTACTCTGTGCAACGGAGCTTGGAGGCCTACTTGTTGTGGCTTTTTGGCTGGGTCATGTTCACCAGCAGCGCGGGACATGCCGTCGACAAGGTCATGATCCCCTACGCGCGCGCGATCGCTGATGCTGACGAGGGAGCAGTGCCACAGTGGAGCTGGGGATCTGCCGTACTGGCGGCGACGTACAGGGGGCTTTGCGAAGCGTGTACGAAGATAGAAACAGGTTCTTTGCTCACTGGTTGCCCCCTCCTTCTACAGCTATGGGCAGCTGAACGGTTCGCGATTGGTCGACCTGTGGTGGATCACACCGCCTACGAGGAGGACCTGTACTTGCAGCTTCCGCCCGAGGACTTCCCCACCATGGGTACAGTCTGGTGCCGTCGTCAGGTTCGTGTTCCTAGCTGACGTATATAGTTAATTCGTATCGTACCTTCTAACCCATTTATTGTTATATTTCAGCGACGATGGGCACATGTGTAGGTCACGCGGTCGTACAATGAGTTTATGCTGGAGTTCGACAGGATACAGCCGACCGATGTGATCTGGGAGCCTTACAGCCAGGAGGCTATCCACGCACGAGCTCCCCTTGGGCTGTCCACGTTGTGCACACGTGACCAGGCCTTCTGGCTGACGCTCCGACCAATGGTGTTCGACATATTCGTCGAACTGCACTGCCCAGGGCGTGTTTTGCGCCAGTTCGGTCTCATGCAGCCGTCCCCCGTCCCTATCATCTGTACCGTCCCTGCAGATGCTCATAGGTAAGTACTACTAACAACTGACTTTGAAAAATTAATCGCAGTAGACATGTCTTACTCAAATTTGTGTTCAGGCTGACTCGAAGGGGACAGGTCGGCGGCACCTTATGGGTTCCACGTCTGTAGCCATACATGGACGATTGGTTGCTTGCCACAGAGGACGTCATTGACGAGTACCGCCCCCACATCGAGGACTCGTACATGATGTACCTCCGGTGGTACCAGCCTCGTACCCGCACACGTGTCACCTTCGTTCCTCCAGAGCAGTAGCCACACGTCATCGCCGTGGGTGACGGTTACCCTGTGCACCGTGATCAGGATTACTTCCGTACGGTGAGTACTTGAATCTCTCATATATATCAGTAGTTCATTACGTATATCTTTCATGTAACTTAAAACTGAAATTAGGTCGATGGTACGCAACTACTTTATACGGAGATGGACTCCGTGTGTCGCCGCTTGGAAGGTGGCTTGGCGTTGACAGTCGACGAGCAGCGCACCTCGTACACGCGGATGCGTACGACGCTTAGATCCGTGATGAGGGCTCTCACTTGTTGGACCTCCGACGCAGCGCCTCAAATTCTGCACCGGCACCCGCAGCACGTCCTCCTGCACCCCAGAACAGAGGTAACTCCGTGTACCCCACCTCGTCTACCTATGTTTTTCTAATATGGATGACTGTGTGACTTACGACGACACCTTTCACAGCGTTCACTACGCCGTACCTTCGTTCCTCCGGAGGGGGGTCCTCGGTACACGGAGCAGAGGCATCCAGGCCTTCACTCATGCTCCACCCAGCGCGTCGGCCCATGGTGAGGGTCCCTCCGCTCAGGGAGCAGCCTGGGGAGCCTGGCCTTCGCCCCATGGAGTGGGTACCTTCGCTCAGGGAGCAGCCTGGGGAGTCCTGGGTACCTCCGCGCAGGGAGCAGCTTTGACGTCGGGCCAGGGAGCCGGCACCTCGTCGCGGACCTACCAACTACCTAATGACCCCCCCACTGACGCATCGATCAGCGACGAGGAGGTCGAGATCGGCCCTTCACAGCTTGCAGGAGCACCTCCGCCCTACACGCAGGAGTTATCACAGATGACTCCAGTGCAGCACGTCCGCGCGACTCGAGGTGTTCCACCGGATCGCTACACCTACTCGTCGGGGCACATGCGACCGAGGAGGCCGAAGATGGGTAGGGGGCAGGGGCAGGGACAGCCTCCGGGACAGTAGTACCTTGTACGATGTAATTACTGTCTTCATGTATGATACGCACTATTCTTTTGTCAAAATTTACCCTAAACCGTAAACTCTAAACCCTAAAAACCCTAAACCCAAAAAACCTTAAACCCTAAACCCTAAAAACCCTAAACCCTAAACCCTATACCCTAAACCCTAAACCCTTACATGCTTGCATTACATCCGTTATAATAGTCCATTACAGCACAGTTAAAAGTCACGGAAATAGTTTATTACAATAAAATTATAGGTCCGCTAGGGCGATGAGCTACTAATCCGAATTCATCTAACAAAACAGCCCTAATAATCCGAAACATAACCGGGAAGGAAGTCTTCATCTTCAGAACCACTATCCTCTCCCACAAACTCATTGGTACGGCTACGCTCAGCTGCGTTGGCCTCTTCTTCCTTTTTTTTGTAGTAAGCGGCCTCCAAGTCATCAACGGCTTGGGTGAACGCTTCATCATACTCCTCTTCTTCCTTTTTTTTGTAGTAAGCGGCCTCCAAGTCATCGAGGGCTTGGGTGAACGCTTCATCATACTCCTTGTCCTCGTCGTTCATCGGCATCTCCGCCTTCGCCATCTTCTGCTTCATCTTCGCATCAGCACTCCTCTTTTCGGCCTCCTTCATCTTCTCCCTCGCATGCAAGGATGCTTCCTCTTCTCTCTTCTTTTTCCATGCATCACAGTCTTTCTTCCACCGAGTAGCACTTGGGGTTTGGACACGTAATCGTCGGGCATAGTCAACCTGCGCTCGCTTCCGCATCTTAATGTAGTTGTCCACAAGCTGAGTACCAGACCTGAACTTCAGGTCCATTACTTGCTTTTGCTTCAGTGTATCCATGTATTCCCTGCGGTCTTCAACATGGGCAAAAACCTCCCACTTGCATTTCCTAAGGCTCTGTGATCAAACGGAACAATTTAAAGTCAGCAAATACAAAAAGTTTGGATATCAAGTGAGCAACAAGTGGAACAAAAGGACCTCATCGTAATCAACCATATGGCCGCACCAATAGCCTATTCCAAGCTTCGATGGTAGTAGGCCATACTGCGCTTCGACACCACATTTGCACAACACAAGAGGCTTAGGGGTAACCACTTTTCTCTTCTTGTCCACCTTCGGCTCCGGCCATTTGTTCTTTGGACCCCACAACCACTCCTTGAAGTTACACTTCCGCAACAACGTATTCCCACCCTACAATGTAAAATGTTAGTACATGCAGAAATACTAAGAAAGCCATGACCGCATACAATTTGCACTTACTCCGGCGGGGTTAGGACATTCGAACTCGTTAGGCCTATCTGAACTTATTACAGAATAATCTCCGCATTTGCAACGAGGCGGAGATTCAAGCCGTCTCAATTGGGCTATTTTCTTCTCCTCGTCTGTCATTGGGGGGGTCAGGGGGAGGTGCCACCCATCGCTCGAATTGATCGGGTGGATTATGCTTTCCTTTCCACCATTCGTCAAACTGGAGATACCTTGGGTCGAATTTGTCTAGACCGTCAATCCACTGAAAGAAAAAGCACCGCTCATGGGCCTACAAAACATGATTGCTAACGACATTGTTAGAGATGCAAGAGCCGTAATTACTAGCAATGAATAAAGGCGCAATGACAAAGGTGCAATTACTTACATTGAATCCACCGCATGTGTAGTTGCAACGGGCAGCTGTGTCCTCATGGCGAGATTGGCTAATATCAGCCAGTTCTCCACAGTCACAATTTGGGACAGGGACTGCAGGAGGAACAGGAGCATCCTTGCTAGACACGTCGGGATACAATTCTCTAGGGCGACCTCGTTTTTTCCAAAACTCCGTCCGCCACAAGTTTTGCATATCTATTCAGAGAAAATACGATATTCGTCACATTTTAAATCATGCAATCCATTGTTTAAATCATAGAAGAAACATCATTATTTCTAACACGAACTGCAATGCTCTAACATCATTATTTATAGGTCTAATATACATACTACTCACAGATCTACCCAGAGTCAACTAAAAACTAAACAACTCTAGTGCACATTATATTTTACTAATGCATAGCAACAGACTTGTAATGTATGAGAAACTTACCTATAAGCCGAGGTTTCAAACTGGCAGGGCTTCGTCGTTACTTCCTTCTCCTCCCTCCTCTCTTCTTCCTTTTTTTCTGAAAATTTTAGTGAATATAATGAAAATCTGAAGGGGGGCTGGGTTTATATAGCTGGAGGTCAAAAAACGCCAACTGTGTGGAGGTCAAAAAACGCCCACTGTGTGGGCGTTTTTTGACTGCGAGGGGGCCGCCTACAAAAGTGCGCGGCCGGCCTCGCCTGTTTTACAGGCGGCCCCCTGGCCAGGAAAAAACGCCCACTGTGTGGGCGTTTTTTGACTGCGAGGGGGCCGCCTGCAAAAGAGCGCGGCCGGCCTCGCCTGTTTTGCAGGCGGCCCCCTGGACAGGAAAAAACGCCTATGCAGTGGGCGTTTTTTTACTGCTCCAAGGCCCGTCCGCAAAACAACGCGCACTTTTGCAGGTGGCCCCCTCTCCAACAAAAAACGCCCACACAGTGGGCGTTTTTTGGCCGCCAGGGGGCGCTTGCAAAAGCCAGCACCGGCGCCGGCCGGTCGTTTGCCACGTCACAAAAAACGCCCACTGTAGGCGACTAGTTCTGTCATATTTTAAAACGGACGATTATTTTTGTAAATTTTTTTAAATAAAAATTAAAAATAAAAAAAGTTCTGAGAGATGCGTGTGAATCATATAGCGAATAAAACTCTGGGTCTGCGTATATCCAAATTTCCACTTTGGGTCGGGCCTCTTCATGGCCTTGTTGGACTGAGCAAGTGCTAATGGGCTTGTTGGACTCAGGGCTTTGCTGGACCAATTCGATTTGATTTTTTTATTCTTTTATCATTTTCCTATTTTTCAAAGTAATTGGCCCAATAAAAACTGTGCACGCATATACATACTCCTACTCTCCAATCGATGAAATAATTTGTAAAATTCTCAAAAAAATGAAATACTTTCCAATCGATTTGTGAGCAGTTATTGGATTTGAGAATTTTAACCTTCATTGAGAGGGAGGAAGAGGAACCGTGCTTCCACTCCAACGTCGCAGCATGAAGCGGTCACGCCTGCTTCGTTCTAAAGCAGAATTCAGCGCGCGTATGGTTGCTGCTGATAGCGAAGATTTCATTGCGCGCGTGACATATGCACGCAGAGAAGACTAGTCCTTGTATGTAACAACGCTTGGACTTGAGCGCTGTCTGGTTCCGTGATCCTCGCTTCTCGTGGTAATAAGATTATGTTTTTTCGAATGCGTAAAAGTCTTGCACATCTTTGCATTAAGGAGAAAAGTTTCTACAATCCACGTTTTTGCGCGGATTATATGAAACGCTACTCCCACACCTTACATCGTAAGCGGATTACTCACTAAATCGACAACCTAGTCTACACGCACCGACTTCGATCCATAGATCGGTGGTGACGTCAAGCACGTCCGCTGCGTTGTCCGCGCGGCCGTGACGGCCGCGCGGCGTCGGGAAAGAGCTCCCGCATCACGTCGGCATCACCGGACTTGCCTTCGAACATGGCCTCAAGCTCCTGCGTAGCCTTCTCCGTAGTCCTCCATTGTAGCAGCCCCATCCTCTGCATGAGGAGATACTCACCTCACTTGGCCACTGATTGCTTGGACAACGGCTGTGCCGCGCCAGGCGTCGCTACATTGGCCGTCGGAGTGTGGTAGATTTCGGCGTCCATAGCCACAGCCTCATTGGTCACACGCGGCGATGATGGTGGCGTGTCTTCTGAGAGCGCAGCGGCAGCCACCTCCGAAGGTCCGATGGACGCCGCCTTGGACACCATGTCCAACATGATCGGTTGCGCTGGTAGCGGCGATTCCATGATGGCCAAGGAGGCGGGCCGCAGCGACGCGGCTGGTGCGCCATCGGCCTCCGCCACCTAGCTGATCACCGATGATAAGGTCGGAGCACTGTTGGTCGCAGGAGGGGTCTGTGATGCAGGGGTCGGGTTCACCCAGCCGTGACCGGTCCGCGTGCTGCCGAGAGAGGGTAGCGGGCCTTCAAGGACGATGGCCCAAGCTACGTCCATCGAAGCGGGCAATGGACTGGCATGCTCCGCAGATCTATGGTGCGAATTCTGAGTCACAGGCGCGGCAGGTGCTCCAGCCATGGGGCGAGCGACACGCGATCGCCAGACCATGGACGGTTGGCCGACGGAACCCTGCTCCTTCTTCTGAGGCTGATGATGGCGCTGGCGCGATCGACGACCATGTCTACCTCGCGTGGGACTCGCGGGATCGCAGATGACGCGCATAACGTCGTTGCCCGATGACGTTGACGACGCGCCTCGTCCTCCTACACTCCCGTGCAAGGTGGCCAAGGCCCCGGCACCGGAGACACCGCCAAGGCAGGGTGCAGGTGGCGGCGCGATGCCCCACCGCGAGGCACTTGAAGCAGCGACCATCGGCATAAGCCAAAAATTGTCGTGGTCCGACGCTGCCCCCAGTGGCCGGCCCATGGCGCCGCCATAGCCGCAGCGCTGGTGCCGGCTGAGCGGGACGCTGGTGGAGCCGGCCCTTGGTGAAGCGGGACACTGGTGGAGCCGGCCCATGGCGCCGCCATAGCCGCAGCGCTCGCGCTCGCACCCTTGGTGAAGCCGGCGGCGGTGGTGCCGTTGGTGCGGTCGCTGATGTAGCCGATCAGATCAAGGAGGATGGACCCCAGGAGAGGATCGGTGTCCTCGGGGTACGTAGGCGGGGGAATCAGGATCTTTGCAAGGAACCCGGCGTCCTTGGACATTGAATCATCGAGAGGACAGTGATCGTCTTCCATGGATGTTGGAGGGAAGGGTATCGATGTTAGAGGTAGGGATTTCTCGGATGGATGTGGGCGGTGGCGGCTAAAGCACGAAACCCTAATGAGAGATGTGCGTGAATCAGTATATAGACTTGGGTCGGGCCTCGTCAATGGCCTTGTTGGACCGACCAAGTGCTAATGGGCTTGTTGGACTCAGGGCTTTGTTGGGCCAATTTGATTGATTTTTTATTCTTTTATCATTTTCCTAATTTTCAAAGTAATTGGCCCAATTAAAAATGTGCACGCATATACATACCATCACCTCCGTGGCTATAGAAATTGGCTGGCTGGCCAGGCGGTGGTCGTCGACCCGGTGGCGGTGGCGGCGCCGCCGCCGAGCCGAGCGGGGCAGGATGGCTGGATGATTATGGGCAGGCGGCGGGGGCGAACTCCGGTGAGGGACGGTGGGAGCAGGGCGGGGGAGGGGAAAGAAGGGGGCTACCACAGGCGAGCTAGGGGTCGCGCGGGGGCAAGCGCGAGCATGCGCTGGAGAAGATGAACAACACTCGAGGAAGAAGAAGGCTCGGGGAAGAAGACAGGGGCAGGGTTGGTGTGCGCTAGTATCAATAAGGGCGTGTGTGCGCCGTATTACAGACTGTTTCCCTGGTGTGTGGGCCACTGTAACTGTTTAAGCGTGATTACGGTAATCAAGTCTCCTCATGGCCCATGTATCATCCACACATCCGCACGGTGCTGCCGAACGGATGGTCCATACAGAATTTTCTTGTTAACAAGGCTTGGATTTGAGCGCATTTGCTTATTTTCTTTTCGCTATCCTGGTTTCATGATCCTCACTTCTCGTAGTAATAAGATCATGCTTTCAAGAACAGTGCAACTCTACGCGCTGCATGAATATCTTAGCATATACAGCAGAAACCGTGGTTCCTCAACAAGAGTTGTTCTTCGCTTCAATTCGGTCACCGCATCGTGCCCAGCCACCACCCAATGTAACGAGAATTCAACACAGTTATCGACGAAGATTTCGCTGTGACACATGCAGACAAGAATAGTCCTCGTGCGTGCCACTCATTTCTTCACCTGCCACTACACCGCCATGGTAGTCGTCCATGTCCCAAGCGTCAATCAGACGCCAACTGCCCAAGTATCAAGCTCCGAACTTCACTGAAGCTTCCCAAGCTAGTCCGAGGGAGATCCACAGTTTTAATCGTCCTACCATCGTCACTTGTTGGCCCAGTCTCAAGGTAGGAGTATTCCATTTGTCACTATCTTGTTGGCTCAGAGTGCCAACAGCCAAGACAAATTTAAGCACATGCATGGCTACACCTAAAAATGTGCATGCAGCCCACGTACCGGCGGCCCGGCCCGAGCACGGCACGGCCCAGCCTACTACGGTGCACGGGCCGGCCTGAGACACGTAGCAGGCCATGCCTAGGCCGAGACCTTGGCACGCCGGGCGGCACGGCCCAGTCCGTTTATAATGGTCGGCCCGTTGGTTGCCCGTAAGGCCGTTACCCCACGTCCCCACCCCACCGGCTATATAAGCCGGCACCTGACCCCGCTCCAACCCTAATCCCATTCCCCCCACAGCCGCAGCAGCACGCAGCCGTTGCGCTCCCCGCCCCACCCCGTCCCCTAAACCCTAATCAATTTCCCTCCTCGCTGCCCACCGCCACACACTAGCTGTCGTCGTGCACTCCGGCAAGGTCTCCACCACCGGATCTTGAAGATATCTCGCCAGATTTTGGAGATACCGTTTGTCTCCCCTTCTCTCTCAACCGAATCTTGCCACTGCCGTCTTCTTCCTCCCCATCTTCCCCGTCTCCGCGACTCCGCTGCTCGTCTTCTCCACTTCTCTAGCACCGGGCTCCATCTCTGTCTAGTGCTTTCTTTTCATAGGTCACCGGCATCTAGCTGGTGCCGCAGGAGCCGTTGAGGAACGGTGTCGCGCGGAGAAGAAGAAGATCCGGCTGGTGGCCATGGCCGGCGCCGGCTGAAATCTCATGATTGGTTTTGATAATTGATGACACCCAATGTTGCTAATGTTTTGCTCTAAGTGTGATTAGACACATAACAACATGATGGTGAGGCCTCGGGCTCGGTGATGGACTTGGACATTGTGATGATCAAGCATCGAGGCTCAAGGCCAAGGTATCAAGAGATAGGTGTTTTCCCTTTCGGTGATCAAGACACTATAGAGAGTGTGATCATATTTAGGATCAATAACCGACTATCAAGAGGGGAATACACGGTTGAATTTGCGGTCCAAGTGCCTCTAGGTATGACTTTGCATGATGCATATGAGAGACTAACCTAGAGAGCCAACCCTTGCCCTTGTTCGTCATGGTGAATTGCTAACTCATGTGGTAAAGAGTGTCCTACATGTTGGAGTTGGCACCTAAGGCAAGTGGTTCGACTTGGATCGACGATGGTGCAAAGAAACGATGAAATTAGCCTTTGTTGCACGCGCCGAACGCTGGCGTCGGACGCTCGGCCAGAGCGCCGGACACGTTTGGCGCATGCAAGTCAGGTGCGGTGGTCTGGCACGCCGGACACGTGGGCTAGACGTGCATGCCGGATGCGCTGCTGGCACTGTTCAGCGTCCGGCGCTGCTTGAGAATAGTCAGGTCTCGCGCGGTGGCGCCGGACACTGGCGCCGGACGCGTCTGGCGCGTGCGTCGGACGCCACCCAGAGTGGACCAGCAGGGGGTCGAGCTGCCAGACGCGGAGCGCCGGACGCTGATGTGGCAGCTCCAGATTTGAAATCGGACTTCAACGGTCGACTGGACAGAGAGCGCCGGACGCGTCCGGTGCATGTTGCGAAAGGTGAATCCAACGGCGAGTTTTGCGAAAATGACGCCGGCGGACGCGTCCGGCGCATAGAACTTTGCTGTCCAAGCTGAATAACTGTTGGATTTTGGGGGTCTATAAATAGATGGTTGGCCGGTTGGGGAACCATCTCTTGCCTATTCTAACTTCTTTGAGCATCCTTTGAACTAGAGAGACTCTCCTCCACTCATTTCTTGACTTGATTGTTCATCTAGAGTGAGATTGAGTGATAATCAAGTGCTAAGCATTGAGAGTTGCATCTAGAGGCACTTGTTCTTCGAGTTCGCTGCGGAGTTCTTGTTACTCTTGGGTGATTTCCATCACCCTAGACGGTTTGGAGCAGCGGGTGGTGTTGAGCTCGAGTGGAGATTGTTCGAGGCCACACCGACGATCTTGTGAGGGGTTCTTGATCCTTCCCCGTGGGAGATTCATGAAAGGATACTCTAGTGGATTGCGTGTGGCTTAGAGGATCCTTGTCTTGTGTTGAGAGTGCTGCTCCCGGCTGCGGTATTTGGCGTTGAGAGCCAATTGAGCCTGCACCTCTCCAAGCAAGTGTATCGCCACAACGAGGACTAGCTTGCCGGGAAGCAAGTGAACCTCGGTAAAAATATTGTGTTCATCTCTTTGCTGAGGATTCTCTTATGCTTGTGTGATTGTGGTGATTGGATATCTTCATC
>CM041631.1:15436663-15494872 GCA_023333625.1 Bothriochloa decipiens | reverse complement strand
CCTTTTGTATCACTTGTTCATATATTGTTCATACTTGTGATTATTTATGTAGCATGAGTTTACTTTGTTCTTATATCTTGTTAGCTTAGTGAAGTGCTTAAAGTATTCTTGTTTAGAATTGCTAGGCTTGTTGTTAATTGGGTGCAGATAGTATAGCCTATATACTAGACTTGTTTGAAAGGCTTGCACAGAGTAATCGAAGCTTTAGCTTTGCATTTACGCCATCTCTTAGCCTAACAAGTTCATTAAGTGTCATTGCAAGAATTTTTATTATGTTATTCACCCCCTCTAGCCATTTGGACTTTACACGTGGTATCGGAGCCGGGGCACCGTCTGTGATTGGTTTAACAACCTACGGTGAAGAATGGCTACGTTAAGCTTGCACATCAACAACACCAAGAGAGCACCACTCTTTGATGGCAATGATTATGCAAAATGGAAGCTTAAGATGAAGGCTCATCTCAAGTCAATCAACTCGAAGGTTTGGAGTGTGACCGAGACAAAATTTGAGGTTGCCAATGCGGATGCACCCACCCCGTTGAAGCAAGAAAGACTCAATGTAATGATATTGTCGTATGTGCTTTCCATGAGGCTCTTGATAACAAGGCATTTAAGCTCATCAAGAATCTAGAGGTGGCTCATGACATTTGGGCAAAGCTTGAGGAGTCTTATGAGGGCACCGAGAGTGTGACGACCGCAAGAGCCTACATGCTTCAAGAGAAGCTTTCTAGCTTCAAGATGAAGGATGATGAGAGTGTGCCGGAGATGTTCCATAGGCTACAAGTAATTGTCAATGAGCTCAAGGCACTTGGTGAAGAGGTCAAGGATAGTCAATTCTCAACAAAGTTCATGAGATGTTTGCCCAAGAGATTTGACACCTTGATCACCATCATGAACAAGACTACAATGAAGGACAAACCAACTCCAAATCAAGTTCTTCAAGAGATTATGGCTGACGATGAGTTTAGAGAAGACGATGAGAAGGAAGAACTTGTGAACAAGATGAAGAAGAAGGATGATGACAAGAAAGATGATGAGAAGAAGAAGAGTGTGGCATTCAAGGCCACATCATCCAAGGGCAAAGGCAAGAAGAAGCAAGAGTCATCAAGTGAAGATGAATCATGCCCAAGCTCTAGTGAAGAAGAAGAATTGAATGACAAGATGGCTCTTCTTGTCAAAAAGATGGGCAAGCTCATGAAGAAGAAGGGATACCGGTCAAGAAGAAAGAGAAGCTCTTTCAAGATAAGTGAACATTCAATGAAGTGCTTCCGGTGTCATAGCAAAGAGCATCTTATCGCCAAATGCCCATATGATAGTGATGATGAGGATGCCGTGAAGAAGCAAAAGAAGAAAGAGGAGAAGAATGTCTCCTCCAAGAAGAAGAAGGGTGAATCACATATGGCTACATGGGAGAGTGACTCCTCTTCCTCAAGTGATGAAGATGAGGATGACTCCAAGAGTAAGAAGAAGAAGGGGCATGCAAGCATTGCTATTCAAGAGAAGATCTCTCTATTTGGTGCTCCATCGACTTGCTTCATGGCTAAGGCCACCAAGGTACATTCCGATAGTGATAATGATGATGATGATGAACCCACTAAAGATGAACTCATCACTATACTTGAGGATTGCAAATATGGCTTTAAGTCATCTAGAAAGGAATGTAGGGGCTTGCGCAAGGACAAAGAAAACCTTGAGCAAGAACTTAGGGAGCTTAAGGCATCTTATGAGAGTCTAAAGGAAGACCATAAGAAGCTTGAACATGCTCACTCCAAGCTTGAAAAAGCTCATTCCTCTCTAGTAGAGAAACATGATAAAGTGCAATCCCAAGTTGTGGTTGTTGAGAAGAAAGATGTTGCATCTACATGTGATATACTTGTTGAACCTATCATTGTGCATGATGCTAACCTTTCTTGTAGCTCTTCATCCACCACCACCCAATCTACCTCTACTTCTAGTGATTCATCACTAAAGGTTGAGAATGATACTCTCAAGAGAGAGGTGGATGAGCTCACTCTAGCCTTAGGAAAAGCCTATGGTGGATATGCCCGCTTGCTTAAGTTCTTGGGTTGCCAAAAGTTACCTTTCAATAAGGAAGGTTTGGGCTATATCCCCAAGAGAGGCAAGGTGGCCTTTGTGACTCCAAAGCCTAGCTTTGTGAGGAGTGATGGCCGTTTTTGCAACAAATGCAAGCAAGTTGGGCATGTAGAGCATAATTTCATTAAAATGAACCATAACAAGAAGAACCCTCATGCTTATTCTATATGCTTCAATTCTTGTTATGTGCTTACTAAGGGTGAGAAGGGTGTAAAGGCCAAGTATGTTGGTAACCCAAGGATGAGCCCAAAGTTGAAGGCTATTTGGGTTCCCAAGAACTTGGTAACTAACTTCCAAGGACCCAATGGAAAATGGGTACCTAAGCTTTATTGATTTTCTTGTAGGTAAATTATAAAGCCGGAGGAAGGAATTGGGTGCTTGATAGTGGGTGCTCAAATCATATGACCGGGGAGACTAGTATGTTCAAGTCACTTGATAAGAATGACAATGGTGGATTTGATTCTATCACATTTGGTGACAACAACAGAGGCAAGGTCATGGGGCTGGAAAGATTGCCATATCCAATGACAAGAGTTTGTCAAATGTCTTGCTAGTTGACACACTGAACTTCAATCTATTGTCGGTGTCTCAATTGTGTGACTTTGGTTACAAATGCATATTTGATAAGGATAGTGTTGAAGTGGTGAGCATGGATCAATCAAATCTCATCTTCAAGGGATTTAGGCATGGAAGCTTGTACTTGGTGGATTTCAATGCTAGTGAAGCTCAACTCTCATCATGTTTGATAAGCAAGTCTAGTAAGGTGTGGCTTTGGCATAGGAGACTTGGTCATGTTGGCATGAAGCAATTGAACAAGTTAGTGAAGCATGACTTAGTGAGAGGCTTGAATGATGTCGCATTTGAGAAGGATAGACCTTGTAGTGCATGTCAAGCTGGCAAGCAACATGGCAACCCTCATCCCAAGAAGAATAAAATGAGCACATCTAAGGCTTTTGAGCTTTTGCACATGGATTTGTTTGGGCCAACTACATACACAAGCATTGGTGGCAACAAGTATGGTTTTATGATTGTTGATGACTACACTAGATATACTTGGGTGTTCTTTCTCTATGACAAGAGTGAAGTCTTTGATCTATTCAAATCATTTGTCAAGAGAGTTCAAAATGAGTTTGAGACCACCATCAAGAACATTAGAAGTGACAATGGGAGTAAGTTCAAGAACACAAGAATTGAAGAGTTATGTGATGAGCTTGGAATTGGACATCAATTCTCTCCAACATACACTCCCCCATCCAATGGTGTAGTTGAAAGAAAGAATAGAACCTTGATTGAAATGGCAAGGACTATGCTTTGTGAATACAATGTTAGCCAAAAGTTTTAGAGTGATGCTATCAACACGGCTTGCTACTCTAGCAACCGCCTCTATTGCTATGGAAAGTTAGAGAAGACACCATATGAGCTATTGAATAGAAGAAAGCCCAACATTGCATACTTTAGGGTCTTTGGTTGCAAATGCTACATTCTCAAGAAGGGGCAAAGACTTGGAAAGCTTGACAAGAGATGTGATGAAGGGTTCTTACTTGGTTATTCTACATCAAGCAAGGCATATAGAGTGTGGAACAAGGCTAGTGGATTGGTTGAAGAAGTTCATGATGTTGAATTCGATGAAACCCAAGGCTCTCAAAGTGAAGATAAAAATCATGATGATGTGGGTGGAGATCAATTGAATAATGCAATGAGACACATGGACATTGGTGATATTCGGCCAAGGTAAGTTGATGATGAAGTGCAAATGACAAGCCAAGTGGTGAACTTAGATTCAAATGAAGCTAGCACTAGTGGCACACAACATGAAGATCAAGAGCAAGAGCAAGGTCACACAAACAGTCCAAATCAACAAGTGCTTCAACCTTCAAATATTGCAAGAGATCATCCTCTAGATCAAATCATTGGTGACATTAGAAGAGGAGTACAAACTAGAACAAGATTAGCAACTATTTGTGAGCATTACTCATTTGTGTCATTCCTAGAGCCAACCAAGATACAATATGCTTTAAAGGATGCCGATTGGGTCAATGCCATGCATGAAGAGCTAAACAACTTCACTAGAAATCAAGTTTTGGAGCTTGTTGAGAGACCAAAGAAGCACAATGTGATTGGCACTAAGTGGGTCTTCAAGAACAAACAAGATCAAGATGGGTTGGTTGTGAGGAACAAAGCAAGATTGGTTGCCCAAGGATATACACAAGTAGAGGGTCTTGACTTTGGTGAAACATATGCACCGGTGGCAAGATTGGAGGCGATTAGAATCCTATTAGCCTATGCTTGTGCTCATAACATCAAGCTAAATCAAATGGATGTGAAGAGTGCGTTTCTTAATGGATTCATAAATGAAGAAGTCTATGTTGAGCAACCACCCAGTTTTGAAGATAACAAGAAGCCAAACCATGTTTACAAGCTCAAGAAGGCATTATATGGATTGAAACAAGCACCAAGAGTATGGTATGAGAGGTTGAGAGATTATCTCCTCTCTAAAGGGTTCAAGATGGGAAAAGTGGACACCACTCTCTTCACTAAGAGAATTGGAGATGACTTGTTTGTGTTGCAAATCTATGTGGATGACATTATATTTGGTTCAACCAATCAAGACTTTTGTGAAGAATTTGCTAAGATGATGGCTAGTGAGTTTGAAATGTCTAT
Organism: Bothriochloa decipiens; assembly: GCA_023333625.1. Classification (NCBI taxonomy): domain Eukaryota; kingdom Viridiplantae; phylum Streptophyta; class Magnoliopsida; order Poales; family Poaceae; genus Bothriochloa; species Bothriochloa decipiens. Next base: position 15,490,117 of record CM041631.1, on the reverse strand, counting down.
GCTTGGAGAACTAAGTTACTTCCTTGGACTTCAAATTAAGCAAATAAAAAATGACAGCTTTGTGAGTCAAGGCAAGTACATCAAGGACATGATCAAGAAGTTTGGATTACAAGATGCAAAGGCAATTAGTACACCAATGGGTACCAATGGCGGCTTGGACCTTGATGATAGTGGAAATATGGTTGATCAAAAGCTCTATCGGTCTATGATCAGAAGTTTGCTATATGTGACCGCCTCAAGGCCTGATGTCATGTTTAGTGCGTGCATGTGTGCTAGATATCAAACCTCACCAAGAGAAAGTCATTTGATGGTGGCCAAATGAATTTTGAGGTACTTGAAGGGCACATAAGATGTTGGCTTATGGTATCCCAAGGGGTCTAGCTTTGAATTGGTTGGATATTCGGACTCTGACTATGCCAGTTGCAAGATTGATAGAAATAGTACAAGTGGAACATGCCAAGTGCTTGGAAGATCACTAGTTTCATGGTCCTCAAAGAAACAAAATAGTGTTGCTCTTTCCACCGCCGAAGCTGAATACATTAGTGCGGGGAATTGTTGTGCACAATTGCTATGGATGAAAGCCACTTTGAAGGATTTTGGAGTGAAATTCAAACATGTGCCTTTGTTTTGTGACAATGAGAGTGCTATCAAGATGACCAACAATCCAGTTCAACACTCTAGAACAAAGCACATTGATGTGAGGCACCACTTCATAAGGGATCATCAACAAAAGGGAGATATAAGCATTAAAAGTATAGGCACTGAAGATCAACTAGCCGATATATTCACCAAGCCACTTGATGAAAAAATATCACAAGTTGAGAAATGAATTGTACATACTGAGCTTCTCCAACATGAGTTGATGCACCCCATACATATGACATGCCTCTCCTCCAATATAGCAAGGTAAAGTTGGTTGTTGCATTCCATGCATCCTTTGCTAGTCGTGTAAAACATGTAGACATATGGCATCTTATGAAAATCATTCATGGAAATCAAATGAATTTGATGTATGTATGGCACCACTATTGCTTCTATGCTTGTTATGATCTAGTGGTGGCATATGACATGTTTGTGAGCTTGCAAGCCTAGTGTTAAATCTATAGCATGAGCTCATGATGTGTATTTCAACATGGTCAAGATAACCCTTATTCTCGAGGTGTGAAGAAGCTTGTCCTTGGTTCAAACCAAAATACATACTCTAGGTAAGTGATCTAGATTTGACCATAATTTGATTGACTTGTTTTCTCTCATCTTATACACCCTTATTGGTGATTGTTGACAAAGGAGGAGAAATAAGTCACAAAGATCAATGGAAGGGGATCAATAAGAACTTAAAATTTTGAGCACACAAATAGGGGGAGCAAGCTCATAAGCTATTTGTTGCATTTGTATGTGCATAGCATGATGATATGGAGCGTTGCAATTTAAATTCAATATTCATGCTTGAATGGTGTATGCTAGTTCTAGGATTTGAATGATGATATGAAGTACTAGCATGCTTTCTTATGGTTTCTAGACATATCGTTATTCATGCTATTCAAAGTATCTCTTACAGTGTTGATCTCAAGAGGCATTTTGAGTTTTGATGTATGTCTAATTATCATGATGCTAAGGATAGTTTATTATCGCACTCCGATTGGTATCACGCTTCAAAGGTCCATTCTTTAAACCTTAGCATCAATTTTGGTAGTGATATCTCTCCCATAATTCCTATCTATGCATATGTGCTTGAAAATCGACCAAACATTGGATGCACATATGTAGGGGAGCAATCACTACCAAAACCAAATTTGAAATGCTTGTCCAACCAAGATTCTTGATCTACTTATCTTGGGCAAGCAATTCAATTTCACACTAAATTCAATTTCCATATCTTTGTGTAAGGTTGTCATCAATTACCAAAAAGGGGGAGATTGAAATCTCGTGTTTGGTTTTGATAATTGATGACACCCAATGTTGCTAATTTTTTGCTCTAAGTGTGACTAGACACATAGCAACATGATGGTGAGGCCTCGGGCTCGGTGATGGACTTGGACATTGTGATGATCAAGCATAGATGCTCAAGGCCAAGGTATCAAGAGATAGATGTTTTCCCTTTCGGTGATCAAGACACTATAGAGAGTGTGATCATGTTTAGGATCGATAACTGACTATCAAGAGGGGAATACATGGTTGAATTTGCGGTCCAAGTGCCTCTAGGTATGACTTTGCATGATGCATATGAGAGACTAACCTAGAGAGCCAACCCTTGCCCTTGTTCGTCATGGTGAATTGCTAACTCATGTGGTAAGAGTGTCCTACATGTTGGAGTTGGCACCTAAGGCAAGTGGTTCGACTTGGATCGATGACGGCGCGAAGAAACGACGAAATCAGCCTTTGTTGCATGCACCGGATGCTGGCGCCGGGCGCTCGGCCAGAGCACCAGACGCGTCCGGCACATGCAAGTGAGCTGCGGTGGTCTGGCACGCCGGACGCGCTGCTGGCACTGTTCAACGTCCGGCGCTGCTTGAGAATAGTCAGGTCTCGCGCGGTGGCACCGGACGCCACCCAAAACGGACCAGCAGCGGGCCGAGCCACCGGACACGGAGAGCCGGATGCGGCTCGGTGGCGCCAGACGCTGATGTGGCAGCTCCAGATTTGAACTCGGACTCCAATGGTCGGCTGGACAGAGAGCGCCGGACACGTCCGACGCATGTTTCGAAAGGTGAATCCAACGACGAATTTTGCGAAAACGGCGCCGGCGGACACGTCCGACGCATAGAATTTTGCTGTCCGAGCTGAATAACGGTTGGATTTTGTGGGGGGTCTATAAATAGATGGTTGGCCGGTTGAGGAACCATCTCTTGCCTATTCTAACTTCTTTGAGCATCCTTTGAGCTAGAGAGACTCCCCTCCACTCATCTCTTGTTGATTGCTCATCTAGAGTGAGATTGAGTGATAATCAAGTGCTAAGCATTAAGAGTTGCATCTAGAGGCACTTGTTCTTCAAGTTCGCTGTGGAGTTCTTATTACTCTTGGGTGATTCCCGTCACCCTAGACGGTTTGGAGCAGCGGGTGGTGTTGAGCTCGAGTGGAGATTGTTCGAGGCCACACCGGCGATCTTGTGAGGGGTTCTTGATCCTTCCCCGCGGGAGATTTGCGAAAGGATACTCTAGTGGATTGCGCGTGGCTTGGAGGATCCTTGTCTTGTGTTGAGAGTGCTGCTCCCGGCTGCGGTATTTGGCGTTGAGAGCCAATTGAGCCTGCACCTCTCCAAGCAAGTGTATCGCCACAACGAGGACTAGCTTGCCGGGAAGCAAGTGAACCTCGGTAAAAATATTGTGTTCATCTCTTTGCTAAGGATTCTCTTATGCTTGTGTGATTGTGGTGATTGGATATCTTCATCTCTACACGGCGGTATAATCACCTCAATCCCCTTTTGTATCACTTGTTCATATATTGTTCATACTTGTGATTGTTTGTGTAGCACGAGTTTACTTTGTTCTTATATCTTGTTAGCTTAGTGAAGTGCTTAGAGTAATCTTGTTTAGAATTGCTAGGCTTGTTGTTGATTAGGTGCAGATAGTATAACCTATATACTAGACTTGTTTGAAAGGCTTGCATAGAGTAATCGAAGCTTTAGCTTTGCATTTACGCCATCTCTTAACCTAACAAGTTCATTAAGTGTCATTGCAAGAATTTTTATTAGGCTATTCACCCCCTCTAGCCATTTGGACTTTACACCGGCGCTGATGGCGAGGATGAGTACTCGTACTTGCCAACCCTGAACGACGAGCTCAGGGACTATGGACAGGCCGGCGAGAACGACGACGACATGACCGATGCGGCTGCACTCCTGTTCGGGCAAGCGGCCGCCCGTGCTACAGCTGCTGCGGCGACTGGTGCTGGCCATGGCCGTGGGGCGGCTGTGCCTGGTTCTGGTCGTGGCCGTGGTGCGGCTGTGTCTAGTGCTGGCCGTGGCCGTGGCCGTGGTGTGGCTGCTTCTGGTGCTGGCTGTGGCCGTGGCCGTGGTGCTGCGCCTGGTGCTCCAGCTAGTGCAGCGCCGGGTGCTCCTCCTGTTGGTGGAGCGCCTAGTGCTCCAGCTGTTGCAGCGCCAGGCGGTCCTCCTGATGCGGCGGTGGCCCCTGCTCCTAGCGATGCAGCTTCGCTGGCATCCTTGACCACCCTCAGTAAGCGCCGCTTAGTTTGGTGGGAATTCTATGATGAGGTAATTGAGAAGGTTGCTGGTGAAGAATGTGTGGTTGCTGTTTGTAAGACCTGTAGATCTTGTTTATCTGGTACTTCTGCTAATGGCACTGGACATTTGAAAAGGCATCACCTTTCATGCCGCAAGAAGGCTGATCATGCTCATATGATTCAAACGAGGATTACCTTGAACCCTGATTTTGATGTCCTCAATTGGTGGCATGAGCATAAACTAACCTATCTAGTTCTCTCAATCTTGGCTAAAGATATTTTGAGTGTTTCTGTCTCAACGGTTTCTTTGGAGTCTACTTTAGTCTTAGTGGCAGGGTCATTGAGGAGCGGCGACGCAAATTGGGCGCCGACACTGTGGAGATGCTGATCTGCACCAAGGACTGGGAGCTTGGAGAAGAGGGTGGACAACACACTGTGGTGGACCAAGAGTTAAAAGATTACTTCAAGTACCAGTTTCTTGATGAAGAACCTGGTGCTTCTGCTACATATGCTTGAAGAACAAGCCATATTATGCAAGTGATCATAAAGTTTTGCTCTTTGCTTGTACTCATTCTTTGCAAATCATCAGTGTAATCTAACTCATTATTTCTTTTTAGCTCACTGCGGAGGACTAGAGCTGGAGATGAGAGTATGAGACTGTGAGAGTCTAGACTTTACAATACCTAGACTTGCTTCAAATCCTTAGTTAGGCACTAGGCAGTGAGATGAGAGTATGAGACTGTGAGAGTCTAGAATTTTTCCTTTCTAGGGTTTTATCTCACGAGGTGTGAGTTCTACCTAGAAAGGTTTTTAATGAGGCGGCATTACACACAACTCAGTTTAATCATCATTTTGCTGTGATTCTGTGATTCTTTTGGTTATCATCATTTTATCTCACTTTTTTGCTGTGATTCTATGAATCTGGGAAATCAGTTTGGAATAGAATGTGTGGTTTTTTAAACTCTGGGCCTCGGGCTGGCCCGTGGTACTACTGGGCCACGTGCTTGACGGGCTGGCACGGTCCGTAAATCGGCCCACGGACAGTGCTTGGGCCGTCACCCTGGCACGGTAGCCTGTAGAGGCCCGACCCGGCGGCACACGGGCCATATGGGCCCGTGCCCTATCAGGCCGTCCTTAGCCCGGGCCCGGGCCGTGCCGGCCGGTTGCTCATGATTAGCTGCACCCACACCTTAAACAAACGCATACCCTTTTTTTGCACTCCTACCGAATGACCTGAACCTGTGAACGAACCATGGAGTGGTCACGTTCCACCTGCACCGCAGTCAGAGCCACCGTCGTCCTCTTCCACCTCCTCCTCTTGCCGCGCTTCTGCTCACCGGCCGGCGACTAGTTAGCCCAAGGGGTCACTGTCGCCCGGCCAGACCATCGTGTCCGACGGCAGCGCCTTCGTGCTGGGCTTCTTCGCCCCCTCCAATGCCACGCCGGGCAGGCAGTACGTCGGCATATGGTACAACAACATCCCCGTGCAGACGGTGGTGTGTATAGATTTCCATGTGGCACGCGGCCCGGTGGCACGGCCCACGCCACGGGGTTTTGGCCCGGCACGGGCACGACCCAGCCCGGTGATCGACGGGCCCGTGCCGACACAGCCCGAGGCACCAGGACGTGCCTGGGCTGCCACCCCGGCCCATGGCATGGCACGGGCACGACCCGGTAAAGTGACATGGCCCGATGGTGGCCCGGCCTACTAAGCAAATAACATCCCCACTGGCCTGCTAAGAAGTAAGAAAATAAAAAAAACCTCATTGGGCAGCCCAACACAAAGGCCTGTTGTGCCATCCTATCCCCCACGGAGCAGCAAGCTAGCAAGGCAGCAACAGGCACACGCGAGTACGCGACTCACAAGTCGCGAGTGTCTCCTCCGCGTGTGAGCCCGTGACCCCAGCGCTGCCGCTGCTCCTCCTCCTTGCGGCCAAGCGCCGCCTTCTCCGGCCTGATGCATCCAGCGGCGCCGCTGATCTTCCTTCTCTCGCTCTCCGACCAGCTGCTCCTCCGCCGCCCTGCTGGCCCAAGCGGCACGCCGGCGCTGTTGCTCCTTCTTCTCCGGCCCCGAGCTGCGCCGCTGCTAGATCTGGTGTGGGAGAGCTCGTCGGCAGCCGCCGCCACCTGCTGCTGGTCCTCTAGACCTCGCGCTGGCCATGGCCTCGAGAAGAGCAGGTGGCACGGAAGCACCGCGGCACAACGTCAACCTCCTCCGTCCTCTCTTTTGCGGGTGTTCCCCTTCCCCTTTCTTGCAGACAGTGGACCATGGGCCGGCACGGCCCGTTGAAAATTACCGTGCCCAACGGGCAGCACGGTACGGCCAAATGGCCCACGGGCCGTGCCTTAGGCCGGAGGCCAGGCACAAGCACGCCTCAGGCATGGCCCGTGAGGCACGGCACCTTGTTGGGCTGGCACGGCCCGCCGTTTTGCCGGGCCGGGCCGGGCCGGCACGGCCCGATGGCCATATATACCCCTGCTTGCTCAGGCCGAGGCAGCCAGCCCAGCGCACGCCGCGCGCGGCCAAAACCCCCGGGCGCGGGCGGAGCCTCCACCAAAAAGCCGCCTCCACCTTCCCGTGCTCTCCCCGCCACCTCGGCATCGTAGGAGCCGAAAAAACGGCAGCGACGCGCGCGCTGTCCCTTCCTCTTCGCAACGCCACCCCGCTCCGCCACCCCCTCGCACGTTCGACCGCTCTGCCGAGCTTATCCGACGCCGCGGTCACTTGAACCCCGATGGAGTTCGCGTTCGCCGCCGGCGCCGCGGTGGCCCGGCCCCTGCGCCTGCGCCAGCTGCCCGCCGGCCCCGTCCCCGGGGTCAGGGTGCCCGGCGGAGCGATCGGCATCGGTTGGGCCCGCCGCGCGACCGCGCCGGGGCTCTCGCTGGCTCCCGCCGCCGCGAGACGGGCGGCGGTTTCCGCAGCGGGAGGCGGCCACCTTCTTCACGGCCGCGTCGGCGTCGTCGTTCGCTCAACCGGCGACGGCGGCGGCCGTGCGGGTGTGGGGTTCCGCGGCGAGGACGCCGAGGGTGATCGATCGTCCCCGGCGCCCGCGTCTCCGTCGGATGACGCGACTCCTGCGCGTTGAGTCCTTGACCATGTCGATTCTACAGCAGGACTGTTAATTTGTGTTTCGCCTCTAGCGCGGTGACTCTTGGAGTGACACGTTTTTTTGTGCGTGTTGATTGCGTCCTCAGCAATTTAGTTCGGGATCATCCTGGAGGAATTAGGAAGGAGCTCATGAATCTGGCCGTACCGGCCATAGTTGGGCAAGCAATCGATCCCGTGGCGCAGTTACTGGAAACTGCATATGTTGGCCGCTTAGGTAAGTTTCCCTTTTGTTGTTCGGCATCAGTTGGACACAAGTGTATTATCTTCAATTGGGTCATTCATTCACTTCATAATACAATGCTTCAGTTTTGTGATTAGTATACTTTCATTTTCTACTTTTGTTGTGGTTTGTCTGAAGTCTGACACTCTGACCTCTATAAATCTGGCAGGTCCTGTGGAGCTGGCTTCAGCTGCCGTTGGCATGTCAGTATTCAACATTATATCAAAACTCTTCAATATACCCCTCCTGAGTATCACGACATCATTTGTGGCTGAAGATGTGTCAAAACATGAATCTTCACAGTCTGCTTCAGGTACAGATGATCACTAACTCTTATGTGCTTAAGAAACATGCCTCATTATAGAATTCACAAGCTAACTTTCTGTTTTGATAACACATGGAAATATATCTGGAGGGATTGGAGAAAGGAAGAGGCTTCCTTCAATTTCTTCTGCTCTACTCTTGGCAGCTGCAATTGGTGTCATTGAAGCCCTGGCTTTGATATTGGGGTCCGGAATACTCCTCAACATCATGGGTGTCCCCCATGTATGTTCAAATCTCATATCTTTGTATTAATGCTAGTATGCTACAAAAATGGGCATTCAGAAGAAGCAGTAATTAAGTTTGACACCCTTTGTCTCTGTGTTAGTTGCAGTTATCACTTATCAGAAACTTTCTTTTATAGCAAAAGAATATAAGTATAAAATCCTTATGTTTTGAAATTAACTTACGCATCAGGTTTCAAACCCTTTGGCACCAGCTGTGCAATGATAAAATGACTAATAATTGGATATGTTTCAGATTTTATTATTGATTTTAACCTTTCAACCTAATAACAAGTAGGATTCAGAAATAATTGTCTTTAACACCTCTGATATCATCAAATACCATATTTCATGTCACTAAAACCTTGATTCAGCCTTTGTTTTCTTTGGCAGGCATCAGCTATGCACAATCCAGCAAGGCTATTTCTCTCTGTAAGAGCACTTGGTGCTCCTGCTGTTGTTGTTTCATTGGCTATCCAAGGTGTGTTTCGAGGACTAAAAGATACAAAAACACCTCTACTTTACAGTGGTAAGTCATGACACCTCATAAATTCAGTGTTTGTATCTTCTAGGTTGTTTCATTGTCACTTCCACTGACATGGACCCTAGTTGGCAACAGTGTCCTGAATCATAAGCAATGTATTTCCTTGTCAAGAGCCACGTACAATCTATGCTTTACTTGATTCAGAAATCGCCTGAGTTGCTTCAATGAAAACTTGCACAATCTCAAAATTCTGTGGAATCCTGACAGAGTGCTGTTTGTCTTCTTGCTCTTTAATCTATCAGCGTATTGTGCATAGCTGCTGAATTTGAAATACATCTTCAGGTTTGGGCAACATCTCAGCTGTGGTTCTGCTTCCTTTTTTCATGTATTCCCTGAACCTTGGATTAACTGGAGCTGCACTTGCAACTATTGCTTCACAGTATGTCTGGCATTGCATTCTGTTATGAGTTCATTGACATTCAGACAAATCACATGAACTAAATTTCATAGTATGTCTGACTTATCATTTATAATACTCTTAATAATGCTATTATCTTGAATTATTCAGATATGTTGGTATGTTCCTACTTCTTTGGTCTCTAAGCAAGAGAGCAGTTATATTACCACCAAAAATCAAAGACCTAGAGTTTGTTGGGTACATAAAATCTGGTAAGTTGTAAATTATTGCTTGCACTATGTTAGCCAAGTTATCACACACTCAAGTCATTCCTTCCATTCACACATTTACCACAGTTCTTGAGCATCTTGGTTCATTGATACTTACTATTAAATGTGATAGTAGTTAACGGCTTCTTAAGCTCATTCATACATTCATTAAAATGCCTTCAAACTCGCGAACATATATTGCAGGTCTAGTATTGTGGGTTACATGAATAGATTACTCTAGTAATATAGTTTCTCCTTGAATACACATGAACTCTTTTCAAACTTCTATAGGTGGCATGCTGTTGGGGAGAACCCTTTCAGTTCTGATAACAATGACTCTTGGGACTGCAATGGCTGCTCGGCAAGGCACAGTAGCTATGGCTGCTCATCAAATATGTCTGCAAGTTTGGCTGGCAGTATCATTACTTTCGGATGCACTGGCTGTTTCTGCACAGGTTCATCTCTTATTATTTATATATTTTATTAACACTACCTATTTCAAAAAATATCACAATCGTTTCTCAATTCACTATGTTTTCCCTGAACTTGACCATTACTATCTTTCCCAATGGTAGCTACAACCTGATCTATGGAATTTAAAGTTCTGCACTAACAATGCAAGTGGGCATGTATGTAGCGGCTTGGACTTAAAAGTGCCACAAAAGGCTTTTTTTAGATTCGCTTTTTATGTAAAGCTTGTGATGGTCCAATTGCCTCCTTGCTTGCTCATTGTTTCCCGAGCTTATGTATGATATATACATGCCTCTTGAACAGGGACTGAGTGCTCTTTTCTTGTGTACTTGATTTCAGGCACTGATTGCAAGTTCATTTGCTAAACTTGACTACGAAAAAGTGAAGGAGGTCACATTCTATGTATTAAATGTTGAATCCTTAACTTAAGTTATTTACTGCTAATTTGTATAAGACTATGGTATAAATAACATTGATCATGTAGCATGTCATCAAGCAGCTTTCTAATGATTTTTATTTCCCAGGCAGGAATGTTTGTTGGTATTGCTTTAGCACTTGTTCTGTTTGCCTCTTTTGGTAGACTTGCAGAAGTATTCTCCAAAGATCCCATGGTTATACAGATTGTGAGGGGTGGTGTTTTGGTATGTATTTTTTTTATGATACTATCTGGCCCCTGTCAACATTATCTTTGCTCATTTTTTGTGTGTGTGTTTTGAAGTTTGTTAGTGCTAGCCAACCTATCAATGCCCTCACCTTTATCTTTGATGGACTCCATTTTAGTGTGTCAGACTTCTTGTACTCAGCTACCTCCATGGTATGCACATAAAATAACTTATGCTATTCTGATCATGCAACTACAACTGCATTTTCTGTCCTTTCCTTTCTGCAGTGATTTATTAATATCCCTTGGATCCTCAGATGGTAGTTGGAGCAATATCTTCTTTGTTTTTGCTGTATGCTCCACAATTGTTCGGCCTTCCTGGTGTTTGGGCTGGCCTGGCTCTTTTCATGAGTTTGCGTATGACTGCTGGATTTATGAGGTAACATTTGTCTCATTGACTTGGATGTTATCAGTGGAAAATACCCTCTTACCAAGTTTGACTTTTATTTGAGAAGTATGATTGTAAAATAGCAGAATTTAGTTCTTTTTCTATTTGTTGAAAATACAAAGTTTACCATGTAGAGAAGGTCCACATGAGCCGTTTAAATTGCTATATGCAATTCTGATCATTCTAAGAATACAATTGCCATGGATTAGCCGTCTTCTATGCATCCTGCTTTGATGCAATGCAGATATCATGACCAGTGATCAAACTGTCAGATGCTTTGCTGCAAAATTTGCGTTTGTCAATTGTGATGTGTGTCATAAATCTACAGATTGGGATGGAGAGCAGGGCCTTGGTGGTTTTTGCACAAGAAAGAACCCAAATACAAGTTAGTGAAAAATGCAGCATTTACTTAGTGCTTATCATTGATTCATGTAATAATAGTCAATTTCTTGTGATACTTGCATGTTGAGCATACCAGATGGCCGGATGGTCAATGACATAAGGTGCTCAATTGTATGCAGGCTGCAATGAAGAAAATGTTGATCTATGGAGCTGTTTAACCAAATGGCGAGAATAGGATGGAGAAGAGAAGTTATGAAAAGCAGAATATAATTTCGAAACATATTTACTTTTATGTGACTCGTATGTTTGACAGTAAAAGTACATCAGACAAAGGTCACTTGTAGGTGTCACATAGGCGATGATTGTTCACTATCTCTATCTTCTCCGTGTTTGAGTTAAAAACTGATGTAGATAGAATGCTGCAGAATTATTCAGACACTCGATAAGTTCCAACCTTGGGTTTCAAACATCAGATAGATTTTGCTTGCAGTCTTTACATAGCGAATTATAGTTCATTATCTCTCCCCCTGCCTGAAGTTATTACTATATGCGGAACATTAAGTATTATTTTCTCAGTGATAGTATGTCAGTATATTTTTCCTCTGCCTGGTTTGTAAAGCGATGGAGGCATGGACCGGCAAATATGCAACTATCTTCAGAAAGACATGCATAATCCACAGGTCCATATGGCTGGAAGCCCGGAATGCTTCTGCTAGGGGGAAAGGGAGAAACTGAATTCCTTGGGCCGCCATTTCTTCTTCTGAAACTTAAACCCAAGCTTAGTCGTCACTGCTTGCAACTTGCAAGAGATCTGTTCCCTCAAAAAACTCGAAAGAGACCTGGACTTGGACATGGCCAGTTTTTTGTAAACATAAGCAGATTTTATTTTGTTGTCAACCAAAACAAATCAAGATCTACTATATTGCTCAATTGCAATAAATCAAACATGCTCTTAAACTTAGTACTACACTCCTTACGTTCTTTTTTAAGGATGTTACGCAAACAGTGTGGTCTCCTTAAGCTAGGACCAGCTGATCCATGCCACAGCCCAGAGGGGAAAAAAAAGAGCATGACGAAAAGACCAAAGGATGCATATGGTTTGGTTACAACCGAGCCAAGAAAAAATATGTATAGTTTTTACAAGAGCACCACGTTCCTTATAGAGAAAGACATTAAATTTGTATAATCCATACTAAACAATTCAGAACTGCAACATAGACAGCCCAAGCCCTGCAAACACCAATTGCAACTTAATACATACAGGTCATATGTTAGGCTAGTGCATCAAGGGGAGGGATCTGACAAAGTTATCCAATAACAACCAATCTCCACTAGTTTTTCATGGTGAACAATGCAGAGGACATACATCACCCAGGAGGCAGCTCCATATCACCATGATTTGGTTTCATGTACCTAAGACAAGGAGCATGGACAACAGTGTTAAATGAATGACGATTTAACTATATGTATCAACATAGAAACAGAAGTTGCTTCAAAGGGCAGAAAATGGAGCCCCAAGCAAAACTGGTTACATAAAACTATCTATGGAGCAACTTCTCGAGGGACCATATGTGTACTGTATCAACATAACTAGGGACAACAATCAGACATAGCATCTTGCTCAGCTATCGCCTGCGGACACACATCATACCTACATGCCTATTAACAGATATTAAAAAAAAAAGACAAACTCGTAACTACTTTACTGTCCTTTTTCAGACACTTGTAAGCTGTGGCACTCAAACTTATCATGTCAGTCATTACAACAACCAGTTCATCTATGTATCTGAAGAGTGAAGGCAAAACAACCTAAATTAGAAGTCAACTACAATAAATAAAAACAAAGGAAGTGAAGAACATGAATAGATCTAGTCCAAAAGAAAAAAAAGAAGAAAAGATAAGGACAGCAGGAACATAAAGTTGTCATAATAATCCAAAAGAGAACAGTTCCTAATTTCCTATGAAATCATATAATCCTTTTGAACTTACGACCTGTCCAAGAACAAAGAAAATGAATGTTACTATGTGCAAACTATTGAAAGCATGTGAATTTGGCTCTAATGCATAGCCACCTCTATTAGGGTACCTAACAGTAAGTAGTCTGGTAAACAGGCATGTACCAGTAGGAACCATCTTCCTAAGAGCATTTTACTAATTTACACATTCTCTCTTCAGCAACCAGACCAAATATTATCACAACGGCACATGGTAAATGTTTGTTTATTTGGAAGGGGGGATTCTGCCAGGAATTCTTAGATTTATGACTAAAATCCAATGATCTTTGGATCCCAACCCACAAATTGACATGGCGTTAAGCAGGATCAAGCCAACAATACAAGTATAAATAACAAGTTAACTCAACTGATACCGAATGAAACTAATATAGTGCAACTGTGAAAAGGGACTCAAGTATATCAAAGTTAACTAGCATAAAAACAATAGATTTTAAGTAGCAAAAGAACTGACATGGAAATTGGGAACAAGTTGCCATGAGGACTGACTGATTGAGATTGAGGGTGTACAACAACAGTTGATTGGCCAACAGGCTTAAAGAAAGGGCACTGGCAAAATTCTAGTCAAAGGCATACTTGTGCGTGTCATACAAGTACAGAAGAGACCAACCTTATCTTGAAATTTGCTCTCCTCATCACCATGCAAATGAACCTGGTGGAGTCATTCTTAACACTATGCCTCTGTTCCTAAGAGCACATAATGTAAAATTTAGTAGCTAACCCAAAATAAAAAACAATTGACAGTAGAGAGAGCAGCGTATAGAATGAAGTAAATATGCTTGCATACCATAGACTACGAGTGCAGCAGCTGGCTACATAGTGGATGAGGTGACTAGGTCCTGGTGCACGGCCATACAGGCTGCAATCATCAATTGCGGGTAACCACTTGCCGCTGCTCATGTGGTATTGTGCAAGATAGGGTTTCCCTTGACTTTCAAATTCAAAGACAACATTGTCACCCTTGACTGTAGATAATACCTTAGAAGAGACGCTCATGCACCTTTCCCCCAGGAACAAGGTATTATTGCCTATGCCTTTTATTGGAATAAACCTTTTTTGCAGCACAAGGTCCTCAAGCTTGCAAGCTAAAATTCGAGACATAGACTTAGCTTTTTTGAAGGCAAGCACCAGGATCTCTGAATCACATTCTACCAGATCGGAAGCGATTATGAACTTGGATTTAGGGATTGTGGCAATCAAATTTGGAGGTTGCAGTGTACCACCTCCAACTGAGCCTGCTACATCCTGCAAAGGTGATCTGGAAAAACCGGCATGTTTTGAACGTATCCAGCATATGCAGCTTGCCTTGGAATCTCAATCGTGTAGCGCTTGATGGGTACTTCCAGCTTGACATGTTCCATTGCTGCTCTAGGGAAGTAGCGAAGGCTACGCGCTTGACCTCATCAAGCGCAAGCATGACTGCAACGACTCCGTCGCGGAAGGAAGCAGAAGCGCAGACTCTGCTTGCAAGGCATTTGATCTTGTAGAGCACAGGGCGGTCGTACAGCTTTGTATCCAGCAGCTTCGGGAGGAGGGTCGCCAATGGCGGGAGCTCGGTGATGTCGCCGGTGAAAGGGTGGAGGAGGCACACTGTGCCCTGCTGACACTGGTCCCCCAGTAGGAGGAGGAGACCATCGACCGAGTCGATGGCGAGATGGTCCTCGAGGAGCGGGATCCGGACGCGGACCAAGGCGCCCGTGTCGAGGTTGAGGAAGCGGGCGTAGCCGTGCAGGTCGGGGTGGCCGGGGCAGAGACAGTGGCCCTCCGGGAGCATCATCCAGCGGCGCGGGTGGAAGCGCGGGTCCGTGACGCCGCGCCCGCGCGGGGAGACCGCGCCGGATCGCCAGCCTGTGCAGACGGACCGGAAGCGGACGTAGTCCAGCAGGTCGCCGCCGGCCAGCACGCGCCACGCGACCAGGCGAACCAAATCTTCGGGTAGCGACGCCCAATGATATCCGGGATCCGAGGTGCGGCAGCGCTTGGCTCCCAAGGTCGACATCTTGGCGGCGGTCCTCTCGGTGGCAGGGCGAGGCGGCGGCCCGGCTAGGTCCGGCGGGGATGCGTAGAATTTTGGGCAAGGAAGCTGGAGAAGTCGATCAGAGGATTGGGTCTCGGAATATGATGATGATGCCAGAGCGCAGCAAACTTGCTGTGGGAAAGATGGAACGAATCGAGGTCATCGGCGCATCGTCGGCGGCGTGAACACACAACACAAGAAGCGGCGAGGAACGGAGACACAGGTGGACGAGGAAGAAGGATGCCCGCCTGAGTTGTTGGGCACATTAACGGGGGTTTGGGCTTCAAATGAGGCCCTAAAGGCCCAGAAAACTTATTGTCAAAAAGAAAAAGGCCCAGCAAGCTTCTTATTCTCTGACCTGGATCGGACGGCCAGGGCATCGATTTTCCTGATCCAACGACGCTATCAGACTCGCACGCCACTTTATAGGCCACTCCCACCGCCGAACCCTAGTTTCTCTTTGGACTTCCGCCGCGCTTCGCCCTCTCGCTCCAGCAGCTTCACAGCGCCGCCGCCGCTCGCGTCTCCGACCGCCGCGAGGATGGTACGTCGATCGCACTTAGTGGTGTTAGGGGTTATGAGTTGTGCGGGCCGGGTTTGACTTGGGGTTTGGTGTGCTTGTGCTATGTGTGCAGCCTTTCAAGAGGTTCGTCGAGATCGGGCGCGTGGCCCTGGTGAACTACGGCAAGGACTATGGCCGCCTCGTCGTCATCGTCGATGTGGTCGACCAGAACAGGGTAAGGACTGCGACCTCTCGTAAATGCTTGTCGTTCTGTTCGCTCTTGTGATATCGATATAGATCTTTAGAGGAATGCTTTTGTATTACTGGTGTTATTTGGTTGGTATCTGCTGCACTTCGTGAGAATTGTGAAAACGTTATATGCCTGTAATTGGTAGCACCTGATGCAATTTATTTGAATTGGCCAACTAGCGTGGCCTTATGTTCCTCATCTAGTGGTTAACCATACCTACTCTCAAGACAAATGGATGAGTTAGTGCCTTATCATTTGGCAATTCCAGGAGGCTAAGGGGTTGCATGGAAAACTCATTCCCTTAATGAAATGAACCAAGGACCAATTCCCTTGTTTAGATTCCTTTTAAGACGCAACAAATGCTCAATATTTATATTTGTGGTGCCTCAGTAACTTATTTGGTTAAGAATTCAAGCACTCATGGCCTTGTTTTTTTTTTCTGTTGGCCAGGCACTTGTGGATGCCCCTGATATGGTCAGGTGCCAGGTGAACTTCAAGCGGCTCTCACTTACTGACATCAAGATTGACATCAAACGTGTCCCCAAGAAGACAACCCTGATCAAGGCTATGGAGGAAGCTGGTAATGACGAAGCTTATGCTGTGGACCTCTTCAGCACTGTTGTGCTTTATTCATCTTCAAGATTCTAGATGATTGTCCAGGAGAGAATAGTGACAGTTAATTGATCTCTTGTTGTTCTTTTTCAGATGTGAAGACCAAGTGGGAGAACAGCTCATGGGGCAAGAAGCTGATTGTCCAGAAGAGGAGAGCAGCGCTCAATGATTTTGACAGGTTCAAGGTCATGCTGGCTAAGATCAAGGTCAGGAACTTCCCTGTAAATGTCCTAGTTCCTGTTGGCAGTGTCTATATTGCTTGCTCACCCTTTTTTATTTATGTAAACAGAGGGGTGGTGCTATCAGGCAAGAGCTCGCCAAGCTGAAGAAGGCGTCCACGGCGTAATCTCTTTCGGTGTATGACATGTTAGAGTTTTTGGTTCAAAGTTGCATCAGCAATTCGATTGAGTGGAATGTCAGAATTAGTAATATGTTTCCTGTGAACCCATTTCAAACTTTATCAAGCTTGGGTGTGCTCTGGATATTTTGTCGTGAATGTTATGGAATATCTAAGGTAGCCTGCGACAAATGTGTGATCCTTACCATTTCAGTTTTGTTTATTGCCAGTGATTTTAGGCATCCAGGATATATATTGTGATCCTGCCTATGTGGTCTTGAGTGTGAAGTTACTACAATAGTTCTAAGTGTTTTCTACCTCATCCATGCCATCCAGCAATGAAATTGCTGTACATGGTGCATAATTTTGCCATTTGCTTGTTGCACATCTTGCGGCATGCGATAAATCCTTTGGTGAAATGTTTTTTGTATTAAGAAGTGGGGGAGTAGCCAGATATATGTGAGGCACCATGACGAGGCTCCGTGTTGCCTGGTCTTGTTTAGTGTGGTTATCTTTCTATTTTTGTATACAAGCATGAGCTCTTTTCATACTTCTGTAGGAGGCATATGCTGTTGGGGAGGCTGGTGAACCTTTGTCTTGATAATAACAATGACTCTTGGGACTGCAGTAGCCAGTAGGGCTATGGCTGCTCTCCCCAAATATGATCAATATCAGTTCTGCACTAAGGATACAAGTCTTTAGGCATGGTTTGGACTTAAAAGTGCTATATACCAGGCTGTTTCTGGATTGTCCTTTTATATATAGCTAGTTTGTCCAATTGCATTCTTGGGTTACAAATGAGTTTTTCAAATGTTGATATCTGGAGCTGATTAAAAAAATGGCCATATTAGGATGGAGAAGTTATGTGAGGCGCACTACAATGTACATACATATTTTTGCTTAAAATTTTGTTGGCTCGTCTGTATGTTTCAAGAGTAAGGTATATCTGACGAAGTTCACTTGTAGGTGTCACATAGGCGATGGCTGTTCACTATATCTTCTCCATGCTTGAATTCAAAACTGTAGATAGAATGTTGCAGAATTGTTTAGACAGGTCTCACATCAGACAGATTGTGCATGTAGGTCTCACATAGCTGATGATAGTTCATTATCTCCCTTCCTTCCTGAACTCATCACTGTATGTGGAACATTGTAGTATTGCTTTCTCGTAGTCATAGCAGCAATAAACATATTTGTTTTTCTCCTGCTTGGTTTTTACAGCCATAGAGGTGGCAACTTTGGCATCTCTTCCTATGACTATGCACTGACAAGTATGCAACCATGTTCATCAAAGACCTGCATAATCCGCAGGTCCATATGGCTGGAACCATTCAGCCAGGAATCCTTTCTTCCTTTTAGGGTTGCATCCCATATCTTGGCACAACAGATCATTTAACCAAATGTTAGTGGTGCTTATGCAGGATCTGAGAAAATACTTCCCGTTGTATAGATGCTTGTACTCTGCCCATTCTGCTACACTCTTCTCCATGCATCTTATGCTTGGCAATTTGAAGCCACCGGCCAGAAAATGAGCTACCCAATTGCTCATCCTTTCTGAGGCATATATGTTTGTAAGGCTCTCAGAGTAACCAACTATAGCCAACTGAGGAATCCGGGGATGGATGCATTCTCTGTATTGCATTCAATCAATTAGATAAAATGTTGTCAAAAAAATCAATTAGATAAAATGAGATTACTGAAACCAAAATACTATTAAATTTAGCAAGTAAACTATAAACATTGAAAAAAAAATTTACACTGACTTCGTATCTCTAAGTTTATCAATATTGTATCATCTACTGTTATGGCCTAGTCTCTAGAGGCACTCCAAATAAAACAGACTATTCAAAATCTATTACTAGTATAAATCATGGCCAAAGGATGGTTGTTTATTAAATCACTGTGAATAGGTCGTGGTCATGGAAATCGTGCAATGGTGTACTACGTATTTGTTTGTGCACTGAACTGTTTATTGTAGCTTGTGATACGCTTCCTACTTTATCATTGAACTATTATTTGTTGATTCTTTCATTCAGTTTTAGTGTCAACCTTGACAACTGATGAGTGCCTAAGTGGCACACTAGTTCTGGGGAGTTGATGTACTCCCTTGTCCATTTCAGCAATGATATCAAATGTAGTGTTGATTGGTACTTCAAATATGCACCAAACATTTGTACAAGGTGTACCTGTATAGAGGAGCTGCTGTATCCGGTGATCCTGCAACTATCTTTCTGCACCAATTTGCTGGGAAGATGTCCCTAAGCTTCTGGTCTCCTCTGAATCCTGTTGCCAGAATCACAATATCACTTTTTATGCTTTCATTTCTGTCTTGCAGGACGATTCCATCACTAGAAAAGTTGAATGCCTTAGATTTCTTGAGAATAATGCTGCCTTTGTCGACCCTGTCATAGAAACCTTCTGGCAGCATTGCAATCAAGCATGAGGACATAGCAAAGGAGAAGCTGTAGTCAGGGACCATCCCGTGCTTTTGTAGAGGAATGCTCCACTTGTAGTATGTTTCAATTACTTTAGAGATCACCCATCTCTGAAACAACAGGTAAACTTTAAGCTATCTAGATTCTACAGCTTATTGTCTGAATATGCTCTTTATCTGAAGATGTGATCTTATAGTTACCAAGGGAGAGAGTGCTGTGGCCAGCATATAACGTAAAAATCCTTCACCCGGTTTATGAACTAGAAGCTGTGAGATGCGATTCAGATAAAAGTAACTGAGGTCAACTCCCCATATGCTCGACTTGTGGACCAGCCAGTGCTTTGTCCTATATATGATGGTGCATGGCTGTGTGGCACCTGCATTGAAATTTGAAACAGAACTGTTGACCATACTCTTTTAGAATAATTCTCTCCAGTGAGATTAGAGAATTCAGTTCTGGACCTACCATTCACCTTGGCAACCTCTGCGGCAATGTCAAATGCTGATTTACCAGAGCCAATTATCGTCACACGCTTCCCCGGAACAAACTGAGCAACATCGTCCATGTAAGAATAGTCCAGTGAGTGCAGTATTTTCCCCTCGAACAACTCAGGCCCATTCACTGAAAATTCTGGGATATTTGGGGTTCCACTATGCCTTCCAATGCACAGGATGAGAAAATCCACCATAAAAACCTGTAGCAGTGGATTGCACAGTAAAGAGTCGCAGTATGGGTATTCAAATTTATTCCATACAGATGGAGGATAAAAATGTGGTATTAGTGTTTCTGGATAGGGAATTTCATTTCCATTGCTTCTTTCCATATGCATCAATTTAGGTTGATATAAAGGATGGGAACAACAACAGTCTGAACTCTCACACAAATGGTCTGAGGAGATCAGGAGAGTACACATAACTCAGTGCTACCGACTTTCAAGTCCTGGACCGTGAGGCGCCATCCTCCACCCTTCACCGCTCCGAATGCTGTCCCATTGCCAGACCACTGATCCCAGCTCATGATCTCTTCCTCAGTCGCACCGAGGTACTCGACTCCCAGCACCTGGCTGTTGAACCTGATGTGCTTGAGGAGGTCAAATGCACACGCATACGACCTTATGTACTCCATGACCCTGCGGTGGTTTGGGTACGCCTCCTTCACGCTCTCCGGCCACGCCAGGTCTGAGAACCGGAACGCGGTCGTCGGCGCCTGAAGCCTCGTCGACTCCAAGGTGTGTGCCCACACTCCGCCGATGGTTTCGTCAGCCTCAAGCACCACTGGCCTGAACGCCTTGTCGAGCGCGTGCTTGCAGGCTGCTAGGCCGCTCACGCCTGCACCGACAATTCCCACCCGCTTGCTATTCATCACTTGCTCTCTGCTTCCGAGTTCTTGGAAGGGAGGAAGGACTGAGGGAGGAAGAAGGGGGATGCTGATGTTTTTATACAGCTTTTCCGTTTGATTCTCTGGATAAGTTAGATTTTTTTTAGATGTTGGATATTTTCAGATGGGGCCAAAGCACCATCACTTGCCGTTTTCTTTGGTTGCTTCCTGGATTATTCTTGTCAGTGCTGTTGTTTTTGCTGTGTTATTTTTTCGTATTGAGTAGGAACCCAGTCATCCATCTGAGGGGTGCGTGGGTTGAATGCTTGTTGTGTTGTTGGTCTCTTTCCGAATTTAAATATCTATATCTACACGGCATCAAATATGTACTGTTTTTTTGTTTTTTAGAGATGGCACATGTAGATAGAGGTGGCATTGTCAGCATTGGGCTTGTTGGTGAACATCAACTAGCTTGATATAATGATACTAACATGATAATTGCAGTCATTTGGACCCATTACCATTTTCTATTGGTAACAACGCCCTATTTTAGTTCTTTGGTACTAGTGATTACGATTGGTTGAAAGAAACGTTTCTGTTTCGGTTCATACCATCGGCATCAATTTTGATACTGACCCAGGCTGATTTACTCATCAATTTTGAACTAGTGTAACTAAAATCCAATTAAAAACAAAAATTCACATCTAATCTAAACTCAATACAAGATGATATCCAATCCAACCCCATCTAGTCGTTTAAAATAATAAAATCTGCTGTAAGTTGATCCTACTATCTCAAAACTTTTGGTATTTAAATCTCCAAATTCAAATTCATATTACAAAATTTTCGCGAACTTGTGTGAGAAATTTGTTCTAGGTGGAAGTGGAACACGCTGTCGTTCCAATGAAACCTCCATTCTCATTGGATATCTGCGTAGTCGACGGCGCCGTAAGGCTGGAACCACTCGGCGAGGAAGCCCTTCTTCCTCCTGGGCTGGCATCCCATGTCGCGGCACAGCTGGTCGTTGTACCAGGACCCGCGGACGTTGTTCCGCCTCATGTACTCGCCCCACTCCGCCACGCTCTGCTCCATCCGGGGCACGCTTGGCAGCCGGAACGCGCCGTCCAGGAACCTTGCCACCCACTTGGCCATCGTCTCGATGGAGTAGATGTTGGTCAGGCTCTCCGAGTAGCCGACCACCGCCATCTGCGGGATCCGAGGGTGCACGCACTCCCTGTACAGAGGGACAGCGGCGGTGTCCGACGAGCCGCCGGCGACGGTCTCCTTCACCCTGGGCGACACGAACATGTCCCTGAGCTTATGGTCGCCGCGGAAGCCGGTGGCGAGTATCACCACGTCGGCGGGGACGACGGCGCCGGCGGCGGCCACG
Source organism: Bothriochloa decipiens (assembly GCA_023333625.1). NCBI lineage: Eukaryota > Viridiplantae > Streptophyta > Magnoliopsida > Poales > Poaceae > Bothriochloa > Bothriochloa decipiens. The sequence continues at coordinate 15,468,180 of CM041631.1, read as the reverse complement.
TCATCGCCGTCCAGCACTAGGCCGTCCTCGCAGAAGGAGAACGACCTCGACCGCCTGATGACGACGCTGCCGTCCCTCACCTTGTCGTAGAACGCCTCCGGCAGCATGCCGATCTTGCACGACGAGATGGAGCCGGCGAACCCCAACCCCGGCTCCATGCCGTACTCCCGCATTGGGATCGCCTTCTTGTAGTACGCTCCCGTCACCTTCGATATCAGCCACTCCAAGGGCGTCAGCAATGCGGCGAGGTGGGTGGACGCCATGCCGGCGCCGGGCTTGCGGACCCGAGGTTGAGCTTGCCCCAGACGCTGACGTCGTGCAGCAGCCACTGCGGGCTTCTGCAGACCATCGTGCACGGCCGCTCCAGGCCACTGGCGTCGGCGCACTCGGCGGTGATGTCGTAAGCGGACTTGCCTGACCCGACGACGGCGACGCGCTTGCCCTTGACCAGCGCGGCGGCGTCCGCGTCGTCCATGTCGGACAAGTCCATGGAGCGGAGCACACGCCCGCGGAACGCGTCGGGGCCGCCACCGGGCGGGAATGCCGGGATGTTGGGCACGCCGCTGAACCTCCCGACGCACAGGATCAGGAAGTCGAACTCGTACGCCTGCGTGGTGTCGGAGTCGGAGTCGCCGTGCCGCACGGTGAGGCGCCACTCGCCCGCGCCGTCGCCGCCGAATGCCTCGCCGTTGCCCGCCCACTGCGGCTCATTAGCCACGTCGTCGTCCCCGCCGACGTACTCCGCGGCGACGACGTTGCTCCGGAACCTGACGCATTCGTGGACGCCGAAGCGGCGCGCGTAGGCGACGAGGTACTCGACGACCTGGTCGTGGCGCGGGTACGTGTCGGCGCCCTCGGGCCACGGGAAGTCTGAGAAGCGGTACCCGGCGGTGGGCGACTGCAGGCGGGTGGACGCGAGCGTGCGCGTCCACTGGCCGCCCACGGAGGCGCCCGCCTCGAAGACTACCGGGCGGTAGCCCTCGCCAGGAGGTGCTTGCACGCGGCGAGCCCGCTCGTGCCGGCGCCGACAATGGCCACCCGCTTCGCCGCCTTGTGATCCATTGGGCGCGCCACCGCGCACCGCGATATCTGCGCAGGTCCTATGCCGCCGACTCTTGAAACCGTGTGTGCAAATGCAATCTCGGGGACGGCCATTTTTGTATCTTTAAAATGCTCCTATTGGCGCGAGCCATGTGCCGTTTTTTTCAATGCTGGTGTGGGTTGGAGTACGTGCGATTCAACAATTAGTCACTGACTACTTTCTGGATTTGCATAGAAAAAACATGGAGGCGGCTTAGGGTCGGCTATTTGTGCTGTCATCGCATAGGTGTGTGTGTTGAAACCTCATGCCAGCATTGGATCAAAGGAGGTGTAGACCAGAAACAGTTCAGTAGCCTCGCAGTCGCACTTGCAGCTGCTACGCGTTAGCTGCTCGTTGGTTGCGTCTGACTCCACTGTCCCATCTTACGAACAGCATATATGCGTTGCGTCTGACTCCACCGTCCCATCTTATGAAACACCATATATGCCTAACGGTTTAGAGTCAGACATCGTGACAGTCGAACCATTGGGCGGACTTGATTCATTTGTTAAACATATTGTTCAGTCTTGGGACGGACACACGGTACTAGTTCTATTGGGCGCGACACTTTAAAACAACAACCTTTGTACATGTATGACCAATCAAATGTCTGAGGGATGAATTGCTGGGATCCAAAATTTTAAAGTCCTTAGGAACCCTAGAATTAATAAGCATTTAATTAAGGCTAAAAATATAAAACCTAGCAAAATATGAAGGCTATTACTATAACCTAGTCCAAAGACAAAAAACAAACCATCACGGGCGGGAACGCTTTGGCTTCGAGGCCCACAGCAATGACAACAAGCCCAGGCCCAGCTGACTACCACAAGTTTAGCTTTGTTTTGGTTGGGGTGCGCCAGGCCCTGCCAGCAGTGCAACGGCTGGGCGACGCGTAAGGGCCCCAGTGGCAAGCCACTGTGATAGACCCTCCCCCACAAAAAATAAGATTAATATCGAAGTGGACACATGACCCACATATCAGATATTAAACTGATAAGAACAGATACTACACTTGATCTTAGCCAAAAGGCCGAGAAAGGTATGCTTTAAAACGAAGCCCTGCGCCCTTTCTTATAGCTCGTTCGACTGCGTCACTTGGCTTCAGCTAGCGAGGTGGTACTACCTGCGGGCAACCCGGACGCGGGGCGGAGCTGCGCAGCAAAGCGCTGTGGTGTGTGTGCTCAGCCGTTCGGAGTTGCATGTTTTCTTACGGCCCATTACGAAGCTTGCAGCCCACGTTGCTCGGACAGCCCAGAAGGTCGCCTTCTGCTTCCCCCCTTCCTCTGGTGCTAAAGAACAAAGGAAAAAAAAAAAAACTAAGTCCCCTCCCTCCCTCTCGGTTTCTCACTCTTCCCGTCTCGTGGGGGGCTCCTGGCTTCTTCGTGGCCGCGCCGCCCTCCTCGTCGGGTTCTTCCCCGCCGACGAGAATCCAGCTGGTACGCCCTTCTCCTCCCTTTCCTCTCTGCGAAACTGAGTATCTCAAACCCTAATGTAAGTTATCTGTATCCGGATCTGATGTCTTGGGTCCTATCACCTTACCTACTTGCATGTTTATACCCACTGAATTCAAATTTCCCTTTGCAAAAAAAAAGGAAAATATATTGAGGGTACGTATGTACACTGTGCACCCATTTCCTATGCTGGATCCGCCGTGCATGTTTGCTTGATAGCTATGAAATTGCTGGTCTCAAAGGAGCCGTCAGTTTGTGTCTCCAGTGTAATGCTGAGTATGCTGTCATGTTGTTTCCTGTTTATTACTTACCTCCGTTTTTGTTTACTTGTCACCAACCTTTTACTGTAGCAACTTTGATCATGTGTTTTTTTTCTTCTAAAGAATCTTAGATACTTCAAAGTATATAACATTATTCAAGTATGTTCAATGAAGAATCATATATGTGAAAACTTGATGTACCTAAAAATCTTTTGTAGAAAAAAATGCATGGTCAAAGTTGCTACAGTAAAAGTTTGGTGATAAGTAAACGAAAACGGAGGTAAGTATATCTTACTGCTTGGGGGGCCTTTATCCTCTCTACTATGTGATAAAAATGTTCAAGAAAACAACATGAGCAAAGTCGCACAGCTATATTCTGCAAGTACGTAATGCTGCTATATTCTGCAAGTATGTAATGCTGCATCAGGTTGTGGCTAGAACCTGCACAACAAGCATAACAGAAAAAATGAGAAACCTAAATGTTACAGTTGACTTTGCAAGTTGACTTGCCTTCAGACTCTTCATGCTTGTTGGTAACTAACACCCTTATGATTATGACTAAATTCTACTGATGATTGTATAATTCAACCCAGGTTCCAGGCTGCTTTGTGGCCGAGGCACCATGCCTGCTGGTGACAACCCGCACTCAATTTCTGAGAAAAAGGCAGCTTTGAGGGAGTCTCCAAAACAGCCCTACAATGTTATTAATGAGCAACCTGCAACTTCTTCTGTTCCTAAAGACAAAGTTGCTGCTACAGTTGGCATAAAGCGACCACAACCTTATGGTCCCTTGAGTCTGACCAACCATCACACACTGAGCAATCCCGGGGCAAATGGCCATCTCGTGTATGTGCGAAGGAGGACTGAAACTGATCAAAGCAAAGGGGGTACTTCTGCCCGCGGAGAAAGTGCCAGTTCTATAAGCTTGAAGAAAGCTGGTGCAGGCAGCCTGCAGTTACAGGAACAAACACTGAAGCATCAAAACGAGGCGGCTCACACCCAGTGTGCTCCCCGATCTGCATCTCCAGCTGCAGCTGCAGCTACACCCTCCCCTGCTTTGCAATCTGCAGTTTTGCCTGCTCACCATCCTCTGGGGAAGCAATCTCCAGGGAAGGTTGCTTCTCAGCCAGCTAATGATGTGATGACTAATCTGCCACCTAGCAATGTGGTGTCCTCTACTGCAGTGCCTCAAAGCTCTGTAGCTGCTAACTTAGCACCTAGCAGTGTTTCGGCTGCTAACACAGCGTCTCATGGTGCTATGTCTGCTGCTAATTTAGCAACTAGCAGTGCTTTGGTTACCAATGCAGCATCTACTGATGCTATATCTGCTACTACTTTAGCACCTAATCAAGCTCATCCACCAAGATCAAGCAATCAAGATCGGAGTGAAAGATTTCTTCGTCTGCAGGCCTTCTTGAGACATAATGAGCAATCAGACCAGGAAGAATACTTACACGGTAAGCAACTATTTCACCTTAACAATTTACTGCAATCAGGAAACTCGAATCTTTTGTGTTCTCTGAATTGTGCTTTACACAACTGCTATATTAATCTTATATAAAAATTTGTTTCCTTTGGCTGAACTGTAGAGCTTCGGTCATTGTCACCTGTTGGACGAAGTAAGCATGCCTTTGAGCTGAAGAAACGGGCAGCCAATCTATTGATCGAGGAAGGTAATACTTTTAGCATGACGTTTGCATCTCTAAAGTTTTATTTCAGCACTATACCTTTGCTTTAGTATTGGCAGTTGTGCCTGACAATTACTTCTTTGTGCTTCAGGGAAGGAATTGCAGAAGATGAAGGTTCTGAATGTACTGGGCAAATTTGTCACCCCATCACCTCTTCTGTCATGCATCTGCCGTTCGCAGCCCATCGATGAAAAGAGTGGAAGATTTGGTTACGATCCTCCATAACTGTTGTTCAGTGAGGTTTGTTGTGAACTGTTGCGACCTGATTGACCAGAATGTGGTGGCATTGTTTTCAGTGTTGTGTTATCTGTGAGAACATGCCTATATATCCATCCGGGTGAATGAGAGTAGAGTTGACTGACATGATATCATGTTGTAAGCATTATTGTGGTGCAATTCCTCCTATTTCTAGTGTCGTTGTTGGAAACCTGATGCAGCACTGAACTGTAAGGTTTGTGCAGACAGCGATTGTGAGCCCAAAGTCTAACCCCAGGCAGGCTCAGGAGTCAGAAGGCTGCATGTCGGACCAACCGCAGCTGTCCCTATTGTACCAGGAAATATTTATAGAACTGCTATAAGTTAAGGACTGGCGAGCCATTCTCTGTTCGGATAGTTGATGTGCTGCATTGATTCAGTATTTTTTATGGATGCTGCATCTTCGGAATTCCGGCGAAAATGTCGATTCTATAAGATAGAAGCAAGCCAAGTATGTAACTTTTGAGTGCTTGTGCTAGATCACCACGACATCACCTCGCAGTGTGGTGTCCACTACTCCAGTGCCTCAAAAGTTCCTAATGTTTGCGGCTACTAGTGCAGCATCGCGTGATGCGCAAGGTACTGCAACTCACACAGTTCACTCCAAACACCGGCATTCTTTAGAAATAGTGAAACAGCATGCTTTCTCTTTTGGATTTTAATACTCTGATTTTGCTTCTAGAGTAACAAAGAAAGGTTTATTGCGTTTTTATATCATATTTTGTGCTTTATTACTCTCGATCGTGTCTGTGTCATCTATTATATTGGTCAAACCAGGTCTGCCATTTAGCTAGAGAAGCAGGCAGCCGATATATTGATTGAGGAATGTAATCTTCAATCTGATTTTGTCAACTTTGAAGTTCTGTTCCATAACTGCTCCAGTTTTGCTACAAGCCCGCCCATCAATGTTCTTGAGTGACCTGATCTGTTTATGAAGGCATGAGCTTTTGGCTTGACAATTACTTCTACTAGTATGCGCTTCAGGATAGGAGCCGGAGAATATGCAAGTTCTGAATGTACTGGGCAAGCTTTCGCCCAGTGACCCTCCATGATCTCCAACTCAGCACCGTGCAGTGAAGTTTCTTATCCAGTCATAATAATTACCTGAATCTTGGGACATGCTGATGATCGTTGGTGTGCTGTCTGCGAGAACATGTCTTGCTCTTTATGCATCTATCCAGATGAGTGGATGACTTGCGCTAGTCTGCTGACATGCTCTTATGTCTTATGGTGTAAGCATTGTCATGAATGGCGCTTCTTCCGTGTCGTTTGTGGCGTTGCTAGGGGGAATCAATCTTGATGTGACAGTGAACTCTAATTTGTCTGCTTAGCGTGGTTCCTTTTGTCTCGACCATATTATTCATAATCCGTGCAATTGTGAGCTCAAAAGTCTAACCAAAGGAGGAAAGAAAAGTGTTGGACCAACAATCACTGCCGGAAATGTCTACGAAACTGCTTGAAATTAACAACGATTTCTCCGCAAGTTGACGTGTTGCATTGATACAGACAAGTACCATTATATTATTGATACTGCATCTTGTTTAATTTCCTGGGGATATCAAGTACCAAATGAGAATGAGACCAGTGGCAATTTGACCATTTCAGCCGAGATGCTTCATTATTGATGCTTACGGTTAACAATCTGGACTTATAATTTACAAATGCTATCACCAAAATGAATTCTGGCTCCCTGCTAAGCAGCAAACTGTATATACTTGTTGTACAGTGGAGATTTGCAAGGCAAAAAAAATAGGGCCACCCACAAAGTTATAGATGTGTGAATTGTGAAACACAGTTGCTGTTTTTGTATCTTCCACTAGTACCGCTTGTTTTAGATGAACAACTTGACCAGTGATATATTTAGGCAATTACGGTAAAAGTAATGCAGCTAAGCACATGTTAGAACTCCGTTTCAAATTATAAGGCATTCTAGTTAGTAAAAAAACAACAGGATAACTGAATCATGTGTGAGTTTTCTTTATGTAACTGTCGAGAGTAACATCCATGTAATAAAGCCAAAAAAAGTTAGGACTGTATATTACACTATAGTCAGAAAAAAAAGGACAACATGAGAACCATGAGCTAATACACTACAGTTTGCATGACCCGTTGAAAAATATAATTCTGTTTGTCGAAGAAAACAGTTTGCATGACGCGCTCTGTGGGAGGATATCAGTAGACTTTTTGGGCAATTCTGACCTGATTCTCTCCTCTCCCACTTGCTGTATGTTGAGAGCGCAGCGGTTCATCTTCCTCGGCATATATTTTGGCCAGATACTTCAGTTAGTCTATACAGCTTCGAGCTTCCTTACAGTAGCACTTCACAACATCAGTCGTTTCAAAAAGAGAGAGAAAGAGAAAGGAAAAAAAAAGGAAACACTTGGTTCTTTTATAAAACGAAAAAAAAGAGAAACACTTGGTCACGACATCAGTAATTGACAAACGATTAAGGAGACCAAACCAAGGCTCCAAGAACGTCAGGGGTATATACTGCCAAATTTCAGAGGCCATTGCTTTCAGAGCTCCATCATCATTCATGCATCCGTGCTTGTGCGTGATGGGTTACCTTAACTACCGTGGATGCTGCTCCTGGTGCACGTAGCAAAGACGGAAGTATACTCGTCCATGAATGATGAATCCATCTTCCTTGACTTGGAATATTCAAGTTCCCATGGCTCGATGCAGATCAGTACAGCCTCGAGATTTCGATTCCAGATTAATTGTCAGATTCCGAGTATCCATGGTTGCGTGCTACACTGTTGCATGTCTCAATAATTAATGTGAGCCCCTCAGACTCAGACAGATCGGCCACTTCTTTGCCAAGTTCCCTGTCAAAATTGCCTACCCAGGCTCCACCTTCCTGAGTATACACTAGAACTCCGGGAAAAAATCTCACTATTGTTGTTGTACACAAAGTTATCGGACTGCCATATTTTCCTTAAAAAAACAGACTGACATATAAGAAATACTACTACTACTAAATAGCAAGGAGAGGATGTTGCCCTCTTGACAAATCATACATGAACATGCAAAAAGATGCAGAGTGACAGAGAGCAAACATTTCACGCTAGTGTTTACTGCTAGTAGAAAACAGCACCCTTGATTTGCATGTTCACATGCCGAACCGGATCCCATGGTGGTGATGACTGATGACTCCTCATGGGCCCCAAAAATTAGGTGGCCCTTTCTTAATTAAAAAAATTAGGTGGCCCTCGAGCTGGGACCCACTGGCAAGAGACTTTGACAACCAAAACGGTATCTGATTGGCAGGAACACACAGCTGGTGGAGAGGGGGTGCTGACGGCATATTGGGGTGCCACTACAGAACACACAAGCTTTTGGTCAAACAATGAGCAAGTAGCAATTATATGTATTTGCAATGGGCTCTGTGGCAGTGACCCAACCAATATAAGAAAAGGGAAAGCAAGCAGGGAAAAGTGGCCGCTCCATTTTATTCTATTTTCTGGATGATGTCAAGGTATGTAAATGTACCCCGCACAGATGAGCATTCTTGGTGCCTTGCACTTTATCATTGATGTCACTCTCCAACTAGAGTCTTCTACTCTTTCATCCAATCGAGCCAAGCAATGTGCATCTCTCTTTCTCTCTCTCTACGCATGCAGCCGCAAACAAGTTTTGCAACTTTAAACAACCACAAAATGTCCTGTCACTAGAAAACAGATTAGCTAAGGAACACCAAAGGTAAAATCGTAAAAACACGTTCACGTGGGATGAGCAAGTAGCAATTATACATGAACATCTCTCTTTCTCTCTATGTAAATGTACCCCGCACACCAAAGACTGCTTCCATGCTAGGTTAAACCAGAATGACAGCAGGTACAAACTAAACTGGAGCCTTTAAACTACTAACCTTGATGTGTAACTTAACCATACAATTTTGCTGAAAACAGTGTCAGAATACTAGAAGGAAATAAAAGAGTTGAATTCATATAAAAAAAGCAGGCTTGTATTACACTACTACTACACCTGTACTGTTCTGGCTTGTTGCATCACAAAGAGGCATCAAGATTCCTGTAAATGTCACGGAATAACGAATCAAAACACTATTTTATCACGCTCCTCCCTGATCAGGGCGCAGAAACACGTTCACGTGGGAGGAATCAAGCAAAATACGGTTAGTACAAATAGTAAGTAACGTCTTGAAAATATTTAAAAGCAGTTCCTAAACTGGAACAGCCTTGGGAATAAAAATCTATTGCTCCATCATATGATTAGCCTTTCAAATTGGACTTTGGTACCCAGATCACATGTATCTACACCCCAAACCACAGTTATGTTGCTAGTTTATTGATCTTTGATGACAAGAGCCTTGGAATAATTCGTACTTTTTCACCTCCCCAAGTAAAGAACTGCAGAAAATAAATGGAGGTAAAGACTAAAGGCGATTAAATTAAAAGACTAGCCAATCCCAAATAGACAAGTATCTGACCGTACACATGTAGCTTTACGAGATGCAATCCTTGGAGCATGCACAATTCATATTTAACTAAGCAAGTGCTTCTATGATTTCTAGGAATATTGCTGAGCTCATAAAGCGTATATCATTAAACTAAATTTGGTGCCAGATAGCCCCACAGCTTATAGTTGTACCGTGATCCAGTATGCAGTGATATCATTTTGCCTCTTCTTTTTACCAGAAATGTCTGAACATTTTTCATAAGCATTTGGAAAAGTGGTTCCTTTTAGATTTTGACATGATTGGAAACAAACCAGATGACAACATATTTACAAATGTGTCCATTCATTTGTTTAAATCAATGTAAAGAAAAAAATGTAATCAATAATAGAGAATAGAATGATACCATATAAGTTGAGACAATCAGATAAACTTTTTCTGCTATGAATTTTTCTGTTAGACAGAACCATGTATTTGATGGCCAGGTAGTGGGGACATTTTACATACTAAAACTCCAACCTTTTTCTGAAACAGTTGCCCCGGAATCTGTGGTTTGCCTTTTTTTGAGTAGAGAGGACAAATTTGGTTGGCCCTACACCAATATATGCTAGAATCCCCAATAAGTACACCACCCCTGATCCCCCTCTATGTTGTCACCACTGGTTAGGCCTGTTGCTTGCATTTAAGTGGTCATGCTTGTGGTCCCAGAATCAGAATTAACAAATGAATGTGTCAGCTATTCAACAATTGTTATGTTGCATTTTTTTCTCATTTTTCTAAAAAAAAACTCCCAAAATCTACCACAGAATGAATACACAGTGTGGGACTCAGATCAACAACGTGAAAAACAGCCGTCCCCAGTTTCTCCAGTTTGCAAACCATCATTTTTTAAAATCTCAAAAATCACCCGTGGTATTGTAAAAGAGAGGATTTCTTACCAAGGATTCCTTCTGAAGCTGCATAATCACCCTTGCAAGTTGACTTTATATATGGAAGCGGGTATGGACGTATGGTTGGATCCCTGCGTGGTGTGGTGCAGCTGGGCCCTCAGTGAGAGGGAAAGATTCTAACAAATAAAGAAAACCAGAATTGCCATGGTGGCCCCACAGCCTTTGTTGTTACGACAACACCAGAAAACAAAGGGCAAAACCAAGCGAAGCCAGGCCAAGCAAATTTTTTGTTCTCCTTTGCCGTCTCACAGCGGCAGCAGGATCCGCACCGAGCCTTTTCTGGCGGTGAGTTGAGCTGAGCAACGTAGAACTACCTGGTGGAGGCTAACACCTTGGTAATCCAGGAGCAGGAGGAAGAGAGGAGAACGGGATGCCTTTTTTATGACAAGAAGGGAGGCATCAGGCTTGTGATTAACAGTGAGCGATTAACAGTGAGCTGCTTGCACCTCTCTACCAATCTCTTTTGCTGCTTGCTTTCCATTGAAAACGATGTGTTCTTGCCTACAACCCACACCCAGCTGCAATCCAAAGGCACACATGCCTAGCACAAAAATCTCCCAAGGATTCCCATGTCCCCATGGTTTCCTAGCGCAAGATGTGCATGGAGCCTTGCTTCTTGATCTCCAGCAGAACAGAAGTGAAGCACTCTGGCTTTGCATGCCCAAGTGTTGTTATAGTTACCAAGATCGTAGCTACCACTGATGCAATGCGTTCGTGATGAACTGTGTAAGCAGGTTCTGAAGGGAGAGTTACCTGCATCTGCATGGAAGAGGGAGGAGACCCGCAGCTTCCAAGCATCTCCGTGACACGCACCACGTCCGAAGGCGCAGGTGCCGTCGACTTGGATCTCCTCGAGCAGCTACTGTCCGGCGACAACGGCTGGCTCGAGGTGGTTTCGCGCTCGCCCAACTCGGTAGCGTTTTCTCCACCCTCGGCCTTCTTCTCCGCTGACGCGACAGCCACCACAGTGACGACGACGGTGCCGGCGCCGGCCGCGAATGCCAGCTTGTGGATTCAGACGGGCGGCGTGAGCCCCACCTCCGTGCGGGAGCGGTTCAGCCAGGCCCTGTCCTACATCCGTGACACGCAGAGCGATGGTGACGTCCTCGTGCAGCTCTGGGTGCCGGTCAACCGGGATGACGGGAAGCTGGTGCTGACCACCAGCGGTCAGCCGTTCACGCTCGACCACCGCTCCGACAGCCTCATCCGGTTCAGGGAGGTGTCCACCAAGTACCAGTTCTCGGCCGACGTTCAGTCGGGGGACACGCCGGGGCTGCCAGGGAGGGTGTTCATCGGCAGGCTCCCCGAGTGGTCGCCGGACATCAGGTACTTCACCAGCTACGAGTATCCCAGGGTAAGGGATGCACAGTACCTCGATGTTCACGGCACCATGGGGCTGCCAGTGTTCGAGAAAGGAAGCTACAATTGCCTGGGAGTCATCGAGCTCATCATGACAAGGCAGAAGCTCAACTTCACCTCTGAGCTCAACACCATCTGCAGTGCTCTCCAGGTATGAGACCTCAATCTCACTGCCCCTGAAAGTTCAGAGTAGTATACAGCAAGTGTTAGGTTAGGAGATCAAATCACTAGCTTAGTGCAGGAAAAGAAAAAACAGCAGTTTGGCCACTGATGTCACCTTGAAGTACCTGAATGACAATTATTACTGTAGAAAATCAGTAGAAGTATTTCCAGGTCTGGGCTTTCCTAGTAGTGACAAGGGTCTTTGCAGGCAGTTAATCTCAGGAGTACAGAAGTTTCGACCATTCCACGCATAAAGGTGAGAAAAGAAACCATACACTCATTGTGGCAGCTTTGAATTTTGGCAAATATCTCAGTTTCCAAAAAATAAGAATCTCAGGACCTCTATATTCCAACGTAATGTAGGGATGATATGGAAATCTACTTACAATTGCATGTTTGTGAAGCAAAAAAAACATTGCACGTTTCAATTTACCTACCAAATATAAATATATTGAGTCATGAAACAGCGATGCTTATATCTTCTCAGTTCTCACTCATGACTTCATGGTCACTCTTATATCCACCAGTTGAGCACTGCTTCCTACAAAGATGCTTTACCAGAGATACTTGAGGTCCTGAGAACAGCCTGCCTGACCCACAAGCTACCATTAGCTCAGACATGGGTAACATGTGCTCAACAAGGGAAAAGAGGCAGCCGACATTCCGACGAGAACTACAGGTACTGCATTTCCACCATTGATGAAGCATGCGTTGTGAATGAAGCCGAGATGCGGGGCTTCCATGAGGCCTGCTCCGAGCACCACCTGTTGCGTGGGGAGGGGGTGGCAGGGAAGGCCTTCACAACAAACCAGCCATGCTTTTTGCCGGATATTGGATCCTCAACTAAATTGGAATACCCCTTGGCTCACCATGCCAAGATCTTCAAGTTAAAAGGTGCAGTGGCGATCCGACTGCGGTGCATACGCACTGAGACAGCAGACTTTGTGCTGGAATTCTTTCTGCCAACAGATTGTGAAGCACTGGAGGAGCAGAAAACAGTGCTGGAGTCCTTGTCAGGCACCATGCGAAGTGTTTGCCAGACCCTACGTGTAGTCACAGATAGAGAGATTGAAGAAGAAGCAGTGCTGGAAATGAATGAGCTGAACTCTTTTACTCCTCATGGGAAGGACAAAGTTGAGGAGTTGTCCTTTGGAGGCAATTCAGCAGATCGTAGAGGAGAGGCCTCTTGGACAAGTCTGGCAGGAACTTCACAGCAAGAATCCGAGTTAGCTGCATTGCGGATGCATGGAATGTTCTCACATGGGGGGCAGGGTCCATCTCTATCTGGTGTTCAGGCAACTGCTGAAGGCAGCAAGGCAAAAAGGCGTACAAAAGCCGAGAAGACAGTTAGTTTGGAGGTTCTTCGGCAATACTTCGCTGGTAGCCTGAAAGATGCAGCAAGGAGCATTGGAGGTGAGTGAATCATCAGATAAATGCAAGATTCAGCAAAGGATAGTTTACTGCTTACATAGATACCATCAGTCATTTAATTATAGCGGTACAACTAATGAAGACAGCATGATAATCTGATTAAGCAATAATATGGTGTTACTTCCCATCAGAGGGTCAACCATCACATGCACCCCATATTTAGAAGATGAACATTCTTATCAGCCTTATCGTGATCTGTGTTTCCTTTCCATGTATACCACTAGTCCACTAGGCCCCATATATAGAAAGCACATGAACATGAAGAGACATAATGCAAGTACAGTAGAGCAGAATGTCAACTTTCAAGAACTGACATAACAAATAATAAATAAAAAAATCGGTAAGCAGATCAACTTTATGGTTTCTAGTTGATTGAGCAAACAGTGCACATAGCCTAGCATTTTCTCATACTGTCTCATTTGTTGCTTACAGTTCAGAAGCAACAGGATAAAACAAAACACTCTGCATAGACATTATGAAATGATCAATATGATGATCTCACCCTTAGGCCAACAAACTAATTTATCATGATGGCAGTTATGGCATACACGTAGGAAGACATACATTCCAAAATAAGCCCATAAACTAACTTATCAGAGTGACATGATACGGTGTTTTCCAGAATTAGAAAAGATGAATTTAGGGCTCGGTGAGTCAACATAGGTAAAATTATTTGTTCCAAACATGAGGGCATACAGCATCCTTATCATGTGTGCATTGCATCTCCCGATTGTGATAGCATCTTTTATGAGAGCATGGCTTATATATGTGTTTGATCTGGTTGCAAATATGCTAAGTTCTTTTATATCTCCCACAGTGTGCCCTACAACCCTCAAAAGAATATGCAGGCAGCATGGTATTACCTGCTGGCCATCGAGAAAGATCAAGAAGGTAGACCACTCTCTAAGAAAGCTTCAACAGATCATTGATTCGGTTCATGGAGCAGAGACAGCTTTCCAGCTAAACACCCTCTACAAGGATCTCACAAACACCTCGATCTCATCTGACAACAATTTGTCAGGAAGTGTCACGGTTCCTCCAACTAACCAGAGCAATCTCACTGACTTCAACAAGCACCAACCCCAAAAGTCAAGTAGCAATGTGCCATCAACTTCACACTCACACTCTTCGCCCAGCCACAGTTCTAAGTCAAGCCCCTCATGTAGCGGTGGTGCAACAAAACATGCACAACAGGGTATAATTGATCTGATTAAGTCAGAAAATCCTGTGAAAGACAGCTCTATTCAGACTCTGCAAACAGAAAACCCTTCATTATATGAGCATTTCTCAGTTCACGAGACTCCAATTGATCTTCTACAGGATGTTACTGAAAAGGCTAATGGTGGACATCATTCTTCTCGAAGGCCATTGTCCCCCAACCCTAAGCAGAACACAGATGCAAATATGAGAGTAAAGGCAACATTTGGCTCAGAAAAGGTGAGATTCAGACTGAATCCAGAGTGCAATTTTCAAGAACTGAAGCACGAGATAGCAAAACGTTTGAGTATAGTAGACACAAACCCCTTGGTTTTAAAGTATTTGGATGATGATTCAGAATGGGTCTTGATGACATGTGATGCAGATCTACAGGAGTGTCTTCATGTATACAAACTAGCAGATATCCAAACAATCAAAATTTCAGTTCATTTACCTATTAGTCCAGCTACAAGGGTCACAACTGGTCACACTGGTTTCTCATAGCAACAGTACGAGCCTCACCACTTTGTGACGTTTAATCAGAATTCAACCTGTATCACTTGGTTTTATGCAGGAAACTAAGATTCCAGGAGTGCAGGGTTCATAGCCTGTGCAGTGTACTATGTGTCACCACGTCCCAGTTCTGCTGTTAGATTGATTAGTCTTCGACCTGTTGCTCAGATTAGGAACTGATGATCAGACAAGAGTACTTGACAATGGGAAAAGCAATTCTAGGAATTAGGATAAGCCGAAGCAAGCATGCATTTCCTGTACATACTCACTGATGAACCTGAATCTCTGAATGACAGAGCAATTGATTGAATTAATAGGGTGCTAGGGTGAAGCACTGAAGCATATCTACAAATCAGATTTGCTCCAACTCCAAGTATGTTTTGGTTCTTGGAATACTGATGTGCAACAATCCTTGATGGCTTCTTTCTGATAATTGATCAGCTACAATGGTCCCTTAAGATCACATCATTCCTTCATCGCCTGAGTGACCAGCATGCTCTGTTCAATGGACATGAAATTCTGCTTCTGAAATTGCAATTTTCTGCAGCAAGGATTAGATCTAGAAATAGGATGATACGATACTTAGTTTGTTCAATTTGTTTGTCCTTTGGAAAAAATTAAAAAACATTGTACTGTACACTACATTATGGGCCTCTTTGAAAGGAATGTCTGCTGGTGTAGACATTATAGACTGTTTTCCCCTTTTGACATTTGTGAACCGTTTGGTATGTCAATTGACAAGTATCAATATAGACATTAGATTATGTCACTATTCTAATAACTAGCATACGGAAGCACAGATGTGACTGGTGTCAACATATTTAATTAAACTTAATCGGCAATCATTTATTTTTCATGTTTCCCTTGCTAATGATACAAGTTACACCACAGCAAGAATAGATAATACAATATAGCTGGCTCACCAAATGAAATGTACATGGGTAAAGTATATACACCCTTTCACTGACAGGTTCACATCAGAAATATGCCTCTACATTATGAACCAACAGTCAAATATGTGGAGCTTCTAGAATTGAGATGTCAATACCCAAAGATGGCAGAATGATGGAGGAAACCAATACACTACATATGTAGCGGCAACAATGAACAAAAAAAGGAATATATCTCTCTAGTGTATTTGCCTTTTCCTCCTTGCCTTATTCCCATGCCCTGGATGAGAATGCTGGCCAGTTGTGTGGTTATCATGATTCGTCACTCATGCCCTCAAATGATCTCTCACATTACCAAAAGTTAAAAGTATTGCACAAGAAGCAATATTGCTGGTCCTAACCTACAGTAGTGTGCTGACATCAGGAGTCCATCCTTACAACTCAAGATTTGCACTTTTCTTCTAAAGCAGAATACCTACGAAACATTCAGCACCTAGACACATTCCTGACAGAAAGAGTTGCTGGTCAAGTTTAAGGCAAAGGATTCAACATTGTATATTCCAACCAATCTCAGCTTTGGTTGGCTCTAAAACCTTCCTGAAAAGTACCTGTAGATATGCTGATTTTTTTTTACTGCAACAATGTTTTTGGTCATTATCCTAAACAACAGTGCACTTATCCATAAACAAGATGACTTGGTGACTAACTAACTAACGAGACCACAAGAGAAATGACATGCACAACTTTGTTTAGCTGCATACTGCAAACCGTATAGCATGAACATTACAAACTTGTAGCTGTATCAACAAAGTGAAAACAGTCCTGTGATCCACTAGAAAAAGCAAGAACTTGCAACAGAAGCAAAGGGTATCAGAACACAATATTTTCATCAAATGTTGAAAAGTTAAGCAAAAACTTGACACAATATACTGCCTTTATGTGTCCCTTCTCAGTCTAGGCAGTAGGCACAGTGATTCATTGCAATAAGCATACCTTAATGGTATATATGAAGATTTAATCAAAAGAGAGAAGAAATAAAAATCTACTGATATACAAGAAGTAATTGAGAACCAAGCAGTAACCAATAACCATACACAGCTAGCAACCATCTTATAGCTGGCAACAAGCTACTAAAAGCAAAAATGACGTCCTTAACAAGATATCAAAGTAAGAGCACAGGCAACATAAGCATGACGACCAGCAGTTCTGAAAAGCATTTGATTGTATTAGACCTAAACTGAGAAATGATTAACTATTTCTTTTCCTGGATTGCCATTTATCAATAAGACATAGTAGCCAAACCAGGGGTGTTGTTCGGACGAATAATAATAAGCTCAATAATCAGGAAAACAATACAGTGACAAGACCAAGTCTGTAACAAGTAATCAGCTATCAAATAACTTCTGAAATTTGAAAAGCTAGGATTCAAACACAAAGCTGTTAATCACGTAACTCACGTTAGATCTATTGTCAAAACACAACAAGGTTAACAGGATACACCGAAGCTTAGTTAGCAGGATACACCGAAGCTTAGTTAGCAGGATACACTGAAGCTAGTCGTCGTCCTCATCACTCTCGTCGCTGAAGTAGCCTTTCCTCTTCTCCTTCCTTGCCGCCTTTCCCTTTCGCTCTTCCTTCCCAGCCGCCTTCTCCTCCTCTCCCCTCGTATCCACCACCGACGCCCACCTGTCGTCCTCGAACGCCGCGGCGGCAGCAGCATCCTCGTCGTCATCCGAATGCCAATCAGCCTCGCCCCCGCGACCGCGCCCACGCCCGCCACTGCCCCCACCACCACCGCCGCCGCGGCGCGATTTCTTAGACGGCGTGGGCCTCTCGCGGGGCCCGAGCTGGTTGCGGGGACACTCGTAGGAGAGGTGGCCCTCCTCGCCGCACTCGTAGCACCGCGACTTGTCCCGATACTCGCGGCGTCGGATGAACTCCTTGGCGCGGCCGTTGTCGGCGGCGATGGAGGCGGAGAGCGTGCGCCCGTTGAGCACCTTGCCGTGCATCTCGGTGGCCGCGGCGGCGGCGTCCTCCCGGCTGACGAAGAGGATGAAGGCGACGCCGCGGCTGCGGCGGGATTCGCGGTCCTTGAGGACGGTGACGCGCGCGACGCGGCCGAATCGGGAGAAGAGGAGGTGGAGGTCGGAGTTGGTGAGCGCGAAGTCCAGGTTGGACACGTAGACGGTGGATTTGGACGGCGCTAGGCCGCCCGAGCCCCCGCCCCCGGCCCGGGGCTTGCCGCCGCCTCCCGCGGAGGCGCTTGCTGAGGTGCCGGCGGAGGGGAGCGGGTAGCGGTAGAGGAAGCTGTCGTCCTCGCCGTCCGAATCGGAACCTCCTCGCCGCCGGCGGGACATGTCTTGCCTACGGGCTGCGGCTGTACTTTCGCTTCGTGGTCTTCTCTTGCCCTTTCTCGGGTTAGTCGGGTGACCCAAATTCTGAAATTTCTCAAGTTAAGGCTGTGCTATGTTCTGTTGGGCCATATTCTTCTTCGTTTTATCTCTATGGGCCAGATTATGCTACAAGGCAGCCCAAGAGAACAGATGAGATATATCCTCTCTGTCTGTCTCTCTCTCAAAAAAAAAAAGGAAAGTAATGATTGGAGCTCGCCATGGCTTGGGAAAATAAAAGCGTTACGCTGTCGGTCTATCGCACGGTACCCAGAACAAACATGAACAAAGAACATGACCGCTATGATGTCAATCACTCATGACAAAGAAGAACACTGAGCTATCGATCATCTTTTCCCCCTACACATTTGGTCGCAAAACGAAATTGCTTACACATAAATGCAGCTAGAGAGATTTTAACCATTGGATTTCGACTTGGAGTGCTTCAGTAAAATACGTTATTACGTGTAACCATGCTCGTCGGGGTAACAAAAAATGATTGTAACAGGAAAGCCTATGAAACACCAGCTCGTCGTGTGAAACTGTGAACGGCCAGTCAAGTCAAGCATGCAAACTGGTGGCTCCTCTGATTCGCCAAACTGCGGAAGTCCGCTCCCTCCCATTAACTGTAGCTGACCAACGAGCAAACGAACTAGTGACGCACGCTCACCAGTCAGGCCTATTTAAGCCAGAGACCCTTGCCACATCCAGCCTCTGGACTCTGACCGCTGCCGCCGGCAAGGAGGGCGTCACAGAAGAAGCTCGAGACTCTACCATGGCGACAGTGAGGGGCTTCACCTTCTCATTCCTCTGCTCGTCATTTTTCTCAGCAGCTGTGACAGATGGATTTGGCTCTTCCATTCACAGGAGGCGTCCAGGCGATTCAGGTTTTTGGTTGAGATGCATTGCCGCTGCATTGGCTGCGTCAGGAAGGTGGAGAAGGCCATGGCGTCCATTGGGAGTTTCAGTGGTACATCCTTTCTACCTGTTCATCTCCTCTCACTCTATATAGATTCTGCAAATCAGAATAAAGAAATTTCGTTTGTGACACAGGATTTTTTTTTTTTGACAAGTACGTGACACAGGAGTTGAAACTTCGGTGGGAGATGTCAACAGTGGGATTGTCACGGTGGTTGGAAAGGTGAACCCAACAGAGATTTGCCACTGGCTGAAGAGGAAGACGAAGAAAAATGTCAAAGTTGTGTACCCTGATACTCCAATTGAGGATCACAAACAGGTACTTTTTTTTTGAATCACAAACAGGTACTTGCTGTGTGGTAATAGAGTAGAATGAATGAAACATGATGTCGATTTCCTAGATGAAATACCTTTTTCAATATGATTACTTTATCCATTGCACAATAATGCGTACAGTACGCCGAATAGAAGGAAAGTGCTTCGGCACAGATCAAAGCACGTTATCAGAAGTTTAAAGCGCGATAGACTGCAATTTTTACCGGGGCACGCACTGGTGTTGTAGTCGGTGCTCCTGAACTATTATCGCTCACAATTTATGTTCTTACTCTTTGAACACTTTCTAGGGATTCAAAGTTTTTTTTTTGAGTTCCTAAACACCTAGTGATGGTGACCAACTTTTGATCTCGGTTACTGGCTCAATGTTTTGAGATGTGGATTACTCCTGTTGTGCCCTACAGTGGTGCCGTGTTTCGTAACCTTGGTGCCGCGACGGAACCTAGGGTCTCTTGTGTGACCCGGGCACACAAGTTTCTACTGGGTGCGCACAGGTATAGAAGTTTATGGGCATGAGCTACTATAGCTCCACAACTAATGTACCCCTACTTTTTGAACCTGTTCTGAAATCCTTACTTAAACTCCCTTGATAACCTAAATACCTTGTTAGTTGCAACCTCTTGCATATCTTGGTTGTAACTCTTGAATCACACCTGGTTGTTTTATGAACTTCTGTCAAGTTATTTTACTTGACACATTTTCTTTTTCATTATTTACCCCACGGGATTTTGTTGCTCCAAAATCTCAGGACGAGATTTCTTTAAGGGGGTAAGATTGTAACATCCCAGATGTTAGTAAGCAATTAAAATTATAATCAAGTGCATTATCAAGCATAATCATTGAGCATCATGATATAAATGTATTTATATTTTAAAATGTATTTTTATGTGGTGCTTTGTTTTATACATGAAATGATGAGTTGATTGCTAATTCAAAAACCATTTTCAAAATTCTGTTTTATCCCTCTTTATATATTTAAAAATCTATAAGGAATTTTAAGATACTCACAAAAGATGATTTATAGATCTTGACAAGAGATACAATTTTGGTATTCAAATTTTTTCAAGTTTCTAAAAAGAATTTCAAATGAATTTGAAAATGCAATTTTTCAATATTTGTCCCCTTTTAATTTTAAATTCATAATTCAAAAATTATGTATTATTTGGAAAAACTTTATATATGAAAAATGTTTGGTTTGAAAATTTGAGTATTTCACAGATTTGAAGATTTTTAAGTTTTATTGAAAAATCAAAAGTAATTTTAAATATCTGTTTCTAGGGTTGTATTTCCCTTTTGAATTTGAAATCATATTTTAAAAACTAGGTAGAATTTGAAAATTCTTATTAAATGAAAAATGTAGCTCTTAAAAAGTTATGCAAATGATATTTTTGGAGATTTTCAAGTTCTTATGTAAAATCTAGAGTAATTTACAATTTTCTGCCGTGACATCACCTGCAACAGTAGAGATGACGTCATCCTCGTCGATCTCCCCCTCTGTTCACCGTCGATGCCGTTTCCAGGGTCGCCATACCGGCTTGTCACGGCTGCCAGCGCGCCTCCCGCGTGTGAAGCTTCGCCGCCTACGTGTCGTGCGATCGCCCAGCCCTGCCGTGCTATAAATATCGCGCTGCTGCCGCTGTCGTGCCGGCTGTGCCTCCCCTACTTCGCCGCTGCAGCTTCGCCGCTCGAGCACCGTCGCCGTGGCAGCGCTGCTGCCCGTCCGTACCAGTCGCTCCGCTTTGCGTCACTTTGCCCTCACTCACTCGCCCATCCTTTGTCTATCCCGCTCTGCACAGAGCACGGACGTCGCCATGGCCGCTTTCACGCGAAGCTCTGGTCGTGCAGCGTTCTGAACCTGCACGCGCCAAACCGCCGCCACCAGCAGTTGCGCCACCTCCCTATTCCCCTCCCACGCTCCTTTCCCGTCCTCAACTGCCACCGGAAGCTGCCGCCGTCGTGGTCGCTCGCTGCGGCCCTGACTGTGCACGTGGCCAAGTCACCACGAGTCACCGTAGGGCGAGCCAAGGCAAACCTCGAGTGCGCGATCACCTCCCGATGCTCCTGCACCACTCAGCTGCCGCCGATGAGCACCCCGTCGCTGTTACCACCATGCCCGGCCATCTCCTTTGTTCTTCATTCGCGACAGGGACCTCGTGCAGCAATTTGAAGAAAGGAAGGGGTCTATGTGCAAATCCTGTGACTTAGATGAATAGTGCCCCGAAGACCTGTTTGTAACAGTTTTTCCAAAATTCATAAATTCATATCTGGAGTTTGGTAACTCTGTTTTTGGTGAACCAAATTTTATTGTTCTCCTTGTGATGTCTAGTTTTTATTAAAAATATGAAACATACCATTTTTATAAAAATAATTAGTTATGTTTTATGACTTTATTTTATGATAGAAAGGAAGGAAATTCATATCTCATGCTATGTAACTTCTTTTGACTTGAAATTTTTATGACATGTTTCTTATGCCATGTGTGTACTATAGTAAAAATATTATGGTCATTGGATGCAGTATGCTTAATATTTTGATTTATCTTGTTTATTACTTATTAAATAGTTTATAATTATAATAAAAATGTATAAATAGAAAATATGGTTCCTTTACCTTTGTATGATGCTTTTATGTCGTGTTAACACCTAGTATTACTATGTAATTTTAAAATATGTAGAATTTTATATTTATCTTGTGTAATGCTTTTAAAATAGTTTATAATTAGTTAATTAATCTTGTTATACTTTTCACCAATGCATTGCCGTGTATCATGTCATACATTCTATCATGCTAAAGCATGCATCATTCTATACGTGGAGTTTCGAGAGTGAGTTGGATCGTAATACATTTTGGAAAGTACCATTCAAGATGGAGACGTGAATCCATAATATTTGTGTCATCCATCCCTGGAGTTGGTGTCAAGAGTAACACCTGTGATCCCAACGAGAACTAACCACCGCTGCAACAAAGGCAAGCCCCGGATGCATTCAAACCCTTCCTTGATTTTATAAAAGTTTTACCGCTTCAGTTATGAAATATTGCATTAAGTAATAGGAGTTGAGTGATAACCCACCAGTTGCATTACTGTAACACCTCTGGTGTTAAATTAACTAAAACATGCCATGTCATCATATGCACTGCAAAGCATCCATGTTTAAGTCAACCTTAATGTGCATTAACTAAAACAAGTTTACATTTCATAGGTTGATTGAGTTTCGGTAATGTTTGTCACATGAAATAATAAAACCCTATTTTCAAATGCCATCGCAAGTGCTTAGTGTATACCCTATGTACTTGAGATGTAAACTGTGTTTACACTAGTATCAAGCATAGTGTATAAATCTAAGTCCAACCCTAAAAATGATTTCCATAATTGAAATTTAATTTGGATTCCAAAGCTTATTTATAAGCCTGGCAATTCAAATTTAAAGTCAAATTGGAAATGCTATGAAAGATTTTTCAAAAAGTCAACTTGGTCAACCAAGGGTGTCATTGGGTCAATGACCTAAAAATGTCCTTGGATGATGTTTGTGATCACTAATAACCAACCAATTAAGTTAGAAACCAAATTGAGTTTAAACTCTATTTCAAAAACCCTTTATTTCCAATCCTAATTTTATCCCCTTTTCTCTAATTCAAATTCTATAAGAAATTTGGAGATACTCTAAAAAGATAGTTTGTAGATCTTAACAAGAGCTACAAAGTTGGTATAGAAAGTTTTTCAAGTTTCCAAAAGGAATTTCAAATTAATTTGCAAATACAGTTTCCAGCAATTATCCCCTTTTGATTTTAAAACCATAATTCAAAAATTTTGCATAATTTGAGAAAACTTTGTACATGAAAAATGTTTGGATTGACAAACTCAACATTTCATAGTTTTGAAGATTTTCAAGTTTTATTGAAAAATCAAAAGTAATTTCAAATACTTATTTCTAGGGTTTTATCCCCTTTTCAAATCTGAATTCAAATTTCAAAATCTAGACAGAATTTGAAGATGCCCATTAAAGGAAAAATGTAGCTCTTGAAAAGTTATACAAATGATATTTTTGGAGATTTTCAAGTTCTTATACAAATTTTAGAGTAATTTGTATTTTAAACCGAGTGGCAATTCTGTAAATACCCTGAACAGCACCCAACCCTATCGGCGCCCGCCATGGCCGGCTTCACACCGCGCGCCGCCGTCCACCGCCGCGCCTTCTCGGCCGCCCGCGCGCTCACAGACGCGCGAAGGTTCACCGTCGTCGTGTCGCTTGCTCAGTTATCGACTCGATGCTATAAATAGCCGTCGGCCGCCGTCATTCTTCTTCTTTCTTTCTCCCGCCGCCGTCGCCGACGACCTTCCTCCGCCGCTGAAATTCGCCGTCGACACTCCACCTCTGTTCAATTGCCCTCGCTCAAAGCTCCGCCACTTCCTCACGGTCAGTTTGAACCAGTTCATGCCTGCTCTCCTCGCGTGAGTTGCCCGCACCCTGCCTTCTTCTCCGCGGCCGGTCAGTCGCGCCGCCGCCGCCATCTTCGCCGTTTGCCGTCGCCAAAGTTGATTATATTTTACCTTTGACCTCGTAATCATGCTCTCCATGTCATCCTGCG
This sequence comes from Bothriochloa decipiens, assembly GCA_023333625.1. Lineage (NCBI taxonomy): Eukaryota > Viridiplantae > Streptophyta > Magnoliopsida > Poales > Poaceae > Bothriochloa > Bothriochloa decipiens. The sequence goes on along the minus strand of CM041631.1, from coordinate 15,444,298 downwards.
TCTGATGCGCACCTTGGTTCGAGCAGCGCATTACCAGAGGCAGCTGTGACGCCGTCGTGCCATCGGAGCGCCGCCGCCGCCATCACCGCCGTCGACTGCCGCTCAACCCAGCCACTCCGGACCTCCATTAACGTGCGCATCCGCGCCGTGGTGAGCTCCTGCGTCTATTCATGCCATCAATTTCACTCATCCTGCACCGTAGCCGCCGGTAGCCGTAGCTCGTCGCCGGCGCAGTGCTGCCGCTCCGCCGCGCGCGATGCCATCCTGCCTAGAAACCCCGACCGACCTCCATGTAGTTACCAAATATGTTCGTTTAGGTGCCCTGCGCATTCCAGTGACCTCACCGTCGCCAAAAACCGCTCCGGTGAGCGACGCCGCCGCGCCCGAGCTCCGCCGTGCCGCCATGGCCGCCGGCGTGGGTGCCGCCGCCGCTCCCCAGCCCCGTTAACCACCTTGATCGACGCGTTGTGTCAAGAGGAGCAAGTAGGAAGAAACCCCATCGCCGGAGACCTCGCCGACGGCGAGGAATCGCCGGTCAACTCCGGCGGGGTCGGCTGTTGACCCGGAAACACTGTGCCGATTTTCTTTTTCCATTTTCAGAAAATGATTTAAATGCTATTTTCTTTGAAAATTCATAGTAATTCATTTATAGCTCTAAAAATTCTAAAATTTTTTGTGAATGTTCCTTATGATGTCATCTACCTAGGAAAAATATGAAATGCCAAAATTGAGTACTTTTTGCATATGTTAAAATTAGCCCTTTTAATTGAAAAATAGACTTTCAATGATTTTTAATAATTAAAATAATTGGCTTTTAATTCTGAAAATTGTTTTACCATCTAATTAGGCTAAGATCTTTCTAAAATAAAATTTTGGGCTTAATTTGACAACTTTAATTTTTATGCCTTTATTTAATGCTTTTAAATAATTAAAATAACCCCTTTTAGTTAACCTAATCATTATAGGAGTTGTTTGAATTTGGGATTGATTGATGACCTTAGGTCATTAACCCTAATGACCTTTGGCACTTTAATTAATTGTTTGCGCTTATCTTCATCATGTCATTAGGGCTTAATTAACGTTATTTTATGTGTTTAATTAATTATAAAAATGGCGTAGTTAACCCTAATCAGTATATAAGCGAAGTCTTGTCAGCTTGCAACTTTATCGTGGAGAAAAGTTGTACTCAATCCTTTAATTTGATCATGCATCCATCAAGCATCATGTTTACTATTCCATCATGTAAAGCATATTAATTATCGAATAGTTTCCGTTAACGGAGAGATAACGTATCACTCAGATCTGAAGGACGAGCAGATTCAAGAGTCGGGAGTTGATCCAGATTTCGAGACCATCTACCCCGAACATCAAGGCAAGCTCCGGATACATTTAAACCCTATTCTATTTATAAAAGTTTTACCGCTTCAGCTCTAATATGTTGCATTAAGTGATAGGAGTTGAGTGAAAACCCACAAATTGCATTACCTGTCTTATTTCCTTAATCCTTGTTACCTACTTGAAAGATGAGTAGTAATGCTTAGTCTTGCTTATTTATTTAATTGTTCAAAGGAAAAAGAATGAAAAAAATGAGATTGGCTTTATTGTTGGAATCTTGTTAATAGTAATAAATCGAGTCCGGACGGCGAACTTGCACTGGGAATGGAGTCCCTCTGTAGTGTTCTCGTCTGTTGATGCCCTAGGTCCCGTCCGATGGTGACCTATCGATAATCGAGAAATTTAGAAATCCACATGCATGAAGTGGTATACGGATGGTTGGAGCCGTGTATGCCATGGAGTGACCTAGCGTGGGGTCAGAGAATCCCATCTGCTGTCATAGTGTGTTTTACTGTGGGGTTTAAGTTCCCATGTATCTCGGTACGCTGGGCCGCAGAGCTCACGTGTATCATGTGGTGATATACGGCTGAGGTTGTTATCCCGGTATATCGGTGTATCTAGGGTGCTTCGGAGTTAAAGTCTCCGGTATGCTCAGTCGCCTAGGTCCCAGCTGGGTATGAAAATGGATTCGAATCGCCGTTGCTTCTCGGAGAAGAAGACTCGATCACTGATATCATCGTAGTAACAACTCGAACAAAAAAATTAAGGTTCAATAATGAAGTTGGATGATAACGGGAAATAGTCCCAGAAACTTCTCTTTTTGTAAAGCTTTTCTGCAAAAATTGCTTATCTCTTACAAGCCTCACCTTGTCCCTCTAGCCTGCATCTCTTGAGTCTCTACCCTTCTCTTTCGTCGGGTCAGTCTTATTGAGTACTGTTGTACTCAGGGTTTGTTGAACCCCTGTTGCAGGTGAGCTTCATGGGCAGGAGTGTTATGCATCCTGCTGCATGACAGTCGTCGAGGAAAGCGACGACGAATAAAGATATTAAGCGCTTGGGCAGAGCTGTTGTGTAATATTGTAATCTACTGCTACTCCACTACTATTATGGTTTGTATAACTTAAACCTATCATTGTAAATATTTTGAAACTCAGAGTTTGTAAATGTATGTTATTGTAAGTCTTCCGCTGTTTACTCCGTGGTATTTTATTTATATGAAACTGTTGTAATATTGCAATGTCTCTCTACAATGATTGATCCTGCTCGGAGAATCGTGGATGGTTCGGGATTTACCCGACAGACTTTTTAAGTCGTATGGAACACAGTCATGGTTATTTGGAGTCTGTTTAGACAATAATCATGCGTGTGGGCCATATGATTTAGGAGGTTCTACCACAATTACCTGTCTTATTCCCATACTCCTTGTTACCTGTTATTTGGAAAATGCATAGTAATGCTTAGCCCTGCTTAATTAGATAGGTTTTTAAAAAGTAAAAGAATGAAAAAGACGAGTATGGCTTTATCTATTGGAATCATGATGATAGTTAATAAATCGAGTCCGGACAGGTAGCTTGCATTGGGAAAAGAGTCCCTCTGTAGTGTTTCCGTCTGTTGATGCCCTAGGTCCCGTGTCGATGGTGAACTGGTGATATCGAGAAATTAGAAAATCCACATGCATGAAGTGATATACCGAGGGTTGGAGCCCAGGTATGTCATGGAGTGATATATAGTGGGCTAGAGTCTCCACATATGTCATAGTGTGGTATACTGTGGGTTTAAGTTCCCACGTATATCGGTACACTGGGTCTAAGTGCTCACGTGTATCATGTGGTGATATATGGCTGCGGTTGTTATCCCCGTATATCTGTGATCTGGTATGCATCGGAGTTAGAGTCTCCGGTATCCCAGTGATCTAGGTCCCTGCTGGGTATGAAAATGGATTCGAATCGCCGTTGCTTCTCGGAGAAGAAGACTCGATCGGTGTTCATCATCGTAGTAACAACTTGAATGATGATAAGGTATCAAAATAAAGTTGGTTGGTAATCTTGATCTAGAGCAAAACAACTTTACTTTCTATTATATCTAATGATGAGTTAAAATTTGATCCACAAGAACTTTTCTGCAAAAAGTCCTTGCTTCCTGCGAGCCTTACCTTGTCCCTCTGGCCTACATTTCTGAGTCTTCACCCCTCTTTTTTGTTAGATCAGTCTTGTTGAGTACTTTTGTACTCAGGGTTTGTTGAACCCCTGTTGCAGGTGCTGACTGGTGTTGCTAATCAGTTCATGTCGGTGGGCTCGATGTGATCTGGTTGTCCTCTCCTAACTTAGGTGCTCTATCTAAGTTTTCTTCTGTAGTTCTACTCTGCTTCCGTAATTGAAGTTAAGTTTGTAAAAACTTAACTTATTCATATATTTTGTAAATTTAATTTTATTATTCTTTCGCACTCTGATATATATTTTATAATAAATGTTGTAATGTTGCAGCTACTCCTTTGTTGATCCTGGAATGAGTTGTCAAATGTGGTTTAATCAGGGTCCTTTGAGGGCACCTGACAGGGCTTTCTAAGTTATCTGAAATACATGCATGGCTATCAGAGGTCTTCGGGACAATGATAGGTGCGTGTGGGCCATATAATTTGGGAGGTTCTGTCACAGATAGACCAACATATAAGGTTTATAGAGTCCATCCCATCATCCCCAGGTTAACTCTTTTAAGAGAAGCGAGGACGAAAGCTTAAGTGGGATGGTGATAGGTGTGGTTTTGATCAAGTATGTTCGTCTAATCATCAAGTCTGTTTTTTGAGGTTTATTTACATGTTTGAAGCAATTCGATTTATTTACATGTTTGAAGCAATTCGCTGCCGAATAATACTAGACAGACCGATGTTGAGGACGGTGATTTGATCATGTGAACTCATGATTGTCGGGGCTAATTTGATCATTGTGAACTCATGATTGTTGGGGCTTCTTTAGTTGTCGATTGATGGCGGGCGTCATGGGTTCTTATCCCCATTGTCGGGGCTTCTTCAGTGTAACACCTCTGGTGTTATATTAACTAAAACATGCCATGTCATCATATGCACTACAAAGAATTCATGTTTAGGTCAACCTTAATGTGCATCAACTAAAACAAGTTTACATTTCATAGGTTGATTGTGTTTCTGGAATGTTTTGTCACATGAAATAATAAAATCCTATTTTTGAATGTCATCGCAAATGCTTAGTTTATATTCTATGTACTTGAGGTGTAAACTGTGTTTACACTAGTGTCAAGCATAGTGTATAAGTCTAAGTCCAACCCTAAAAATGATTTCCATATTTGAAATTGAATTTGGATTCCAAAGCTTATTTCTGAGTCTGGCAATTTAAATTTAAATTCAAATTGGAAATGATATAAAAGGTTTTTCAAAAGTCAACTTGGTCAACCAAGGGTGTCATTGGGTCAATGACCTAAAAATGTCCTTGGATGATGTTTGTGATCACTAATAACCAACCAATTAAGTTAGAAACTAAATCGAGTTTAAATTCTATTTCAAAAACCCTTTATTATAAAACCTAGTTTTATCCCCTTTTCTCTAATTCAAAATTTATAATGAATTTGGAGATACTATAAAAATACAGTTTGTAGATCATGACAAGAGCTACAAAGTTGGTATATAAAGTTTTTCAAGTTTCCAAAAGAAATTTCAAATGAATTTGAAAATACAGTTTTTCAGCATTTGTCCCCTTTTGATTTTAAAACCATAATTCAAAAATTATGCATAATTTTGGAAAATTTTGTACATGAAAAAGGTTTGTTTTGGAAAGCTAAGCATTTCATAGTTTTTAAGATTTTCAAGTTTCATTGAAAAATCAAAAGTAATTTTAAATGTTTGTTTCTAGGGTTTTATCCCCTTTTCAAATCTAAATTCAAATTTCAAAATCTAGATAGAATTTGAGGATGCCAGTTAAAGGAAAAGTGTAGCTCTTGAAAAGTTATGCAAATGATATTTTTGGAGATTTTTAAGTTCCTATATAAATTTTAGAGTAATTTATATTTTTAAATGGATGACAATTCTATAATTATCTCGAACAGTATCTAAACCTATCGCCGGTGGCCATCGCCGGCTTCTCAACGCGCGCCGCCATCCACCGCCGCACCTTCTCGGCCGCCAGTGCGCTCCTGGACGTGCGAAGGTTCACCGTCGTCGTGTCGCTCGCTCAAGTATCGCCCCCGTCCTATAAGTACCGGTCGGCCGCCGTCGTTTTTCTTCTTTCTTCTCCCCGCCGTCGACGACCTCGCTCCGCCGTCCGAATTCACCGCCGACGCTTCACCTCTGTCCGATTGCTCTTGCCAACAGCTCCGTCACATCCTCACGGTCATTTTGGGCTAGTTCGTGCTTGCTCTTCTCGCTCGAGCCACCCGCACGCCGCCTTCTTCTCCACGCCCGGCCAGTCGAGCTGCCGTGCCATCGCCGCCGTTTGCCGCCGTCGGAGGTGAAAATATATTACCTTTAACCCCTCTATCTGATCATTCGTGTTCCACTGCTCCTGATGCGCACCTTAGTTTGAGCAGCGCATCACCGGAGACCGCCGTGACGCCACCTTGCCATCGGAGCGCCGCCACCGCCATCACCGCCGTCGACCACAGCTCGATTCAAGCACTCCGGACCTCCATTAACGTGCGCATCAGCACCGAGGTGAGCTCCTGCAGCTGTTTGTACCATCAATTTCATCATTTACATGTCGTGGCCATCGGTAGCCGTAGCTCGCCGCCGGCGCAACGTTGCCAGCGCCGCCGCGCACATAGCCGCCGATGCTGGGGTTCCAATTTGGCTTCATCTTGTTGCCAAACCAGTCCATTTGAGTACCCTGCGCATGCTTGTAACCTTGCCATCACTGGAAACCGCTCCGGTGAGCGTCGCCGCCGTGCCCGAGCTCCGCCGCGCAGCCATGGCCGCCGGCGTGGGTGCCGCCGCCGCTTCGCCGCGCCGTTAGCTACCTTGATCGACTCCCCGTGCCAAGCTGAGTCCAGTGGTCCAAGTCCGGTCACCGGAGACCTCACCGACGGCGAGTAATCACCGGTCAACCGTCGACGGGCCGTCGGTCAGCGCGGGAGTACTGTGCCGATTTTCTTTTTCTATTTTCAGAAAATGATTTAAATGCTATTTCCTTTGAAAAATCATAGTAATTCATATATAGCTCCAAAAATTCTGAAAATTTTTGTGAGTGTTCTTTATGATGTCATCTACCTAGAAAAAATATGAAATACCAAATTTAAGTACTTTTTGTATATGTTAAAATTAGCCCTTTTAATTGAAAAATGAACCTTCAATGATTTTTAATAAATAAAATAATTAGCTTTTAATTCTAAAACTTGTTTTTCCATCTAATTAGGCTAAGAGCTTTCTAAAATAAAAATTTGGGCTTAATTTGATAACTTTAATTTTTATGCCTTTATTAATGCTTTTAAATAATTAATTAACCCTTTTAATTAAGTTTAATCATTATAGGATTTGTTTGACTTTGGGATTGCTTGATGACCTTGGGTCATTAACCCTAATGACCTTTGGCACTTTAATTAATTGTTTGCGCTTACCTTAATCATGTCATTAGGGCTTAATTAACGTTATTTTATGTGTTTAATTAATTTCTTAAATGGCGTAGTTAACCCTAACAAGTTTTATAAGCGAAGTTTTGTTGGCTTGCAACTTTATCGTGAAGAAAAGTTGTACTCGAGCCCTTAATCTGATCATGCATCCATCGAGCATCATGTTTACTATTCCATCATGTTAAAGCATATTAATTATCGAATAGCTTCCGTTAACGGAGAGTTAACGTTGTCGCCCAGATCCGAAGGACGAGCAGATTCAGGAATCTGAAGTTGATCCAGAGTTTGAGACCGTCTACTCCGAACATCAAGGCAAGCCTCGGATGCATTCAAACCCTATTCTATTTATAAAAGTTTTATCGCTTCAGCTATGATATGATGCATTAAGTAATAGGAGTTGAGTGAAAACCCACCAATTGCATTTACCTGTCTTATTTTCTTATTCCTTGTTACCTGCTTGGGAAGATAAGTAGTAATGCTTAGCCCTACTTATTTAATTATTTGTTCAAAGGCAAAAGAATGAAAAAGATGAGATTGGTTTTCTTGTTGGAATCTTGATAATAGTAATAAATCGAGTCCGGATGGTTAACTTGCACTAGGAATGGAGTCCCTCTGTAGTGTTTACGTCTGTTGATACCCTAGGTCCCGTCCGTTGGTGAACTGGTGATATCGAGAATTTAGAAATCCACATGCATGAAGTGGTATACGGAT
>CM041631.1:15393706-15421663 GCA_023333625.1 Bothriochloa decipiens | reverse complement strand
TTTTTTTGCTACTAATAGCACTAGTTAGATTTCAGTTTTGTTTCCCCTTATCTGATAGAGGTTCACTATAACGCTAAGGCTGGTGTCGTACTATAATATGTACATGTTTAAATTCATGCAGACTGAGTTGTTCTGTGGTGCTTTCAAATTAAATCGCAAACCACTCACATTTTTCTTGTGGCCACAACAGGACAAAGGTGGACTGAGAAAAACCTTAAACTTTGCCTTGTGGAGCTCTGTGACAGATGTGCTGCCTACCGGACCACATGCTTATGTTGTCTTGTGGAGCTCTCTGACAGATATGCTGCCTACCGGACCACATGATTATATCTTGATTAGTGTTGTACCTTAAGTAGCACGCCCTCCCAACTTGCTGTTTGTAGTAATATAAACAGGTTTGGGAGCATTTTTATAGACCAGGCATGATTTTTTACATACCACTTCATGTGTCTGAGCAACGACTATATGTGTATGTCTATGTGTAACTGTGTGCTGATGTTATAAAGAAAAACATTATTGGCAAAAAAGTACATGTTTTATCGCACTTTCTGGTCGACACAATAATTTTTAACCAATAATTATTGTCACACTTTTCAATACCTTTGTTCTCCAATCTTTTATATATTTTCTAACTTTTTTAGTCTTCATGAAATTTATTTCCATCCATACGAATATAGGATATCTATGTTATTTGCCAACAAATCCTAATCTACCTGGTCAGAAATTTAGAAAAAGTGTAAACTAGCTGGACAACAACTACATCAGAAAAAACCATCAGATTTTTAGAAAAAGTATAAAAACGGCTAGTACAAAGCAGATTATAAAGGCCCACGCCAGAAATATCGGCCTGTGCGAGGCACGCGCTCCTAAAACGGGCAACCGACCGTGCGGGAGGGCAGACGCTGGAGGGTTCGGGGACTGAATAATAATCAGTCCCCTGGAGACTAATTAACGCGTCCCTATATATATATATCCTATATATATATATATATATATATATAGTACAATTGCAGAAAATTGAATTGTGGTACCTGCAAATCCGGGAACACCGTCAGGTTGATGTATAGAAACCATACAAACAACAGATTATCTGATTCGCACGATTTCATGCTCGGTCGCATCTGCGACCAGTCACCAAAACGCTAAAAAAAAACTCCTGAATAATCTATACAGATGTTTTGCTTTCCCCTGTGGTTTTTCTACTACATATTCAGAATCGCTAAATCTCCAAACTGCAACTCAACTCTGTTACAACATCCACCCTGACACATCTATGCACGTTATCATCCTTCCTAACTACTACGCAATTACACAACAAGCTCACAGTTGCAGCACCGGGTTGCGGCGCAACAGATCAACGGCGACCAGACCCTCAATGTTGAGGTCGGTGGGTGCCAAGACACTGGCAGGGTGTGGCCATACACCATCGTCGCTTGGTGCCCGCGACGAACTGGAAGCGGGCACAATCCAGATGTCATGTTGACAATGTAGATTCAATATCTACTTGTTACTCAATCAGCCGTATGTGTCTGCATCTGATTCACCACCAGTTGAGCTGCAGGTGGGAACATCATCGGTCCTGAAAAAGGGCAGAAAGCTTTGAAGGGTGAACATCGAACTAAAATGGGCATGAGATTGATGGAACATTAAGCATAGAAGTGTAGTTAAGAGTTTGGTTTAGCACCTGGAACAGCATTGAAACCATTCACAGTTTGCTGCATGGTCGGGTGTCCAAGAAGATTATTAGGATTGCCCTTCATCTCAACAGCACGTTCACCTCGGTTTATCGAAATCTGTGGTACTGGTCCACATTGCTGGGTTGCTAATGCTTCAGAATTCATCCTCTGCTCTGTGCTAGTAGAAGCATATGGCATAGCATGTGTTTGAGATCCCACCGGATGGCTTACGTTGCTAGCACAGGCCTCTGTGACAGGGGGGCCGTTCATAGATGGCTGCTCACCTGATACTGCTATACTGCTAGGTGGTGTCATTGTTTCTGAAAATGCAGCTAGTACGGGTGGCTGAAATGAGTTTGGTGTTTCACCATCTCCTACCCAGCCACGACCAAACTTTGTTCCAGGAGCAAGGCTTCGTTCAATTCTTTTTGATGCAATTTCCCAGCCCACAGGACCAAGTTGTGCAGCAAATCTTGCCAGGCTGCGGGAATAGGACTGCTGTAACTGAACCCCAACCTGATAAAAAGAAAAACATTGTGTTACAGTGTGGACGATCATGTCTTGCTGTTCTCTAATGTTAATAGGAGTATGAAATTATATCAGTATATCACCAGTTACTTATATAGGACAAAATTCGGATTGGACACTCAACTGGTACTAGCAGCTTCTTAGTCCCATTGTAGGAGGAAGATACCGGCAGCTCATATATTGAACTGGATGGTTGACTGTCATAATATGTGCTTCGGCGAGTATCTTCCATCAGAATTGGCCTCTTTCCCATTTTTGCAGACCATGTACCCCCATAACCTGGAAGAAAAGAGCAACCATGATGAAGGTTAAAAGAAAATCGAATTGGCCAGATTGGATGCCTAGTCCTTTGTTCAGTTAGTACTCATTTAAATGTTTACCCTTCAAAAGACAATTTTTGAAAGAGCAAGAAAAAGAGAGAAGTTAAAACCTGAGTAATCTTCAATTCTTTCAAATTTCCGCTCGCCAGACCAATTGTGCTCATTCCTTCGGTTAGCTAGAGAAGCTCTCAGCACATCTGCAATCATCGCTTTATCCAATACTCTTCGTGACAGATCAACATCTGCCTGTGCATGGCGTCCAATATTTGAAACAGTAGCAAGTGTTGCACCAGAAAAGTCTGCAGTAGCACGTTCCGCTGGTGGCTTCCCAACTTTCTGTTTGGCATTGTTCTTGTTTGGAGGCCTGCCCCTGCGAGGCTGTGGTTTTGGTTCTTCTGGTTCTGGCACCGGCTTGGGTTCTGGTTCAAGTTCTGGTTCACTGGCATCACTATCTTGCCTAAGATTCTCAAAATCCTTTTTAGCAATCTCTTGAATACCTCGTGCCTGTTATGCATGGCATATGGATGCTAAATACACCATAATTCATAATTATATTAAAGAATCATAACATGTAGGCTTAATGTTTGACCTGTCGATAGTATATTGTATCTGGTGAATTGTAGCACATCGCGTTGGAGCTTATCAGGAACACATCATCCTGTAAATTGAAGTTTCAGTCAAGTTGAATGAGCTTGATAAAACGTCAGTAACATTCTGAGGCCAGGAAAGAAATAGTACTTTGCAGCAGAACTACATGAATAATAAAAGGAATACTGAATATTGAAATTCGTTCCAGAAAAAATGTGACATTCTTCTAGCATGACTGCACAAAAAGGCGTAATGCTTTCAACAAGCACTGACAATACACATAGTACAGTGCAGTTTTGGCTAAATAGTAGCATCAGTACTCAAATCTGCGCTGACCATTCTTAAGAGATGTTGAACAAAGATGTTTGAACGCAGAAGATTATAGGATAGAAGTGGCTTGCGTTAATGATGTTCCATGCAATGCAACACAGTCAAATGGGGTGGTGAAAATGCAAGTTGGCAAATCCATGATGTTATAAAAATATATACACAAAGTTGGCAAATCCATGATGTTATAGAAGTATATACACATGGGATACTTATTAAGTAGCAAGTTAGCATTAAAGTAACTTCATAAGCCAAAAGCTGCAAAATGGTGACCTAAAGCATAGTGTCCTGTTCAGGCATTACAAAGGTTGAAATCATATCATTTTACCAAATTCCTGCCTCATCTTTCAAACAACACAAAATTCCAAATTAGGTCCAACATACTTAATAATAGCAACTAATGAAATAGCAACTGAGGTACAGATTGAATATGATTTGCCAACATAAACAAGGCAAGTGGTCTCTGAGTTTTTTGTAGAGCAAACATCTATAATTATCTAATATACCACCTTCCAAAGTACGGCATGAATGGCTTACAAAAGGGAAGGACATACACTATTTAGAGTGTTCCTTTATTCAAATAACGAGCTTTCTCAATTGAAAGCATCCAATCAAAAGTAACATAGGCAGCACCAAGCACAGTGCTTGTATAACTTTTTACACATGTAGAACTTTAAATACCTAGGTGATATTTGAACTTAGCACAATATATGGTGTACTAGCCCATCCCTGTCTTGTCATGTACTTCTAAAAATGCATCAAGACATCTCTTCTAAAGAGATAAGGGCATTTCATCTTTTCTAACTGCGTGTTAACCATCTTTACCATAATAAAAAAAACTTACTGCATTTACAAGATTACATTGTATAATGTGCACTTCTTGTGCTCATACTTTTTTCAAACAGAATACTGCACTTTTCTGCCTAGTTATATGTCTGGAACCATATATATTAGTGTTCTCCAAGTTTCTAGTGTGTAAAATTGCAAGAGAACATTGATATCCCAGCTGCCTTAGATGATCTCGTGCAAGTACAATAGGTGGTGAAATGACATATAGCAGTGTTCTCTTAGCAAGTTTCTAATGTGTAAAATCTTCTGTTATTGACCATGCTGTTAAGTTTGCAATCCTACATTGCATCAAACAAAAAATAACATAGGACATCTCAGAGTATTTGAGAGTTTCTTCTAGGTACATCAGCAGAACAAATGTAACTATATATATACTTTAAACTCAGCCAGATAGTTGAAAAGCAGAAACCAGAGAAATCATGCCCGAGAAAAGTAATAGTTCTGTCTAGCCTAGTACAGTTCTGTCTGTCTATATCAGATGTTAATCTCAACGCTTAAACTGCCGAAAAACAAGTAAAGTATTCACCTTCTTCCCTTCAAGCTACTGGGTTTATATGCCTAAGTAGAGCAACTCATTAGTCAATAGAAACAATCTTGGCTAGGTCACTGAATGCAAACATAGCATTGGACAAACTTTTTGCTAGTTTTTTTTTGACAAAGAAACATGCTTCAAAATTTAGCAGCAGAGTGCGGCAAATGAAGTACAAAGTTTTGCAGATACAGATCTGGCTACCTTTAAGAATATACAAGTGCGTCCATGATTTTGATTCATATAGATAGCACTAGAGGAGGCAGTAGCTTTTAGAGCTAGAGTGGCAAGAGCATGAGCTCTATCATTAAGCTCCCTAGGAATTTTTTGGATGATCCAAAGCTCAAAGCGCCTAAGATGGTTACTGAAATTTTGAGTGAACGCTTTGATTCTCCAGTCTGGAATGGAACCAATAAAATAGATCCTAGGCGTAAGTGCCTCACTCAAACAAGAACATTACTAGACTAAACTTGTTTTTAAATTACATTTCTAAATTAATTGTTAAGAGTTTACATGATAAAATATGTGTTCTACCAATCTCGAAAGTGATTATATTGCCAAGCAAAATCAGGTCAGGAAGTTATGGGATTAAGTACACATGGAACACCATCAGAGAATACCTAACAGGAAAACCCAGATGTCCATGAGACTGTCCTAAAACATGCAACCGGGGTAGAGGCGTAGAGCAAGAGGTCCCAGTGGCAAACAGTACAAAGAGTTTCTGACCAAGCTTTGAATAAAGAACAACTCACAACAGCTTATTACTAGCTATTACCAAGAGAGCCACAGTTTGCTGGCTGATTGAAGGAAAATCTAATAAAAACAGCAATCTATGCAACCCACCTCAAATTGCTCCAAGTTGGAATAGGCTCCCTTATCGAGCTTCTTCCGTACTGTCGAAAAATCCATTGGATGCTTTATAATGTCATGATAGTCAGGTAGCTGGCCATAATTGGACATGAACAGGTAAGTCAACAGTTTTGATAATCGAAACAAAGAAAACAAACATATAGTATCGTCACTTTTAAAGCAAACAAACCTCTTCAGGATCAACAGGCTCTGAAAATACACCATAGGTATCCTTCCTGCAAGAAACCAGGACACACAAAGATGAGAGGTCCTGGAGCTGAGTATGGGGAGCCGAAGGAAGAACAAGCGACGAGCACAGCAACTCACTTCTGTAGCCTGTCGAGGATGAAGAGCAACAACTTTTTGTTCGGCAAAGGTGTTGTGGGCCCAGAATCTGACGGCTCTGTCGGATGAACAAATCCAAGCCATGAGCACAGGGCAGGCAAACAGAGGCACAAGCATTAATTAAAGACGAGAAAACTGGAATGCATCCAACAGTAACAGAATTTAAAATGGCATCTTTGTGCTGCACATTTGTCCATGTTGGGGTGTATTTTTTTTTTCCTGCGGAAATCTGAAGAGTAAATGCCACGAGCAAAGGAGCACCAACCTTCACGCCCATCCATCGCTTTCCTCGTCTTTTCTCCCTGCGGCAGCAACGGTTAAGATAAAAAAAAGAAAATTTAAAACACAACATACGAAATTAAAATCTTTACGAGCATCAAAAACCTCCCCAGAGTAGGAAAAAAAGCAGGAGAAAAAGGTGGGGTAGGCTTTCGTTTACCAGTGCCAGTTACCAAGTACAGAGATCTAAGGAGAGCGCTAAATGCAGTGGAATTTGGCGGGAGAATGCTGACAAAAACCAAACCCGAAAAGCGCACGCCTTTAAAAGCTCGGAGATGGGGCGTTTAAAAAAATTGCGCCAATTATTGCCACCACAAGCTGATGAGACAGACTATGTATGCGAGGGTTTAGGATTATCCCAAATGATTGGGAGAACTCTGAGCGGAGCGGAGTTGACCACTGCGTCACTGTGCCCCTCGCTACGGAGATAAATAAATAAATAAATAAATAAATAAATGCTGCCTTTTCATGCCAAAAATAGCAAAGGAATTTCCTCGGGCGGCGCGCGGCTGCGCAGATCCGTACGCGGCCCGAGGCCAGCGCGCCCAAATTAGGAAAATTCGGCGCGGGATCGACAGAATTGGGTCGGATTCGGCTCAGATCGAGGGAGGGAGAGGGGGAGCAGGAGGGGGCGCCCACCTTGGCTGATCCGTCGTGGAGGCCCATGACGAGGCGGAGCTTCTTCTCGCGGCGGCCGGAGCCGGAGCCGGAGGCGGGCCCGTCGTCGTCCTCGTCCACGGAGCCGCCGGCGCTCCGGCGGTTGGTGGTGGCGCGTCGCCCCGGGGGCGGCTGCTTTTGTTTCTGCTGCTGCTGCTCCTGGAGCTGCTGCTCGAGGCGGAGGCTCCGCTTCTGGAGGTCGAGGAGCGACGGGCGGCCCTTCTTCTTCCGTTTCTTCGGCGGCGGAGGCGCCGACATCGCCGGGGACCGCCGCGCCGGTGGCGCCTGCTGCTGCTTGCCCATTCCCCCGTCGGCGTTCTTTTCCTTTTATTTTTTTTTTCCCTTTTGGACCCCCTGTTTTTGTGAGGGGCGTCGTTGCGTGTTGGGGAGCGTGAGCGAGCAGGCGGGGGGTCGGGGTGGTGGGTAGACTTTTCGGTGGGTATTCTCCCTCTTTTTCTTGAGACGTTTCGGGTGCGAGCACGTGAGGAGCGTGTGCGCCAGCGGGAGGTGTGGTGTGTCGTGTGTGTAGTGTGGCCGCCGATGTCTCTTGCGTGAGCGGCTGAAGCGCGTAGTGTCTGTACCGATCTGGTGTACCAAGAAGAATCGATCAGAGCGTGACAACATGGACGTCGATTGTGTAGCACCAGGGATCTTAGTCTGCAGCAAGAATCTCGATTATGTCCATTCAATATTATATGGCTTTCCAATTTTAGTCACAGAAACTATTTGAGCTAGTCCTATGATCCTATGAGGTGCACCGAAGAACGAGAATTCCCGCGTGATTTAGGATTTACGATCTTATCGGTTATAATGAATCCCAAATCTCAAAAAAAAAGAGTGTTAAGTGACGTGGTAATATTCTATGTCCATCAATCTAGAAGAAAAATGATATAGCACACAGGATGGCAGTAGAATAATAGATGTAGACCTTGTCGTCCTAGATTGGGAAGGATCAACATTCCAGGATGGTCAGTTTTGAGAAAGAATCGCTATACGCCTATACCGGTAATGCCGTCCTGTCACTCAAGAGTTGCGAATGGAATTAAAGTGTCCATGCTTTTGCTTATAAGCCTAGCGATGGAAGTGGATGAGAGCGGAGCGAATAATGCCTTCTTTACTTATGTGCTAATCCATCTATATATGCACAGGATATGATTATGAATATGTGTTTTATGCTAGAAATGGTACGAAAGCCGGAGCAAAATCGAGCTAGAAGTGAACTTCATTAGCTGATAATTACGTACGTAATTACTAATGAACAAGTCATAGGGACAGAAGAAAGCCATAAAAACGTCACTTCCCTGACCAGATAGCAGACCCGTGATATGTAAAATCTCCTTTTGACAGTTAGCGAGTGCTATGATGGAAAACATCGAGCACAACACGTGGTATTTTGCGAGATTGTGTGATTTCTACTGCCGTCACCGTGAAAAAGCGGTTCAAAACAGGGCCAATGTATACAAATTACTCAGCTTTCATTGGTTCATTCTAGTTAATGGTATGCTGTAACTAGACAAACAAAGCTCACATGATAACAAAGTTAAGTGCTACGAACGGTTGTAATTAGCAAGGTTTATAGCAAGTAACAACCAATAAAACTCATCATAAGTTTTTAGTTTTCTAAACATCATGGGCTTTAATTAGTTGGATTTGTCGATACCGTAACCAGTTCTGGATCTGCATAAAATGGGGGTTTAGATTGCCAATATTCATGTGGATATCTGAAATTATTCTACAATGCGGGTATTTAAAAATTGATTTTAGTTAGTCTAGATTATGTAAGCCATATAAGCCCTGGCTCTACGTGGATAGGTGCTTTACGAATTTGGAAAAGAGGATGATAGTGGGTGGCTGTGGCTCCCACCGTCCCACGCCAAAGGAAGCAAAAGCATCTCTTCCATGTGGTTTTTACGCGAGGCAAAGCAACCAGAGGGCTTGTGTAGTTCCTGAATTAAATTAGAAGGTGCTAAAATTCTTGTAGCGTATTATAACATTTCGTCTGTATTTATGTATTATTATCTAAAAATTGATTAATTAGATTTAAAACGTTCGTCTCGAAAAGTACAATCAAACTGTGCAATTAATTTTTTATTTCATCTATATTTAGTACTCCATGCATGTACCGGCATTTTGATGTGATAAAAAATTTTCTTTTTACGTAGTATCAAATTCTGTAATTGGATGAAAACTAAACGAGGGAGAGAAAGAAACAGTAGGGGCGCTAGCGCCAGTGCCACCCTGGATGCTGTGCTGGTACTTTCACTGTTAACCCGCCCTTGCTGAATGCTGACCGGACAGCACTGCGTATTAACGAAAAATAAAAAGCAAAAATCCTTTTTTACTTTTTATTATCCACTTGGCAAGATAATAAAAAGTAAAAAACTCCTAACGAAAATGGGGCATCGGACCGGACAGCACTCGTGAGGGTCAAATCCGGTTACAGTTTTTGCTGTACGACTCGTCGCCGCCTATATCCCCATCCCCAAGGAGGGTGACGTAGGGGCGCCGAGAAGCAAAGGGCACGAGCGCGTGCGACGCGATCGATAGAGCGCCGGCCGCCAGCGCGCGGCACACCGCTCGGCGCACCATCCGACCCGGCGTGCCGCGTGCCAACTGCCCAGCGTCAGGCGTTGCGGCGTAGGAAATCCGACTGGTGGCGCGGCGCATCGGGCTATCACGGGGAATGGAGCCGCCCGGCCGGCGCCCGGCAAACGGCCAAATTAGCATTCCGACGAGACGCTGCGGCGCTAGTTGCCCGCTTTGGCTGGATGGAGGCTGGAGCAGCTGCATGCGAGCACGGGCTGACGGACGTGACGGTCCAACTGTACCCTCTCTTTCAGACTTGAGAGAGATGCCCCCCGGCCTACCAAAAGTGCCAAGAGCACCAGCGGCTCGGAGCACCACTGCTTCGCTGGAAAAGGAAACAGCTTCAGACGTTGGGACCTCTCCATTCTCCCCGTTGCCCGCGACAGTGAAAGAATAAACCAAGAGCACACGCCATCCACGGTTACTGCTCTCTTCCTCCGTTTTAAATTATAAATCATTTTAAAAAATTTAAAAAATCAAAAATTTAAGTTTAACTAAAATTATAGAAAAAACTATAAAGATTTATAACATTAAATAAATATACTATAAAAATATAGTTAACGAAAAATCTAATAATAGTTAGTTAGCATCCTAAATATCATTATCTTATACTATAAATTTGATCAAACTTAAGAATTTCTGATTCTCCAAGATTCATGGAACGACTTACACCTTGAGACGGAATGACGGTAACTTATAAATCAAGTTCTTACACGTATCCGCTTGAGCACACAACACAACAAAATATATGCCTATAAAGTGGATAAGAAGTGAACAAGTGATTATACAAAGATATAGAAGCAAAGCTAGCACTAGCAGTCTTGTTTAGGTGCAGCAACTTGCTGACTTCCTCGTGGAAACGAGCTACGGACGCACAAGGACGAAGCCGAATTTTTGGCACATCAGCTTGCTGACCCGAGAGGTCAAAAACAGCCATGGGAGTATTCCAACCTGCACAAGGGCAACCAACACATCAGGGACTGCGGAAAGAAAAACAAGAAGGTGCAGATTTCTACCACCTATGTAATATTGCATACAAGCCACGTCAAGTTCAAACGCTATCGAGAAAGTAGTTTTCTCTCATCATCCAATAAACAATCCACTTTCATACATACAAGTAAGCAAAGTTAACTCCACCACCGTAATGATGTTACTTCTTCCATTCATGCCAGCATTTTACCAAGTGGGTTGCATAAAACTATCTTAACTGCAGTGTCCCAAAAAGTTTAAGAAGCTAGTCTTTAGTATTCACCACAATATTGCCGGTGGCAGTATCAACACCTCTCCAGGAAAACATTTTTCCTGCAAAAACAATTGAAGTGTCACCATTATAATTATTGGTTACATGAACCACACATGCAAGGGATCAAGAGTAATCAAAGAAAAAAGAATGTTTTTTTGACGGCAAAGGCAGCATACAAAGGATATGCATCTAGGAAAAATGTTGCTACTTGACAACCCAAAAGGCAAATAGATATATTCCTGATCTGAAAATGGATCTAGTGATGCAATATTGACAGTTTAGATAACCACTTGGATTGCACAAACAATTTATACCTTTTTTTTGGGTCAAGAATTCACGCTCTTTCTACCATAGTACTTGTATGTAATATGCATAGATCATATAAACTTGTATTTTAGCAGTAGTTGTGAAATGCATGTGGGAAGTATGTTGCTCCCCCATACTGGGTCAGTGTTGCTAAGAATGTGAAATTTTCCTATCGTAGTTCTCACATTCAGGTTGTGCAAAATTCAACCAGAAAATTAATATGTGGATAGATTCTTTTGATAAATAAACAGACTAGTCTCTTGTGCATCACCGAAGGAGCAAATACTGAGTAACAGACATTCTAGAACACTCAAACGAGTGACATCTGACATACCGAAAGGCTGTAGAAGATATTGGGGTACTGTAGTGACAGGAGTGCTCCAAAAGCACAGAACGAGCATGGCATAAATTATTACCTATTTGACAAACAAGATTAGTATTAAATGGTACAGTGCATGGCAAAACAAGAAACCAGACATAAAAGGTACTTCACAGAGGAGCACCTTAGTGACCAACAAAAACTTTGCATATTTGTCGTATAAGGATTGCTTCCTTTTAAGGTCCTGTTCCTGCACTGTAAAGCAGGCAAAGGGGGAAAACTTATCAAGGTTAAAATGCATCATGGCAACATCAATTCATTTTGCATAAATAACAAAGAAGCAAGTTTTGCTCCCAAACAAACAACAACAATGCTATGGAATACAATTATCTAGCATTTCTGAAAAAATATGGGGCCTTCCGGTACTGTATTACAGGCGATGAGGCCAAGAGGAATAGATACTGAGCAAGACAATGAGAGTTTAGCACTCACCTTTTGCCAGTTCCTTCTCCTTGGCAGCAGCCAAGCGCTTGAGTTTAGCAGCTTGTGCAAATGTGGACGGCCTACAGCAGACATACAGGCAAAGAAGCGAGGAGTAATTTGCAATTGGAAATCATTCTTCGATTAATAATGAAACTTTGGATCAGGAACAATTATACAGGAAAAGATTAGTGGAGTCACATAAAAAGGAAGGTTAATTGCCTACGTTGACAACTGATCGGCCTCCTTCAGAAGTTGCTTGATTTCAAGCCGTAGTTTGGTCAGCTCATCACTATGTGCTCCCCTCTGGATCGTAAAGCACAGAAGTCAGAACGCATGAGTGACAAGTGGAAATAATAGAGCGAACTTAAATATCAAACCGCAGACTACAGGCTCCAACAGATAGGAGACCGGGAAGACTCGAGCCTGCATTCCACAGTGGCAGTGGCGGAGCTCGGGACAAAACCAAGGGGGGCCAACTTGACAAAACACAAGTGAACCATTGTTTGCTACCCAATTAAAAAATGCATCCGGTTAATTTTGATCTGAATCTAGCTTCTAGCAAAATCACCTAGGCCTTGTTTAGATAGAGGCTGAAAAAATTTCATCGCATTGTAGCACTTTCGTTTGTATTTGACAAATATTATCCAACCATGGGATAAATAGGCTCAAAAGATTCGTCTCGAAAAATTAGAGACGAACTGTATAATTAGTTATTTTTTATCTATATTTAATACTCTATACAAGCGTCTAAAGATTCAATATGACGAAGAGAAAGTAAAAAAAACTTACAATTTTAGGGCATCTAAAAAAGGCCCTACACAAAGAAACAGAGGAAAAGAAAAAAATAATCTGGCGACAAGGCAGAGCGGCTGCCCTACCGCAGTGTGCCAGTGTCTAGTCGGTTGGGGACTTGAGGGGGCTGGAGGCTGGCGCCTGGCGCGTGGTTTGGTGCGGTGGTGGACTGCGGCACTAGCAGTAGCGAAGGAGGAGCGAGGAGCGGAGCGGCGAAGTCCGGAGAATCGGCGGAGTCCCGAGTCACTGAGTCACACAGTCTGTGCTTGGCTCAACATCTATTCTGTTTTGCGCTCTAGTAAAAAAGAAAAAAAAATCTATTCTGCTCCTATTGCTGGGCTGTCTGCCTATTGCCGGAGGAGGGCTGAAGAATAGTATTTACGAATTTTGTTTCAGACAAGGGGGGCCCGAGCCCTGTTTTGCCCCCATTGAGCTCCGCCTGTGCACAGTGGCCCAATGGCTCAGAAATTTGCCTCAAAATCCAAACTGCTTAGTGCCATAGAAACACTTTCCTCTGAATCAGAGTACAATTCATGGCTTGAATAGACGGAATCGCCGGCAGGCGGCAGGCTACTCTTCCGCCCAATCAGAATTCACGGAAGATCCAGGGGATCGAGACGAGCAGACGGATGGGAGGCGCAACGCGCGATGGGGAGGGGGTCGGCGCTGACCTTTCTGGCGAGGTCGAGGTAGCGGTCGAACAGCTGCAGCGCGAACACGAGGAGGAAGACGAAGATAGAAGCCAGGGACATGGTCACCGGCGGCGGCGGAGCGAGGCGGAGCCTGTCTCTCTCGTCTCCGGTCGGCTTTAGGAGTTGGGACTCGAAACGTACCGACAGAACCGGCCTACTCGGTTGCACGTCGTGTCCGAGCACGCGGCCCGTTTGGAGTCCTGATCGCCAATCGGGTGAGCTCCAATAAGGCCCAGCCCAAAACTAATCTGACTCGAACTTTTGAGCCTAGCCCACCTAACGTCATCATGAACTGATAACCCAATTACAACTCTTTTTTTTTCTTTTTTGAGACGAAATGAACCCCACTACAACTAATTAAGGCAACCACAGCCACATAGATGGCTCAATTGATCTAGAACAATCCGAAGGAGGGAGTCCACGTCACACCAACCGAAATATCTACCAGGATCAACCGGCCAATAGGACGCCAGCGAGCCCAACACCTGGCGACGCCGCAAAATTCACCTACGGGGGCACCGGGCACGGCAAAAACCCCCAGCCAAAATTCACGGCCGGCGAACCGGCCACGGCAAAACCCCGGGCAAAGACAAAAACCCGGTGGCCA
Organism: Bothriochloa decipiens; assembly: GCA_023333625.1. Classification (NCBI taxonomy): domain Eukaryota; kingdom Viridiplantae; phylum Streptophyta; class Magnoliopsida; order Poales; family Poaceae; genus Bothriochloa; species Bothriochloa decipiens. The sequence continues at coordinate 15,407,688 of CM041631.1, read as the reverse complement.
CTCACCCGGCGCGGTGAGAATATCTGGCGGAGACCTGGTGGGCAGCGCGCGGCCACATCAGCCACCCCAACCACCCACCTCACCTCCAGCGAGCCAATGGCGACTCGGCTAAAGATTCCACCAGATAAGGACCCGATAGCTTTCCCGACGCTATTTAGCCGGTACACTCACTCCACCAGCAGCAGCCACCTAGCAAACGGTCCAAGCAACACTCTCACTCTCGCGCTCAGCAGCAATGGCCGCTTCCACCATGTCGATCTCCTCCACGGCGGCGATGGCCGGCACCCCCATCAAGGTGGGCTCCTTCGGCGAGGGCCGCATCACCATGCGCGGCAAGACCGTGGGCAAGCCCAAGGTGGCGGCGTCCGGCAGCCCCTGGTACGGTCCCGACCGCGTCAAGTACCTGGGCCCCTTCTCCGGCGAACCCCCGAGCTACCTCACCGGCGAGTTCCCGGGCGACTACGGCTGGGACACCGCGGGGCTGTCCGCCGACCCCGAGACCTTCGCCAAGAACCGCGAGCTGGAGGTGATCCACTCCCGCTGGGCCATGCTGGGCGCGCTCGGCTGCGTCTTCCCCGAGCTGCTCGCCCGCAACGGCGTCAAGTTCGGCGAGGCCGTCTGGTTCAAGGCCGGCTCCCAGATCTTCAGCGAGGGCGGCCTGGACTACCTCGGCAACCCCAGCCTGATCCACGCGCAGAGCATCCTCGCCATCTGGGCGTGCCAGGTCGTGCTCATGGGCGCCGTCGAGGGCTACCGCATTGCCGGCGGGCCGCTCGGCGAGGTCGTCGACCCGCTCTACCCCGGTGGCAGCTTCGACCCCCTCGGACTGGCTGACGACCCCGAGGCCTTCGCCGAGCTCAAGGTGAAGGAGCTCAAGAACGGCCGCCTCGCCATGTTCTCCATGTTCGGCTTCTTCGTCCAGGCCATCGTCACCGGCAAGGGCCCGCTCGAGAACCTCGCTGACCACCTGGCTGACCCAGTCAACAACAACGCCTGGGCCTACGCCACCAACTTCGTCCCCGGCAACTAGAGCTCACCAGCTCAGTTGGCTATGCGACTCAGTTGTCTTCCGGAGAGGCCGGGCGCGTACGTGGATTGATTGATGCTGCAAATGAGCTGCATGTGTGTCTCTTGTTTCACGTTGCATTTCAGGGGCAAGTCGAGATGATGAGTTGGCGTTGTACACTAAGATGAACGAACCATGTTTGTGCAATAGTAGTTGTGGTTTTGTTTCCTGGTGGTTAATTGTTGATTTGTCAGATCAGATTAAGGCCATCCATTAATTTGTTCGTCTGCGATGCGATGTTTTCTGCTGTTTTATGCTTCTTTTCCCTCTAGCTAGCTCTGTTTTGTCAGATTAAAGCCATCCAGTATTTTTTTGTCTGACGAAGGTAAGCATAAGTGCTTTGGATAAAAAGAAACTATCAGTGGAAAATGAAAGTAGATTTACATCATTTTGAATTGGACAAACAAACAAGATGCGTAAATTCACACAACAAGCAACCGTCCATAACTCATCACCCTGTCATACATACCCCTTGTCCCCTTCTTTTGAATGATCACTCATGTAATTCTTTCACAAGACACAAACAACATCATAAAATTCATAACCTATTCCTAGAATCGTTTTGTTGGACTGTGTCAACCCAATTGAGGACAGCAAGCCACCACCTGTTAGAACCGATGATACCAACACTGCTCTATCATCTCCAGAATAATAAGGTCCCTTTGGAATGCGATTTTTTGAAATGAAACATGCGTTTAATCTTGTCGTGAAAAAATAAACTGATTTGTTCGAAATTTATGCACATTTTTTCTCAAATAATCTCTAAGTGTTACGGTGTTCTAGTGTTGCCTCTGCGCAGACAATGGAGTTGCATAGCCAAGCCAGTTCTGTTTAGGCTTCAGTCAAGTTGTCCCAAACGATTACTTTTTTTAGAATAAAAAAAAACGAGCTCCCAATCTGAGTTCAGCCTAGGAGTAAACCTGCGGTGCCGGCACATTGAGGCCCACGAGGATTCTGATCATCAGGGTTTTAAGTTTGAACACAGCCGCCACCGCCCAGCCGAGATATCCCTACCTTTCACATCGACCCTCTGCTCGATCTCGAACTTGCAAATGGAAGAGGAAGATGATCACTACTGTCCTCTCGGTGATCCGACGTCCAAGGACGCCATGTTCCTTGCCAAGATCCTGATTCCACCGCCTACGTACCCCGAGGACACCGATCCTCTCCCGGGATCCATCCTCCTCGATCCGATCGGCTACATCAGCGACCGCACCAACGGCACCACCGCCGGCGGCTTCACCACGGGCGGCAAGCGCATCGAAGTGACCTTCTGGGTGGCGCACCCGCCACGCGCGTCCTACTTCTCTGTCCACAGCCCTGGTCTGAGATCGGTGACAATCCCACGATTGTCACCACGGAGAAGGACCTCGCCCTTATCCGCGTCCCCATCTGCCCTCCAGACTGCAACTTCGGCCCTAGCGACTGCGACTACTTCATCTATGAGGCCGCCGGCGGCGCCATGCCAACGCTCAGGCTCGTCGCCATGCCTCGCTATCTCTCCTTCTCCGACTGCAACGTCGGCCTCCTACGCTCCCGCCGCCGCGATACGTTCATGATCGCCATACTGTGCTGGACCTTCACTATCGGGCAGTACAATCTCCACCTGTACAGCTCCGAGACTAACTCGTGGAGCAAAAGATTGATGCATATTGATTCAACGGAAGCTGCGAACAATTACACCTATGCCAGCAAAGTTATCACCATCGCAGGGGAACGCGGTTCAGTGGCTTGGGTTGATCTGTGGAATGGCATCCTCATCTATGACTTGCTCTCGGACAGCCAAATCCTTCACTACATTCCACTGCCGTCGCCGCCTGTGCCCATGCACGAAGGTCCTCCCTTGCATGTTCGGGACATCAATCTAATCGGTGGCTACATCAAGTACTTCGAGATGTGCATCTACTTTGGACGGGACATAGAGACTATAGGATGGGAGGGGGCTTCATCGAGGAGGAAGGTTTCAGTTTCTTGCATGGAGGGGACAGAGTGGGAGGAAGGCTGCAGGATCAAAGTTTGCAATGACCCAACATCTTCTCAAGTGCCCCCTAATCTGCAGAAAGGCATTGTACTCACAGAACCAGTGCTCAAGGGACGGTACGCAGGCTTTCCTGCTATCAGCTTGCACGATGACGATGTTGTTTACATCATGGACAAACAGAAATTCCTGGACAAAAAGGCATCAGTGGTAGCTGTTGATATGAAAAACCAGACTATAAAAGGTGCGGCAGATTTTGTCTTCGGTGGAATCTTGGGTTACACTCAAGTCTACATTCCAAGTGGGATTTCCAGATATATGGGTCCTTGGTTCTCTGCCAGGTAATTAGTGTTGTGGAAACATTGTTATATGTTTGGGTCGTAGGCTTGAGTTTCCATAGGATCTTAACGAGGTAAGTGTTTGACACTGCCTAATAATAAACTAACTAGCAAGCTAGCCCGTGCCCGCGCAAACCGTGTGGATAACTAATTTGCTTTATTGAAATATTTTGGTATTTTATTCGAATATCCTATTTGCAAATAGTTGTGTTTATTTATTTTATTATAACTGTCTTCTCTTGATACACCTTTATCTATTGGCATGAACTTCAACCTTGACTTAGAGCTATTGCCATTTTTTCTGATGGTGGCCAGTTCGCCTTTGGCTTCTTCTCCCCGTCCAGTTCCAATCCGGAGAAGCTCTATCTTGGCATATGGTACAACACCAGCGCACCTTGGTGTGGGTTGCAAACCGGGCAACACCAGCCATCTCCTCCATGGCTCCTTCGCTTGTTCTTACCAACAATTCTAACCTTGTCTTGTCTGATGTCAACGGCCGTGTTCTTTGGACAACCAACACCAACACCATTGGAAACTCCTCACCATCGCCGAGGTCGAATACTACTGGATCTGTGGCGGTGCTTTTGACTTCAGGCAATCTCATCCTACGGTCACCGAGTGGCATGATGGTGTGGCAGAGCTTTGGCCACCCAACTGACACGTTCCTCCCTAGCATGAAGATATGGAGGAGCCACAGGACGCAAGAAGGCACCCGGCTTGTTTCTTGGAAGGGCCCTGAGGACCCCTCGGCAGGTACCTTCTCTTTGAGAGTGGAGATAGATCCTTTCATCCAGGCTTCATCTGGAACGGTTCACTTCCAGAATGGCGCAGTTCTGTGTGGACAGGGTTCGGGGTCTCGAGTCAGTACTTCCAGCCAAACACCAGCGTTGGGGTATACATGACTTATGTTGATACCACTGATGAGGTGTACATGGCCTTCACCGTTTCCAATGGTGCACCACCCGTGAGAACTGTAATGAGCTACTCTGGCAGGTTTGAAACACATGTCTAGGATACGGATTCATCTGACTGGGCAATGGTTGCAGTGTCGCCCGGCTACCATGAGTGTAGCAGGTACATTTACTGTGGACCATCTGGTTACTGTTGTTAGTTCATATTCAACATAGGATCGTTCTAGCAGTAGGACTAGATAGGGGGGTTCATCAGAATATGGTGTATAATCGTAGAACCTAGTTCATGAACTACTAAGACAGAGGGAAACAGAGAGAGAGAGAGATAGAGTGAGAGGAATGGGAATCATACCGAAGCCCTCAGTGGGAGGAGCGGTCGGAGTCGTTGTCGGTGGCGCAGCAGATCCCATCACAAGCGTTGATGGAGGCAGTGCACTGGCAGCGACGGTCGGAGAAGAGGTTGTAGTTGATGGCGTCCTTGGCGGCGACGCAGACGTCGAGGTGGCACTTTTCGCCGCTGGCAGCGCTCCTAGATCGACTAGGGTTTCGGTAATGTAGGTGGGGAGGACTGGCGGCGCGACGAACTTCGGTGTGCGTGTCGTGGCCCCCACCCCTCTTCTTTATAGCGCTGTGCGACGGGGGCCCACCAACCAAGTCCGGTTGGGCGCCCCCGATCAGGGCACGAGGTCAAGGCCCAGCAAGCCGTTGGGCCAGCTAGAAAGTAGGAGATCAATCTAACATTCTTCCCCTTGATCTCTCATCAATCTTAAAGTTCTTCAATTTCTTTCTTCGTCTTTCAATTCTTTTCTTTCTTAATTCTATTCCATCCCATTACAGATTTGCATATCGAGCGTGTTTCATCATCACAGCAATTACTGCCATTAGACTAACAGCCACGACACACTTCTCCATTTTTGAAATGAAACTCTTTTCTTAGGCCCTTCTTATTCGGGAATCATAGGCTTTCTTTTAAACCCATGCCGGCTAAGTGTCCTCTGAACACATTGGGTGGTAAGCCTTTTGTGAGCGGATCTGCTAGCATTCTCTCTGTTCTTATATGCTCAAGACTTAATACATGATCCCAAATTTTATCTTTCACAACATAGTACTTTATGTCAATGTGTTTGGCAGCACCACTTGACCTATTATTGTGAGCATATTCTACCGCTGGGTTGTTATCGCAATACAACCTCATTGGTTTATGTATATCTTCTATTACTTTTAGTCCGGGTATAAATTTCTTTAGCCAATTCACCTGCCCCGAGGCCTCATAGCACGCTACAAATTTAGCATACATTGTCGAGTTCGTAGTCACTGTTTGTTTGGAGCTTTTCCATGATATAGCTCCTTCTGCGAGAGTAAATATGTATCCTGACGTGGAATTTCTTTCATCTCCCGCATAATCAGAATCTGAATACCCCTCTATCTGCAGGGAATCAGACTTTCTGTATGTCAACATGAGGCCTTTCGTTCCTTGCAAATAACGCAAGAATTTCTTCACTAATTTTCAATGTTCAATTCCTAGATTCTTTTGGTATCTGCCAAGTAACCCGGTAACGAAAGCTAAGTCAGGGCGAGTACACGTTTGAGCATATTGTAAACTTCCAACAGCTGAAGCATACGGTACCGCTTTCATTTAATCAATTTCATATTGGTTCTTGGGACACTGATGTTCCCCATATCTATCGCCCTTGACTATAGGAGCAGGTGAGGGACTACACGCATGCATACAAAATTTCTTCAAAACTTTCTCTATGTATGCTTTCTGCGATAATCCTAAAACCCCTTTTCTTCTATCTCGGTGAATTTCAATTCCTAAAACAAATGTGGCCTCACCGAGATCTTTCACATCAAAATTTGAGGACAAGAATTTCTTCGTCTCCATTAGTAGATTGACATCACTATTAGCAAGTAAGATATCATCTACATATAAGATCAAAAATATATATTTTCCATTTCTGAACTTTGCATAAACACAATTATCCTCAACATTTTCTTTAAACCCAAAACTCTTAATTATTCTATCAAGTACCATTGTCTGGAAGCTTGTTTCAATCCATAAATCGATCTTTTCAGGCAACATCCCATCTTTTCTTTTCCTTCTATGACAAAACCTTTCGGATGTGCCATATAAACGTTTTCTTCTAAATCCCCATTAAGGAATGCCGTCTTCACATCTATTTGGTGCAATTCTAAATCATAGTGAGCTACAAGTGCCATTATGATTCTGAAAGAATCCTTACAAGAGACTGGAGAAAATGTCTAATTGTAATCAATCCCTTCTCTTTGTGTAAATCCTTTTGCCACAAGTCATGCTTTATATCTTTCAACATTCCCTTGGGAGTCACATTTTGTTTTATAGACCCATTTACAGCCTACTGTTTTGGCTCCTTTAGGAATAGGTTCTAAGTCCCAAACTTTATTGGCACTCATTGATTTCATTTCATCCTTCATAGCTTCTAACCACTTTGATGAGTGAGCACTCCTCATGGCTTCTTCGTAAGTAGTGGGATCACCCTCCATATGAAATTCTTCTGTGTTATAAAGTTCATAGTCATCGGGAATAGCTCGCTTTCTTTCTCTTTGAGACCTCCTAGGGGCCTCTGGCACTTGTTCTACAATGGGCTGTTGCTGCTCTTCCTCATGTGCGATGTTTGGTTCTATAGGCTCCTGAAGGACAGGTTCCTCACGTTCGTTTATTGTCGGCACATGTGAGCTAACAACAGGTGTTGTCACTACAGTGTCTTGCACTGTTGGTGCAACAGCAGCATGTAGTACAAAATATGGTTCTTCAACCATCGGAGTGGGCACATGTACCCGTTTCTCCTCAAGATTAATTTCTCGTGCTACCTTGCTCCCCCTGATCATATCATCCTCCAAGAACACAACATGTCTTGTTTCTACAAACTTTGTATGTCTATCAGGACAATAGAAGCGATATCCTTTCGATCTTTCTGGGTAGGCAATGAGATGGCAGCTGACTGTCTTGGGGTCTAACTTTCCAATGTTTGGGTTGAAAATCTTTGCCTCAGCTGGACATCCCCACACACGTAAGTGATTAAGTGAGGGTTCTCTTCCAGTCCATAATTCATATGGTGTTTTCGACACCGACTTGCTTGGTACTTGATTAAGTATGTGAATGGCGGTTTTCAACACCTCCATCCATAAACTAATCGGTAATGTGGAGTAACTTATCATACTTCTTACCATATCCATTAAGGTACGGTTTCTTCTTTCAGCCACTCCATTCTGCTGAGGCTCCCCCGGCATGGAGTACTCAGCGACTATGCCACTTTCCTGCAAGAACTTTGCAAAAGGTCCAGGGACTTGGCCATATGGGGTATGTCGCCCATAGTACTCTCCACCCCGGTCTGATCGTACTAACTTGATCTTCTTATCGTGTTGATTTTCAACTTCAGCTTTAAATATCTTGAATTTATCCAATGCTTCTGATCTTTCTTTAATTGGATAAATGTAGCCATAACGAGAGTAATCATCTGTGAATGTTATAAACGAATCATAACCATCCACACTTTTCACAGGAAAAGGACCACAAATGTCTGTGTGGATTATTTCTAAGATTCCTGTACTTCGTTTGGCATTCTTCTTTATTTTCTTAACGTATTTTTCTTTGATACAATCAACACATTGTTCTAGATCAGAAAATTCTAAGTGTGGGAGAATTGATTCTTTAACTAATCGTTCTATTCTCCCCCTCGAAATATGGCCCAAGCGACAATGCCATAATTTCGAAGACACATTATCAATTCTCTTTCGCTTCTTACTTACATTCATAGATAGGGAATCATTCATATTCTCATTACATACATTGTTCACATTTTCAGCAAGAGATAATAAATAAAGTTTATCTTGTCGGAAGGCAAGACCAACACATTCATTATTAACAAGTATCTTACATTGGCCATTACCAAAATGGCAATCAAAATAATCATCATCAAGTTTTGAAACACTTATTAAATTTCTACGCAAAGAAGGAACATAGAGTACATCTTTAAGCCTAAGTATAAAACCATTCTTTAATTCTAAAGAGAGTTCTCCAATGGCTTCAACGTTGGCTTGCACTCCATTCGTAACTTTAATTGTTCTTTCCCCTCTTTGCAGGATTCTCTTCCCATTTAATCCCTGTAAAGAATTTGTAACATGAGTAGTTGCACCAGAATCAATCCACCAAGTGGTTGTCGCATAATTCAAATACAGAGATTCATCTACAAATGTAATAGTTTCCTCACCTCTCTTTAGCAGAGACTTCAGGTAGAGAGAGCAATCTCTCTTGTAGTGTCCCCTCTTCATGCAGTACTTGCATTGATCTTTTTCAGCACCACCAAAAAGGTCATTTGGGTGATTTTGATGATTCATAGGGGCCTTTCCCTGTGGCTTGGAAGAAGAGGAGGCATTATCCCACTGGGGTTTCTCCTGTGGTTTAGGATTCTTGTTCTGAAAGTGCTTTCTTTTATTCTCCCTCACAAGGTTAGCAGTGTCACCCTGTAAGTTTTTAATTCTTTCCTCCTCCTGAACACACATGCCAATGAGTTTTTTGAAATCCCAATCTTCGGGCTGCATGTTATAGTTCACAACAAAGTTTTCATATTCTTTAGGCAAGAAAGCAAAAACCTGCATCAGGAACTTATCAGTAATTTTGAGTTCCAAATCCATTGGTTGCCGTAGTACGCATTTCACAGATGTGCTTCCTGATGCCACCACCACTGTATTTCGAAGTGACGAGTTTCTTGATCAGTGTACTTGTTGTGGCCTTGGTAGACCCAGTAAACTGATTCTTTACCTTTTCAAGGTATTCTTTAACAGTGGCACATTCTGGGATTGATCCCCTGATGATTTCATCAATAGTGGCCTTGGCCACTAAGAGACACTTATGGTTGGAGCCAACCCAATTTCTATGTTCAAGTTGATATTTCATCACATTATTTGCATGCTCACGCTCACGAGTAGCGAAAGCAGCATCAGCTTCATCAGCTTCCCTCACCAGTGGCACTGGTTCAACAGGACACGGGTGATGGATTGCGATATCAACCTCACCCAAGGCAAGCTCCACTTCAAACTTCTCCCACCAAACTCGATAGTTGGTCCCATCGAGCTTCGAGATGTTGTTGATGTTCACAAAGAATTTTCCTCCTAAAATTCATATCGAAGAGAGTGAGATATATTCATAAATAAAATTGCATATCTTAACTTAACGTTGGTCAAATTAAAACATATACCAAAATTCATCTATGCAAAATTTATACATCACCGTTGGGAAAAAGTAAAATTTATGCATAATTCTCATGAATCAAAACATTATAATATTGTTATTAACAACGTTGGTCAGAAAATAACAACACTATAATAAAATTACCAGAAATTCATATTTTCTCTCTCAAAAAATTAAATTATCCCGGTGGTTCAAATTTAATATGAGAGCAATAATTCAATATTCACAGCGGAAACATGCATAAATATCATAATTCAATTTTCTAGAAATTCTACAATTTCTATTCTATTCTCTGTGCAAAATATCGTTGGACAAAATTACAGAGAAAATTTGCATCAAAAATTCAATTCGAATTCATTCAAATATTCATCAAAATCAATTTCTGGAAAATAAAAAATGTTACTGTTCATGTTGGGCCGAAGTCCAACCATTCGGCCTTGTAATCAAAACGGCCCACGGCCTGCTTCGTGCACGCGCGCGCGGCGCAGTCAGCGCGGCCCAGCGCTGCGGCCCAGAGCGGCCCGTTTCATTTTTTTTTGATTCTGGAAATTCAGAATTTTATTCGAAAATATCACTATGCACGTCATGGGCCGCAGCAATCCATTCGGCCCGATGGCCAAAACGGCCCAGTGGCCAGCGCGCCCGCGTGGCGCCGCGTGGGCCGGCCCGATCGCCGCCAGCCGTCCACACTGATGCTACTCCAACTTGCAAGTGCCTTGAGGGGTTCGAGCCTGTGAACAAGGAAGAATGGAGCAATGCCAGATTCTCACGGGGATGCCAGCGAAAGGAGGCTTTGAGATGTGGTGATGGCTTCTTGGCGCTATCTGATATGAAGGTGCCGGACAAGTTTTTGCGTATTGGGAGAAAGACCCTTAAGGAGTGCGCAGCAGAGTGCAATAGCAATTGCTCCTGTGTGGCCTACGCTTATGCCTATTTGAATGCCAGTACAGCAAACGACGATGCGACGAGGTGCCTGGAGTGGATTGGTGATCATCAGCTTGTCGACACGCAGAAGATAGGTGTGCTTCCCTATAGTACTGCTGGTGCTGATACTCATGACACGTTATATCTCAGCAGGCATGTCAGGTACCATGTCATATCACAAGAAATTCTTACCCAAGCAGGTGTATCACCATGAATAGTGGCTCCCACTTGTGGTATGCCCATTTTAGTCTCCCCATCATTTTACCACCTATCCATATCATCTTAGCATGCAAAATATGCAGATATCATAACAACATTAGTTTTCCATGAAAATCAAGGAGCTATGTCTGTAGTCCTCTGGAACTGGACAATTCATTTACCTGGTATGCAAAATAGGCACCGAGATCATGACAACATGTTGTAGGATCAGGATGGTTGCAACTAATTTCAGAATCTGCTCACATCCTAGAATCATAAGCCGATCATAATGTATGGCTACATGCTTGTTAGATATATATATATATATATATATATATATATATATATATATATATATATATAGATTTACAGTTTTTTTTCATTCCCAGTGATCTTAATTTCTTGTACATCTAGTTAAGATGTAATCTTAATTCTTATTGGTCATGGCTTTGGTGATAAAGGTATTATACTATTGTGTATTGTATGGCCTTAGCGTTTGTTCAGCTGTTTGAAGACTGAACTATGTAGTCATATGATATTAACTTAGTGCTATATGAATAAATTTTGCACTGCATTGCAGGTAAAAGGACAAAAACAAATAAAATAAAAATTATATTACCAAATTTAGCGGGCATTATTCTTCTCACTTCCATTTTGCTTATATGGGTCTGCAAGTTCAGAGGTATGCTTTCCAATCTGCATACTGATATCAGTTACTTAAGAACAAATACTCAACAACTTTTGGAGCAGGAAGGGAACGAAATTCGGAAAATCACAAGACGCTTATCCATGGAGGTTTTACTTCAGATGACCTAGGAGAAGAAAAAAAAATACCAATGATTTTGAACTTCCATTTCTAAAATTCCAAGATATTCTAGTCGCAACAAACAACTTCTCCAATGCGTTTATGATTGGACAAGAAGGTTTCGGCAAAGTTTATAAGGTAAAGTATGATGGATTTTCCTTCCTTTTCTTTTCTAGACTGATTATCTAATTAAGTATTTTGCACTACATACGAAAATCTTACTTCTCTATGATAATTACAAAGGGGAATTTGGAAGGTGGTCAAGAGGTTGCTATCAAAAGACTTATTAAGGACTCAGACCAAGGAATTCAGGAGTTCAGAAATGAAGTTATTTTAATAGCAAAACTACAACATAGAAACTTGGTTCAACTTCTTGGGTGTTGTGTTGAAGGAGATGAAAAGCTACTGATTTATGAGTATTTGCCCAATAAAAGCTTGGATCATGCGATTTTCAGTATGTTCAATTTCTATTCACCAGAAGTTTATATACAGTAGAGCAATTACATATTTTATATTATTTTTCATATACATGACACCTACCTTTGTAGGATGTGAAAGAAATGCAATGCTCAACTAGTCAACAAGGTTTAAGGTAATTAAAGGAATTGCTAAGGGGCTTCTTTACCTCCATCACGATTCAAGATTAACAATAGTTCACAGAGATCTCAAAGCTAGTATTGTATTGCTAGATGTAGAGATGAGACCGAAGATAGCAGACTTTGGTATGGCAAGAATCTTTGGTGACAACCAGAAAAATGCTAATACGAGACAAGTTGTTGGGACATAGTAAGTACTTTTATATATTGCAAATTAAATATATGATTTACCAAATTCATCTCCATAATTTTTCAAAATGAAAAGTTCTTACTAGTGGTTACATGGCTCCTAAGTATGCAATGGAGGGCATTTTCTCTATGAAATCTGATGTCTATAGCTTTGGTGTGTTACTATTGGAGGTTGTAAGTGGTATAAAGATGAGCTCTGTGGATCGCATACCAAAATACCCAAACCTAATAGTCTATGTAAGCAAATGGCAATATTTCTCTGAGTAAAAGTTTTGGAATATTTTATTTGTTATTTTTTTTGAAATGTCAATGAGTGATGTAATTGTTTCAAGCGTGGAACCTTTGGATGGAAGGGAAGGCAAAAGATTTGATAGATGAATGCATTGTCGAGAACTGCTTACAAGATGAAGCTTCACATTGCATCCATATCGGGCTTTTGTGTGTGCAGGAAAATCCTGAAGATAGGCCATTCATGTCTTCTGTTGTGTTCAACTTGGAGAACGGATACACGACACTGCCAGTGCCAAACCACCCTGCATATTTTGCAGAGAAATAATGGTATTGAGCAAATGAGGGAGGATATTCTGAACTCCAAGAACACAATGACTCTTACAGCCATAGAGGGGAGATAAGAGTAACTCTTCATTGTTAGTCGGATCCTTGTTAGTCATATAAAAATATTTGTCTAGGTCAATTCTGTGAAGTGTGAATATATAATTGATAAAAATATGCTGCTAGCTTTTTCCTACTAGAATGGTGCGAACAGTTTTGTATCGAAAACTAATAGTAGCCTGGTGATAACCAAACAGATATATGAAGACAAAACATCCCATTTCGATGATACAGAAAGCATAATGTTTGTAAAACAGAAATTCTACCTAGTATGGGGGACAGCCAGGCAGGGGATGCAACTGTTGTTCAACGCTGAGCCAAGCTTGCCATGGATCACCTGCAGAAGGCAGCAACAATCGTGTAAGCAGCTAGCGCTTGCTGCCATGCAGGGACAAGCGGCTGGTGGTGTGTACTGGTGCAGGTGCAGGAGTGGTAACGGCTTAGGCATTCTGCCGAACATATGGAAGGCGTTCGGCGAGCACAAGCGAGCAGGAAGATTTTTATATTAGCTGAAAGCTGCAACAGGGACGAAGAGAACGAACTTGGGTACACAGCTTGTTCTCGATCGCTCAGACCCTCACCTTTCCTATATTGGCGTCTGGCGAGGGGGCGAGCCACGGTCGAACCTTTGATTTCTGCTCATTTTTTTAATGCCTCTTATCTGGGTATAACTGCATTATCTGTTCATATATACGCACGTCCATACTACACATGCACACCACAGACACCACATGAGTATAAACAGATCTATAACTACACAGAGATAGAAGACCGCGTCCTTCTTGAGATCACCAGAATCTTTTGACTCCGTAGGTGACGAGCACGTCACGTTCCCTTTGTGGCACCACACGGAGGAGGCATATACTAATTAATTACTGGAAAACTACTGTTTCCTGTGGGAAAATCTGGGACGAGCGGTGCTCGAACCCTAGGCGGGTGGCTTCCGCACCTGGAAGTCCCACCGAACGAGTTAACGCTCGGTCCCTGATCTCTGGTACCTGGATGGTCGGACATGGTAATACGGAGGACAGCACCGCGGTCCGCGAGGAGGGGATTTTTTTTAAAATAATTCTTTTTTAATTAAAAAACAAAAAAGCCTTGTTTGAAACATAATTCCACCCGGTATCCCCTTTGG
>CM041631.1:15269011-15358706 GCA_023333625.1 Bothriochloa decipiens | reverse complement strand
AAAAAAAGCCCAGAAACATGCATCTAAGAAAAAAGGCCAGTGTTGCCCGTTGAGTGTTGACTACAGTCTACCGACCCTGAAGAACAGTCATGGTGATGGAGTTCCTGGAGGTCTGCAGATCGTCTCCTTCCAGTGCCTTGGCACAATTCCTCTCTGCGATGTACGCCGGCTGTTCCGGCGCCGGCAGAGACACGCTCCCGTTCTCCAGGATGGACACCACGGACGACATGAGCGGCCTGCCGTTGGGGTCGTCCTGAACGCACAGGAGCCCGACGTGGACGCAGAGCAAGGCTTCGTCCAGCGCACAGCTCGCCGCGATGGACGAGTCCACCAGGTCACTTGTGTTCCCTTCGTTCCATAACTTCCATGCCTGAAAACGATTCAAATAATGATCAGAGAAATCACTGCAGTGCAGTTCAAGTGTTGTTTCAGGCATAATAATGTCGTAACAAATTCAGAAATTAATGTTTCTATCTACTATATATATAGGAGTAGTATATACTTACATAGGCTACTGACAATCTCCAGGACCAATACGCCAAAGCTATAGACATTAGACTTGACAGAGAAGATGCCCTCGGTTTGGTATTCAGGAGCTATGTAGCCACTAGCAACAGCATCATAAAAATTCAGAGTCGTCAGTCAGACATAAACCACATCCAACAATCATAAGCAAAAAATCAACGTTAAAACAACGATATTTTAAGGAATATTTTTCCATCTGTGCTATTGTACTCACTATGTCCCAACAACCCGCCTAGTGTTGGCCTTCTGCTGGTTGTCACCAAAGATCTTGGCCATGCCGAAGTCTGCTATTTTAGGTCCCATCTCTGCATCCAGCAAGACATTGCTCGCTTTGAGGTCTCGGTGTATCACCGTCAGTCTTGAATCTTGATGGAGATACAGGACCCCCTAGCCACCCCCTTGATTATTCCCAACCTTGTAGGCCGATCCAGCAGCGATTTCCTTTCGCTGTCTGCAATGAACAACGGTAACCACACGGGGGAATTATGTTTGCAGTTTGCTTGCTTCAATGTGAACGTACATTTTAGCATCTTCAGTTATGATGAGTGCAACATACCGAAAAGGATGGTGTCTAGGCCTTTATTGGCCAAGTACTCATACACCAGCAGCCTCTCGGCTCCCGCTGTGCAGCAACCGAGAAGCCGGACCAGGTTCCGGTGCTGTGAATTTGAGATCAAGGTTGCTTCGTTCTTGAATTCCTCTATCCCTTGCTCTGAATCCTTGCTGAGCCTCTTGACAGCGACTTCGCGACCACCTAGCAATGTCCCCTTCAGAATAGTAGAACAATAACTGAGTGTTGACTCCTGAGTACCATCTTCAGTTCGTGGGTTCAGATTTGGAAAAGGATACATACGCGGCAGAACGTCAATGTTACCTTATAAACTTCCCAAAACCTCCACGCCCGATCATACATGCCCTCGAGAAGTTACTCGTCGCCGCGACAATATCACTGAACTGTATGGAAGAGAATTCTTTCTCGGAAGATTGTATGGAAGGGAATTCGAGATCTTCAGTAGGACTTCCTACTCCAAGCTCACTTGAAGTTTGCACGCTACCGGGAACCAACTTCTTCACACTTTCACTGCTTCTTCTCTTATCTGAAAAAAATTGATGTGACCAGAACTTATCTTGTGAATATATGCTGACAAAACAAAAGAGAAATATATAGATGTACCTCTGGTCTTGCAAAACCAAACAAGGAAAATGCAAGAAAGCATAAAAATGCTTGCCAACACTGGTAGTACAATTTTCACAATGTTTGTCCTTGTCTTTCTGCCTGCACAAATACAGGGTAAGTTTGGTGAGCAATTGCAAGAAGACACTGCCCTCAGAAAATTATACTCCTGTATTTTGAAACAGCGACATGGGGCGGGGATTGTTTTTTTGAAAACCGTGTGCCGTGAAGAATAATAATAATAGAAACCAAAATTGAACCTGTGAATCCTGCAGGAACGCGGAGGTGGAGCGTCTCAGCAGTGATGCCCCAGAGCGCGCGGATCATCTGCGTGTCGACGAGGTCACCGGTCCACACGAAACACCGCGCGATGTCCCACTTGGCGCTGCTGCTGCGCAGGTTCGCGTACGCGTACGCCACGCAGGAGTAATTCCCGCGAAACTCCACCGCGCACTCGTCGCCGAAGCTCGTGTTCCCCAGCAGCACGAACTTGTCCGGCACCTTCATGTCCTGCACCACCTTGCCGCCGCCAACCCCGCCGCACGGTGCCAGCGCCTGACTCCGGCGGCAGCCGCCCGAGAACACGCCGGCGCTCCACTCCGCCTGGCTCGCCGGCTCGAAGCCGTCGAGGCATTTGCACGTGGCCACGGGCAGCGGGTTGCCGCAGTAGCTGTAGGCGCCGCAGCTGCCGTAGGGGCTGCACGAGCGCGATGGCCACGACTCGAGCGTGGTCCACGCGGACGCGTTGCGGTTCCAGCTCAGGAGCTGGAACCTGCCGTCGCCGGTGACCACGTACCGCGTGGGCGGCGCCCCGTCGTTGACGTAGAAGGTCATGTATATCTCCTCCTCGCCGTAGACGACGTTCACGTAGATGACCGTGCCGGTGGTGGCGTGGTACCTGCTGACGGTCATGTAACCCGTCCACGCCGAGCTGCGCCAGTAGGTGCGCGTCCCGTTCCACACCAGCATCTGGAGCGATGTGTCCGGGTCCATGCCGTACGAGAAGGCCCCCGGAGACGGGTCGCCGGGGCCCTTCCACGACACGATGCGCGAGCCGTCGTGCGTCTGGTGGCGTAGCCCGACCTTCATGTCTGGGATGAACGTGTCCGTTGGGTGGTCGAAGCTCTGCCACAGCGTGGTGCCGTTCGGCGACCGGACGACGAGGTTGCCGGAGTTGAGGAGCACGGCCGTCGTCGTACCAGCGGCAGTGATGTTCGTCGTCCAAACGACGCGGCCACCGGCGTCGGACAAGACGAGGTTGGTGGAGGAGTCGTCGTTGGCCAGCGTGAGCGACGGCGGCGGCGCAGAAGGCGAGGAGTTATTGCCAGAACGCTCGTCGACGAGGAACGGCGCGTCCCGGTTGGCGACCCACACCACCGTCTGCACGGGGATGTTGTTGTACCATATGCCGACGTACTGCCTGCCCGGCGTGGCGTTCGAGGATGCGAAGAAGCCCAGCACGAAGGCGCCGCCGTCGGACACGATGGTCTGGCCTGGCGACAGCGACTCCCCTTGGGCTAACTGGTCGCCGACCGGTGAGCAGAGGCGCGGCAAGAGGAGGAGGAGCACGGCGGAGGCTGTGACTGTGGTGCGGGTGGAACGTGACCACTCCATGGTTCGTTCACAGGTTCAGGTTATTTCAGTGTAAGGTAGGAGTACAAGAAAAGGGGTATGCATTAGTTTAATGTGCAGGTGCAGCCATGTGCAAGATAGTGGCAAATGGAATACACTCCTGCCTTGAGATTGGGCCGGCAAGTGATGATGGTACGGCGATTGAAACTGCGGACTCCCTCGGACTAGCTTGGGAGCTTCAGAGAAGTTCGGAGCTTGACACTTGGTCAGATGGCGTCAGACGGACGCTTTAATTTGGGACATGGACGACGACCATGGCGGTGTAGTGGCAGCTGAAGAAACGAGTTGCGCGCGCGAGGACTATTCTTATCTGCATGTGTCACAGCGAAATCGTCGTCAACAACTGCGTTGAATTCTCATTGCATTGGGTGGTGGCTGGACACGACGCGGCGACCGAATTGAAGCGGAGAACAACTCTTGTCGAGGAACCACGGTTTTCTGCTGTATATATGCTAAGATAAGGATCACGAAACCAGGGTAGCAAAGAAAATGAACAGACACGCTTCAGAGCGTTTGTTACAAACAAGGGCTCGTGTCTTCTGTGCATGCATATGTCACTGTCACGGGCGCAATGAAATCTTCGCCAACACCAACAACCACACCAATTCTGCTTTAGAACGAAGCAGGAAGGACCGCATGATAGATGCCGCGACCGGATGCGACGTCTGAGTGGAAGCACGGCTCCTCGCGCGTGCCATTCTCAAATCCAATAGCTCCTGACAAATTGTGCTACTTCTTTTTCTTTCCATTTTCCAGCAGAGACATTGGTCCAAACCTCAGTGAACATATATACTCTATCCGTCCCATATAGGCCTTTGGGTTCGGGGAGATCTGGCGTCGGTGGCTACCCAATGCTATCCTCCACCACATCACAGATGCTCCTAAATGGCAGACCAAAGCCGACAGGGCGATTCAATATCCCCAATGCTCTTCATCGTCGCCATGAAGATCTTCGCACGACTTGTAGCCGCAGCTGTTGAGGACAGATTGCTCCACCCTGTGGGAGCTCCTGTCATCCGGCATCACTGCAGCCTATACGCCGACGACATCATCATCTTCATGCACCCTGAACCGGCGGAAGCACGGGTGATCAAGGAAATACTGCGGATTTTCGGGGAGGCGTCAGGGCTGAGAACCAACCTCAGCAAATGCTCACTCACGCCGATCTACAGCCTCGAAGACAACATGCAGCAGTAGCAGGACATCATCGGCTGCCAGCTGACAAGCTTCCCCATCACATACCTAGGCCTACCTCTAAGCACTACAAAGATCCCAAAAGCGCGAATCCAATCCATCGTTAACGCATGCCATGGGCCGTTAGTGAACAAGAGCGGTCGCCTAATATGGGACAAATCGGTCCTCTCGGTGATCCCGATCTACACCCTCAGAGCTGATGGGTTACCTCCGTGGGCGCTCGAGGAAATCAACGGGATCTGCAGGCGCTCGAGGAAATCAACGGGATCAACGGGAAGGAGGGCTCTACTCGAGAAAAATGTATGGTTGCATGGTCTACAGTATGCCGACCCACTGACCTCGGAGGCCTAGGCATTCCTGACTTGTACCTCACCACCATCGCCCTGCAGGCACGGTGGCTTTGGATGCAACAAGTTGATGGGTCCCGGCCTGGGTGAGTCTATCGATCCACGTCATGAGGAAGGTTATTGGTCTTCTTCAGCATGTCCATGTACACAACCCTCGGGGATGGACACTCCACTGCCTTCTGGACCGGAAGATGGATTCAAGGTCAGAATGTTGGAGACATCCCTGCATCGTTGCTGGACTTCATCGACACCAGACACATCCAATCCACAACGGTCGCCGAAGGTCTACATAACCGGCATGGGTTCAGCAGATCTCTGGAGGGGTCACATAGCCAGCTAGAAGGGAGTTCCAAAGCCTGTGGGGGCTGCTCACTCACGTCCAACTCAATGACGTCTAGGAATGGATCGTTTGGAGATGGACACCGAATGGAGCTTACTCATCCATGTCAGCATACAGAGCACTCCACAGATTTGGAAGACTTGGGAACCTCTGCGAGTGAAGATCTTCCTATGGTTGGTCGTCCGGGGTCGCCATTGAATGGCCGACAAGAGACACCGCCATGGCCTGGACATAAGAGATAATTGCTATCTCTGCGACCAAGAGCTAGAAACCATCGACCACATCATAGCGACATGCTCCTTCTCGAGGATGATTTGGTGGACAATCCTACCAGTTCTAGGAGCTGATAGTTCACAAGTGGGCGGGCCCTCCATCATTCGCTGGTCGAAAGACTGGCGTCATCGACAAGAAGAAGGGGGCGATACACTCTTCGTACTGGTGGCATGGGAGATCTGGAAAGAGTGAAATGCAATATGCTTTAGAAACAGCCATGCCAATATCTCGAGGCTCTTATCGACCATCAAGCAAACCGCCGGCCAATGGATCGAAGTCAGTTCTTGTAAACTCTGTTATCTAATACGTGAGTAGTCTGCTTAGTACAAATCTAGGGAGGCAACGCTTCAAGTAAAATCATAACCTCCTGGGCCCATCAACGTTGTTGTAAAAGACTCTTCTACTTAAATACAACGATGCACAAACCTTTTGCGTATTCGAGAAAAAGATTTAGATGGTGTTCACTAATCTTTTGTCCTCCTCTATAGGTCACCAAGGCGCATGTCCTACAATAGATTGATCACTTCCATCAAGAAAGGCAACGACTTACATACCACAAATAGTGATCATCATTTGTTCAACAATATCTTGATCCTTATTCATGTACATCAAAATAGAACTATCTTCCCTCTATTGTTGTGAGAGTAATGGAATTCAAGGAGTTGTTTTCATCCCTTAGTTGCTCCATATCGTCAGTCCTTTGTCTATACTACCCAGGATTGTTTGGCGTTGGCAATGTGGTGCTTCCATTCTCTAAGCTATAGAGAATAGATGACATAAGTGGTCTATCAGTTGGGTTTTCCTGAACACACAAGAGTGCCACATGACTGCAAAGCAAGATTTCATCTAGCAAACAAGTATCCATAATTGATGGGTCTGCCAAATCTCTTGCATTCCCCTCTTTCCACATGTTCCAGGCCTAAAACAACCAAAACAATTATTTGGATCAATGGTAAAGCTAGAAATTTTATACTCTTAATTTAATTGAAAAATTCAAAAATGAAATATACTCACATATACTATTAGGTTTTGAAAACCCATGGTACTACTAATGGAGCTTCTCCTTGTACCGGTAACAACTTCTAAGAGTAGAACACCAAAGCTATAGACATCAGTCTTGTTGGAGAAGACACCTTCCATGGCATACTCTGGAGCCATGTAACCACTGTTTGGTCATTTTGAGTTAACAAATTATTAATAGAAAGTTTATTTGAATTATAACTTATTTTAAAAATTTACTGAAAAAACTACTCACTATGTTCCAACAACACGACGAGTGTTTGCATTTTCCTGGCTATCATTGAGTATCCTTGCCATGCTGAAGTCTGCTATCTTTGGTCTCATTTGTCCATCTAGCAAAACATTAGCAGCCTTGAGATCTCTATGAATTATAGTATATCTTGAATCTTGGTGGAGGTAGAGAAGTCCTCTCACAACCCCTTTGATTATATTAAATCGGATTGGCCAATCCAACATCATTTTTATTGAATTATCTGCATGACCATTAAAGTAACTAAATATATATTTTTAACTGCTATGTGCTATATCTTGGAACTTATGGTGTGGTCTCATATACTTACCAAAAAGGGTGGCATTTAAGCTTCCATTAGGCAAGTATTCGTAAATTAGAACTTTCTCATCAATGTCAACGCTACAACCAAGGAGTCGAACCAAATTTTTATGTTGTAATTTAGCAATCAGAATGACTTCATTCTTGAATTCCTTTGATCCTTGCTCAGAATCCTTGCTTAACCTTTTGATAGCAACTTCATGGCCACCTAGCATTGCCTTGAGCAAAAGTAAGGAGAGAAACTTATATTTGAGTTCACCATGTAGACAATTCAATGTAACTATTCTATCAACCTATGGTGATGTGAGGGCTAATAATAATGTCATTAGATAAATATTAGAATTTGTAAATTACTTTAATGCCTACGACCAAACAAAAAAATTCTTATCTTTGCTCACACTCTATCTCTCTCTATTTATTTTCTAATATAATATCTATATATAAGAGGAAAGTTGAATTAAGTAATTACCTTATAAACTTTACCAAAACCCCCTTGCCCAATCTTATATTCTTCTGAAAAATTGTGTGTTGCAGCCACGATATCCTCAAACCTAACAGAGAGGAATTCAGAGTCTTGAGCATGGTTTCCTTCAAGTTCATCCGATGTCATGCCATCGAAAATTAGCTTCCTATGCTTTGCGCCATAGCTTATTTTACCTGCTCAATATTGTATAACCAGTCCTTCGAATCAAAGAGTAAAATAGGCACGCGAAAGAATACAGCTATGTAGGGTCGTTGTACCTTTGAACTTGGACCGTACAAGGGAAATGCCTGTGAGCATCAGAATGCCACTTAATAAAACTGCAGGTAGCACAATCTTGATTGTGTTGCTCTTGGCCCTTGTACCTATTATTAATTTAAAAGTCAGTTTAGCGTTTTGTGCTTGCATATATATAGTACAATTGACAAAAAGAATAAGGCCTATACGGAATCCAAGAAGTTCACGTTCAACATTTCAAAGTACGTTAAAACAGAAAAAAAAATCCAAGCGTTCCCCAAATTCAATGGCCTTTTTCAAAGTTTACTCAACAGAAATATGAGACAAAAACTTGTTCCACACCTGCATCCAAACCTGCGATCCGCAGGTACAAAGTGTCTGTATCACCCTTCCCTGCGTCGATCAACTCGCCGGCCCACACCAAGCACCTCGTCAGGTCCTTCGTTCTGCTAGTGCTCAGATTAGCGTAAGCATACGCGACGCACGAACAGTTCTTGGTGCACTCCGCTGCGAACTCCTGCAAGGTTCGGTTCTTGACGAGCACGAACTTGTCCGGGGATCGCATCCCCGGCAAGGCCAAGAAACGGTCGTCGCCGCACCGGAGCTCCTCCTTTCGCCGGCACCCCTGGGAGAACCTGCCGCTGTTCCAGTCTTCTATGCCCACTGGCTCAAAACCGTCGAGGCACTTGCACGTAGGGACAGGCACCGTGGTGTCGCAGTAGCCGTTCGGGCCACAGTGGCGTAGCGGTTGCACCCACCACTCTCCAAATTGACAGCCGATGCGGACGAGCTGCTGTTCCAGATTTGTAAGAGGAACGCGCCGGAGTCAGTGAGCACGTACCTGGTACTGGTATGCTCGGCGCCGTCCGAGACGCTGAAGGTCACGTAGATTTCCTCTTGGGTGCTGACAACGGTTTGGTAGAAGATGACGCCGGTGAACTTGCGACACAAGCCCCCAGCAACTGACTCGCCCGTCCATGGCCCGATGCGGAAAATCGGACGCGTTCCGTTCCAGAGGAGGACCTGGAGGAACGTGTCGGGGTCCCCGCCGAAGGAGAAGACCCCCCGGCAATGGATCGTCGGGGCTTTTCCATGAGACCAGCCGGTCGCCGGCGCGCGTCTTGTAGTTAATCCGGAGCTTCATGCCTGGGAGGAACGAGTCGGCTGGGTGGTCGAAGCTCTGCCATAAGGTGGCGCCGCTCGGAGACCGGATGACGAGGTTGCCGGTGTTCAGAAGCGCACTGCCGCAGTGTTGCTGGCTGCCGCAGCTGCACCGGCGACGTTTCTTTTAGGAAACAGTAGGGATACTGATAGGGTTTCTCCTTCTTCCCTTGATCTCCCGTAGGCTGTACGGGTGAGAGATTGGTGGACGAACACGAGATCGGCGCTGGGATGCCGTGGTGTGCTGCTGTGCTACAGTACCGCGGCGCTACAGTACAGCAGGTACTGTTCACGAGGCTAGGGCAAGTGGCGGCTAGGGTTTGGGGGACTTCCCGATCTCCCAGCTCCCTAAAGGAAGCTGGAAACAATATATGTTTCTGCTTATTCTGAATCAATAGTTCTTACAAATATATATAGCATCCTCTCATTTCAAATATCTAAATAACTCCCTGAAATAATAATAATACTAATAATAATATAGATGAAGATAATTGGGCCTCAAGCCCAAGTCGCCTGGTGGCTGTGGCGCCTAGCCACTTGGCGCCGTCCTCCTCGTATATGTGATGCCGGTCATAACATCTCTCCCTCCCTCGACAAACAGCTCGTCCTCGAGCTGGACATCGGGGTAGAGAGTGGTGAAGTCGTCGCGGAGTTCCCAAGTCGCGTCGCCGTCCGGAAGGCCTTGCCACTTGACAAGGAGGCGCCACACGCCCCTGCGGAGCTGGGCGCGCAGCACGCGCTCGGGGGCAGGCAGCAGGCGCCCATCCTGCACTGGAGGTAGCACGGCCAGAGATGTCGGAGGCGTGCCAACGAAGGTGTAGGGCTTTAGCAACCCCACGTGGAAGACGTCGTGAAGGCGCGCGTCCGCAGGAAGACGAAGACGATAAGCCACCGAGCCAATGCGCTCGATGACCTGAAACGGCCCGGCGTAGCGTGGGCGGAGCTTGCCCTTGGCGGGCGAGGCGAGCGCGTGGGTGGGTCGGTGAAGAAGGCGGAGCAGCACCCACGCGCCCACATCAAATTCCACCGCGCGGTGATGCTCGTCGTAGTGGCGTTTGGCGTAGTGCTGCGCCTGAAGGAGGCGCTCGCGGACCTCCTCCAAGAAGGCGTCCCGGTCGCGGAGCATGGCATCAACCGCCTCCGTCTGGGCGTCGCCAGTGTGGTGTGGAAGTAGCAGCGGCGGAGGACGACCGTAGACGACCTCAAACGGCGTCGCCCGAAGCGCCGAGTGGAACGAGGTGTTGTAGCAGTACTCGGCCCAAGAGAGCCAGTCGACCCATGTGCGGGGCCGGTCGCCGGTCGCACAGCGCAGGTACATGGCGATGACCTTGTTCACCACCTCAGACTGGCCGTCCGTCTGAGGGTGAAACGCCGTGCTGAGCCGCTGCTGAACACCTGCACATCTAAAAAGATCACGCCACAGGTTGCTGGTGAAGACAGGGTCGCGGTCGCTGACGATGGAGCTGGGGAAACCGTGCAGGCGCACGATCTCGTCGAAGAACGCCCGGGCGACCGACGCGGCGGTGTAGGGGTGGCAGAGCGCGATGAAGTGGGCGTACTTCGAAAAACGGTCCACCACCGTCAAGATCACGGACTTGCCGTGCACCTTCGGCAGCCCTTCGATGAAGTCCATGGAGATGTCCGCCCACACCTGGAAGGGCACCTCCAAAGGCTGTAGAAGACCTGCAGGCTGTGTCGTCGGGGTCTTGTTCCGCTGGCACACGTCGCACGAGCGGACGAAGTCGTGCACCAGCTGCCGATCGCCAGGGATGTAGAAGTCCGCCCGGAGGCGCACCAGGGTCTTCTGAACGCCCTCGTGGCCTGAAGAGTGTGCCAGGCGCACAACCTGGTGGCGCAAGTCATCGACGTCCGAAACGTAGAGGCGCTTGCCGTGGAGGAGGAAACCGTCGCTGGTCCCCCACGGCGCGCCCAAAGTCGCCTCCGACAGCTGCTGCAGAAGACCACCGGCGACCGGGTCGGCCGCGGTGGCGCGGCAAATGTCGGCGTAGAGGTCGAAGGCGGGCGCCGAGAGGGCGCAGAGGGCTGCGGCCTCCTCATCCCAGCGAGACAACGCGTCCGCCGCCGAGTTGAGCCGCCCGGGGCGGTACTCGACGGTGAAGTCAAACCCGAACAGCTTGCTGAGCCACTGGTGCTGGGGCACGGTGGACAGCCGCTGGTCCAGGAGAAACTTCAAGCTGTAGTGGTCGGTGCGAACGAGGAAGCGGCGCCCCCATAGGTACGGGCGCCAGTGTCGGACTGCCTGCACCAACCCGATGAGCTCGCGCTCGTAGGCCGCGAGCTTGATGTGGCGGGCGGCGAACGGGCGGCTGAAGAAGGCCAGGGGTCCCTCCCCCTGGTGTAGCACGGCGCCAAACCCCGTGCCCGAGGCGTCGCAGTCCACCACGAACTGGCGGTCGAAGTCCGGCATCTGAAGCACCGGCGCCGAGGAGAGCGCCCCTTTGAGGGCGGCGAAGGCCTCGTCTGCCTCCGCAGTCCAGGCGAACGCCTCCTTCCGTAGGAGGCGCATGAGGGGCGCCGCGATGGAGCCGAAGTCGCGGATGAACTTCCTGTAGTAGCCGGCGAGCCCCAGGAAACCGCGCACCCCGCGGGGAGAGCGCGGCGTCGGCCATGCCTCGACGGCCGCCACCTTGTCGCCATCCATGGCGACACCGTCCGCGGAGATGACGTGGCCCAGGTAAGCGACGGAGCGCTCCCTGAAGGAGCACTTGGACCTCTTCAGGAAGAGGCCGTGGGCGCGCAGAGCGGTGAAGACGAGGCCGACGTGCTGCAAGTGCTCGGACCAGGATGTGCTGTAGATCAAAATGTCGTCGAAGAAGACCAGCACAAACCTGCGGAGGAAGGGGCGGAGCACGTCGTTCATCAGCGCCTGGAACGTGGCCGGGGCGTTGGACAACCCAAACGGCATCACCAGGAACTCGAAGTGGCCGTGGTGGGTGCGGAACGCTGTCTTCTCGATGTCCGCCGGGTGCATGCGCACCTGGTGGTACCCGGAGCGGAGGTCGAGCTTGGTGAAGAACTTGGCGCCATGGAGCTCGTCGAGGAGCTCGTCGACCACCGGGATCGGGAACTTGTCCATGGACGTGCGGTCGTTGAGGGCGCGGTAGTCGATGCAGAAGCGCCACGACGCGTCCGCTTTCTTGACGAGGAGCACGGGCGCCGAGAACGGCGACGTGCTGGGGCGGATGATGCCCTGCTCCAGCATGGCGGCGCACTGCCGCTCGAGCTCGTCCTTCTGCAATTGGGGGTAGCGGTACGGCCGCACCGCCACCGGCGCCGTCCCAGGCAGCAGGTGGATGCGGTGGTCGTAGGGACAGGCCGGCGGGAGGCCGCGCGGTGTGTCGAAGACGTCGGCGTGCTGAAGTAGAAGCTCGTCCAGCAGCGGGTGCTGCAGGTCCGTGGCGACCACCGCCAACGACCGCTGCTGGGAGGGCGCGCCAGGGGCAGCGACGCACTGCCAGGTGACGCGACGGCCGTCTCGCAGGAAGGAGACGGTGAGCCGCTCGAAGTCCCACGTCAGGGGCCCCAGCGGCCCCAGGAAGTCGACGCCGAGGATGAAGTCGAAGCAGCCCAGGGTGAGGCCGACGCAGGAGACGGCGAAGGGCGCCCCGTGTATGTCAACCGGGACGTCGCGGGCGATCCCCTCGCACGGTAGGCACTCGCCGCTGGCCACCGTGACGCGCAGCTGGGCGCCTCCCTGCGGAGCGAGGCCAAGACGCCTCATGGCCGCGCCCTGCAGGAAGGTGTGAGTGGAGCCCGTGTCAAGGAGGGCGAGGAGACGCTCACCCTTGATCGTCACCGGCAGCAGCATCGTGTTGTAGGTCCTGATTCCTGCAAGAGCGTGCATAGAGACCACAAGAGCGTGAGTATGGGCCGCATCAGCGGCCGCGGTCTCGTCGGCCGTAGGCTCCTCCACGGGCGTGGTTTCATCGACGAGGAAGTCGTCCGCCTCCAGGAAGAAGAGGCGGGGGCACACGTGACCCCGCACATATGGCTCATCGCAGTTGTAGCAGAGTCCCTGGCGACGGCGTTCCTGCATCTCGGCAGGCGACAGGCGGCGGAAGGTGCGGGGCGCGCCTGCTGCAGTGGTCGCGGCCGCCCCTCCCGTCGACGACGGGGCCTGCTGGGCAGGTGTCCCGGTGGGCGTGGCGCTGGCCAGCGGTGGGCGCTGCGGCATGCCGAGTCGCTGGGGCGGCCTGCTGCTCCGTGGAGGTGGCGGCGGTGGTGGCGCCGTCGCCGCAGCCCGCGTCTCGAAGGCGCGCGCCAGGAACATCGCGGTCTGCAAATCCGGCGGTGCGCGCATGGCGACGTCGACGCGGATGTTGTCGGGTAGGCCACCGACGAACAGCTCAGCCTTCTGGCGCCTGGAGATGTCCTTGGAGTGCGCCAAGATGGTCTAGAAACGCTCGGAGAACTCCTGGACCGAGGACTGGAACGGTAGGCGGCCCAGCGTCGAGATGCCGGAGCCGAACATGGCGTCGGGAGGACCGAAACGAAGGCGGCAGAGTGTCTTGAAGCGGTCCCAGGAAGGCATGCCCTCGTCCTGCTCGAGGGCGTAGTACCACGTCTGCGCGGCGCCGGTGAGGTGGTAGGACGCCATCCACGTACGTTGGGACAGCGGCGTGCGCTGCCCCCAGAAGAATTGCTCACAGTGTGTGAGCCAGCTGAGCGGGTCGACGGAGCCGTCGTAGGTGGTGAAGTCGAGCTTGTGGGTTTTAGGTTCCCACGCGCCCGGCTCCGCCAACGGCCGGCGATCGCCCCCGCCCGGGGCGCTCGCACTCGACGCCATCGCCATGGCGGTGTCCGGCCACAGGCTGACCCCCGGGAACAGGGGCCCGTCCACGCCGCCGTAGAGGATGCCGCTGGTGAGCGTGCCTCCGTGGCCCGAGCCTGAGGCTAGGGTGGTCGTCCGCGCCGGAGTGGTGGTGTAAACCGGCGGCGCCACCTGCTGCTCGAACGGGAAGCTCGGGATCGGAGACGGCGAGTGCGGGAAGGCGATGGACTGGATGGGCACCCCCGTCGATGGTGGGGTGGGGTGCGGCCGGGATGCTGCAGCAGCCGCGGCCGCCGCGGCCGCGGCCGCCTGCGCGTCGACCTGCGGGGCGGGGAGGGCCGCCTGCGTGGTGGCTGGCGGCGGCGCGTTGGGCC
Organism: Bothriochloa decipiens; assembly: GCA_023333625.1. Lineage (NCBI taxonomy): Eukaryota > Viridiplantae > Streptophyta > Magnoliopsida > Poales > Poaceae > Bothriochloa > Bothriochloa decipiens. The sequence goes on along the minus strand of CM041631.1, from coordinate 15,344,606 downwards.
CGGTGAGGAACACATGGATTCCCTTGACCGCGCGCCCTAACTCGAGCACCGCCGCCGTGAGATCGGCGGGGCTGAGGACGAGGGTGGCCGACGACGAGGGCGACTCGCCCTGCGCGCCGAAACCGAGGGCGCCGAAGGCCGCCTCGGCGGTCACCACCGAGAGGTCGGCGGCGGGGGGCGGCGCAGTTGTGGAGGGCACGGTGGTGGAGGGGACGCCGGTGGAGGGCACCGGAGGATCAGCCATCGAACCAGAGAAGCTGGATACCAAGTTGATAGGGTTTCTCCTTCTTCCCTTGATCTCCCGTAGGCTGTACGGGTGAGAGATTGGTGGACGAACACGAGATCGGCGCTGGGATGCCGTGGTGTGCTGCTGCGCTACAGTACCGCGGCGCTACAGTACCGCGGGTACTGTTCACGAGGCTAGGGCAAGTGGCGGCTAGGGTTTGGGGGACTTCCCGATCTCCCAGCTCCCTAAAGGAAGCTGGAAACAATATATGTTTCTGCTTATTCTGAATCAATAGTTCTTACAAATATATATAGCATCCTCTCATCTCAAATATCTAAATAATTCCCTGAAATAATAATAATACTAATAATAATATAGATGAAGATAATTGGGCCTCGAGCCCAAGTCGCCTGGTGGCTGTGGCGCCTAGCCACTTGGCGCCGTCCTCCTCGTATATGTGATGCCGGTCATAACAGATACACCCCTACTGAAATTTATTGAAAATAAAAAAACCAACTGGTACCTGCACCGGCGACGTTGGTCGTCCAAAGAACACGGCCGTCGGCGCCGGACAGGACGAGGTTGGAGGCGTTGGTCAGGGACAGAGCAGGTGGCGAAGAGAATGTACTGCTGCTTCTGTTTGTGACCGGGGTTTCTCGGTTGGCGACCCACACGACGGTGAGCCGGGGGATGTCGTTGTACCATATGCCGAGGTACAGTTTATCCGGGGTCGAGTTGGAAGGGGAGAAGAAGCCCAGGGCGAAGCTGCCGCCGGCGGATACAATGGTGGCGCCAGGGGAGAGCGGCTTGCCGGGGACGAGCCGGTCATCGGTGGCACACGGTGATGCCAGCAGCAGGAGGAGGACAATGGCGCTGGCGTACCTGATGTCTAGCCAAGCCATCGAGCACCTCCCTTGCAATACGTTGGCGAGATGAGTTCGTTTAGACGATGTGCTGATATGCTAGCTAGCATTGTTAGCCTGTTATAGGCACATGCATGGATCTGCAAATCTGCAATGCGTTGACGAGCATTGTTAGCAATCGAGCACCTTCCTTGCATCGATCCCAGAGTCCCTGACTTGCACCTTCCTTGCAATACGTACGTTGACTAGCATTGTAAACGAAAAAGCCTGTTATAGGCACGAGGTGGATCTCAGACGCATGTTATGGTTGACATTTCAGCTGTCTGTGCCGGACTGTTTAGTTAATTAGAATGGCATTGTCGTCGTTGGTGCTTGACAAACCAGTGACTGAAGGCATAATAAGAAAATTGTGCCAGTTTGATGCAGTAGTTGTCTTTCTTCTTTTGAAGTAGCACAATGTATACGTTCTAGTAAGACTTTGTTTAGATTTCAGATTTCACCCTCAAATTTTACTATGCAAAAAGAAGATTTCCCATCACATTAAAATACCGATACATGTACGGAGTACTAAATATAGATGAAATAAAAAACTAATTATACAGTTTTGTTATACTTTACGAGACGAACATTTTAAGCCTAATTAATCAATGTTTGGACAATTATTACTAAATTAAAACAAAATTGCTATAGTGTCAAAATTTTGGTATGCCTAAGTGTTCAGTGACCGGTCTGTAAGTAGTTTGGACTTTGGACCGAAATGCCTGTTTTGTATCATGTTTTGTTATTTTGCGAAATGGTTTTGGTGATCATGATGGCGAAAAATCAATACGGACTATTGTGCAGGATTGATATGTTCACTTAGATACCACGGATGATGCAAGGACACGGGTGGAAAAGAAATTGGAAAACAAACGTGAAGATATCAATCTCGTCAAACGTACGGACTACCGAATATAGACAGAGGAGAAGAGAAATTCTAATCCTAGCCTGTTTATCATATGGTGTTTACCAAACTCTAGGACATGTTCGGACTATATATACGTGAGAGGTTTTTTATTGTAGTCATCGATATTCAGAAAGTAATAAAGAATAATCTCACAATTGTTCTCTTGTGTTTTTACGTAATTGTTGAGAGCGAGAGCCAATCCGACGTCAACGACGTGTTATAAATCCGACGTCAGCTACGTGTTTTATAACACCTTATCAGCGCGACCGCCTCTACCATCAACGTAGCCGAAGTCGCCGACATCAGCCAAAGTCTCCAACCAGTACACGGCCGACGTCTACTTCGTCGACGCCGCGAACATCGACGTTGTTGACGAGCTCATCTGCATCGACTCATCGTCACGCCGTCAGGTCCCCACGGCCTTGACGAACTGTCCTACACGACAGGCTTCGTTTTCTTCTCGACCTCAAGAAACAAAGGTACAGAAGAAATTTTCTTTTCAGTAGATTAGATTGAACGCGTTCTAATCTACTAGATGGCAAGGAAAAATTGAAATCGAAGTAAAGGCTTGAACGCCAGGGCATAGATTCAGAGAAAAATCTGTCGGAATAAAAAAAAATGAATGAATGCGATTTCAGGGTACAAATCAACGACATGAAATCTGGTCAGCACGCAAGCTGATTTGCATCGAGATCTACTAGTAGTAGAAGCTCTTCTCACCGATGTTCGCCTGCACGCGAATACCAGATCACTAGCACCCGTAGCTGCTACGCTCTGTCGTCCGCCCACTTGCACGCAAGCCGACGCGCCTCGCCACTCGCCTGCACGCGAGCCGCCGCACAACGCAGTCTGCCCCGCTCCGCCGTCCGCCCGCATGGGAGCCGTCGCGACCTCACTCGCACGTGAGCCGCATCTTGTCGGTTGTCCGCACGCGACTCTTCTCCAGGATGCTTGCACGCTCCTCAAATCTGGCCACCAGGATGTGCGCCGCCACCCAGCCTAGAAGGCATCCCACCGCTCTGCCTAGAAGTTGCTTCGCCGAACAGACAAGGCAAAGAGAAGAGTCGAGTGGATGGATAGGTTTCTGGGGATTTTACGGTAGTGGGCTGCACGGGCCAGCCCAGTTAAGAACCGTCTTTCTTTTATATGGTGAATATACTGTGGACAGAATTGGTTTTAATTTTTTTTCTGTACATCACGCAATGGCTTGCCTACTATTTGCAGTAATAAAGTTAGAATAGTATATGAGTTCTCTCAATTTTGAAACCGACCTGCGAGACTCATGTTCCATTTGTTGTGAATAATTCTGAAAATCATATAATTAATTCCTGAAGATGTTATATTAGTAAGAATTTTCCATCCACGCTACTTTTGTATACTATATGTTTACTAGCAGTAAACTTATATGCACATTATTTTTATCATTTAGACATGTCTGACCTTGTGAAGAGAGAAATCGCTGAGCTTGCCCCGAATGGCAGCAACTATCTCTCTTGGTCCTTAGACGCTGAGATCGTCTTGGATGGGAAGAATCTATTGCATGCTATCAAAGCCAACAAAGACAAGAACACAACAAGTGCTGAAAGGGCACAAGCTCTACACTTTCTCAGACATCATATAAGCTTATCTCTGAAGAATGAGTATATGACTGAACGTGATCCTCAAGTCTTGTGGAATGCGTTGCATGAACGCTTTGAAAAGATGGAGACCGTACTTCTTCCTCGGGTGAAACACGAATGGCATAATCTTTGCTACCAAGACTACAAGACCGTTGAGGATTACAATGCCAAACTCTATGGGATCGTCACACGCATGAAGCTATGTGGCATTAATCTGACTGAATCAGATCTCATAGGAAAAACCCTCTCAACCTTCCACCCTAAACAAACCTACTTAAGTTGCCAGTATAAGAAAGAGAAGTACAAGAAGTACATTGACCTTAGTAATGCTTTACAGCAAGACCAAGGTGAAGATGAAGAGTTGATGCAGAATCATCTAACTCGTCCTACTGGCAGCTTAAGTAAGCCTGAAGCAAATGCTGTTTCTTCATCTCAGAAGAATGAAGGAAAAGGGAAGGGGCCACAGAAAGCACCATGGAAGGGAAAGAACCAAAAAGTTCATAACTTCAAGAAGAAGGAACAGTGGAAAACAAAGAAGATTCCACCAGGGGGAGAATATGGCAAGCAGGACCAAGAATGCTATAGGGAGAATATGGCAAGCAGGACCAAGAATGCTATAAGTGTGGGATGAAAGGCCATTGGTCTAGAATTTGTCGCACTCCAAAGCATATAGTGAAGCTCTATCAAGAATTGAAGGCTCAACTCAAGAATAATCAGCATGAAGCTAAGCGTGAAGCTCATTTTGTCTCTACCAAAAAGTTGGAAATCGGAGAATGTTCCAACTCCAAGGACGGGGAGCAAGAATCTTCTGAACCCGAAGAAAAAGAAGAAATTAAAGCTCCTGAGAAGACTGAAGATGTACCTGCAGGCATCATGTCCAATGGTAGCTAGGATGCTATTATGAAAAACATTAAAGACATGCATACAAACATGGATACTGATGATATTCAAGATAAAGAAGTGGAAGATGTGTATGAAGACTCTATTTGAGCTCTTATTTAGCTATCCCGTTGTGTAGTATTAAATAATAGTATACATTAAGTATTTTAATTCTTTCATGAATTTGTGGTTTGGAGTCGGCTCACGTAGAGCCTAATGTAATAAGAGTCTTGCAGACATTATAATATATTAAATTCTTAGTCATATTATTATTCTATTTAAAGCTTATTTTTATTACATGCTGAATAAATTTAAATTGCTTTATTATAGAACCTGTGGAGTACAAATGGCTATGGAAGAGGAATTATGTTTAATTAATAGTTGCACAACTGATACAATCCTTAGGGACACGATAGTTTCAGACTATTTGAAAGAATGATGAAAATATTACTACTATCACCGGAAGTGATACGCATATAGTTGGTGTTGGAAGCACCACTATAATTCTCCCTAATGGAACGGAACTAGTAATCCAAGAAGCATTACTTTATCCTAAATCAATTAAAACGTTGCTTTCATTTAAGGATATACGTGCAAATAATTTTCATTTAGAAACAAATGATGATGAAGGCGAAGAACGTCTAATCATGACTAAGTCACTGGGAGACAACAAGAAGATTGTCGAAATTTTTCCTTCCATGCGCCAAACATTGTACTACACCTATATTAAGCCAACTCAGAAACATGTCACAATGCAAACGATCCTGAGAAATAATAAGTCATACAGAATATGGCACGATCATTTGGGACGTCCTGGTCTAAGTATGATAAAAAGAATTACTAATAATTTAAATGGTCATAATTTAAAGAAAAATGATTTCCCAAATCATGAAGATTTTGTGTGCGTTGCATGCGCCAAAGGGAAATTGGTAACTTGACCCTCTATTTTAAAATTGAGAGATGAATCACCATTGTTCCTGGAAAGAATTCAGGGTGACATTTGTGGTCCGATTAGTCCCCTGTCAGGGCCTTTTCGTTACTTCATGGTGTTAATCGATGCTTCCACGAAGTGGAGTCACGTATGTCTTATCTCTACTAAAAACCATGCTTTTGCATGATTAATGTCCCAAATTATTCAATTACGAGCTAGTTTTTCAGATTCAAGAATTAAATCCATCAGAATGGATAATGCTGGAGAATTTACCTTGAAAGTATTTAATGATTATTATATGGCTCTGGGAATTAAAGTTGAGCACTCTGTGTCGTATGTGCATACTCAAAATGGTCTAGCAGAATCATTAATTAAGAGAATCAAGTTAATTGCAAAACCATTGATACAAAATAGTCAGCTACCGTCATCTTGTTGGGGGCATGCTGTGCTGCATGCAACAACTTTATTTCAACTTAGATCATCTGCATATCATGATGTATCACTGATACAATTAGTGCGAAAAATAAAACCAAATATTTCTCATCTGCGTAAGTTTGGATGTGAGTAGTCTGGGAATCTACATAGGTTTTGAAAGCCCATTAATAATAAAATATTTAGAGCCATCAACTGGAGATTTGCATATGGCTCGGTTTGCTGATAGTATTTTTAACGAAGAACATTTCCCGGCATTAAGGGGAGGAAAGTACCTCGCTAGGGATGAATGCCGAGAAATAACATGGGAAAGCACTGGAATCCTTGGAATGGATCCTCGCAAAGTTCAGAATATAGTAGATTTATAAGGAATTACAAACGAGCTACCTAAAGCCTTCACTAATACTAAAGGGATTATGAAATCTCACACCCGAAAGAATAGAAATACCACATGAATTGGATGAATTGGAATTCCAAGTAAAATCTACATTGGCTCCTCATACCCTAAAGAGGGGGAGGCAAAGTAGAGATACTAATAAAGAAAAAGGTGAATCTACTCAGTCTATTGCTACAAGGAGATGTCCTAAGAGGCTTAAGACTGGACAGAATAAAAACAAGAACAAAAGTGAAGGTACACCTGTAGTGACGTATCTTGAAGATGAACAACCCAGTGAGAATGTGTATATAGAAAAAACTCATGTCGGGAGACCCGAAATTTCTGATTTAAATATACTGGTTAATCAGGATGAATGTGAAAGAATAGTAGAGAATTCAACGAATTATGTTGAAACAAGAGAAATATATGATAGAAAGACTACTAATGTCGACATATATTTTACTGAGAAGATTGCTAAAATTGATATAGATCCTGAGCCAAAAACATTAATAGAATGCAAGAAACGTTCTGATTGGCCAAAGTGGAAGGAAGCAATCCCAGCTGAATTACTCTCGCTAAATAAAAGAAAAGTATTTGGCCCTGTAGGTAGAACCCCTGAAGGGATATTCCCTGTAGGACATAAATGGGTTTTCGTTCAAAAAAGGAACGAAAAGAATGAGGTGTGGTAAGATATAAAGCGAGACTAGTAGTACAAGGGTTTACGCAGAGACCCGGCATCGATTTCGATGAGACTTATTCTCCTGTGATGGATGGAATCACATTCCGGTATTTGATATCAATGGCATCAAATATGAATTTGCAGATGAAATTAATGAATGTCGTGACTGCATATTTATATGGGTTATTAGATGCTAAAATATATATGAAAGTTCCTGAGGGAATTATTGTCCCTAAACCAGAAAAACATAACATGTACAGTGTAAAATTACAACGATCACTTTATGGCTTAAAACAATCTGGAAGAATGTGGTATAATCATCTTAGCAATTTTCTTGAAGAGAAGGGATTCCTGAAGAATGAAGATTGTCCCTGTGTATTTATACAAAAATCTAAGAAAGGTTTCTGTATAGTATCGGTCTATGTAGATGACCTGAACGTCATCGGAACTACAAAAGACATTGAAGAAGCTAGTGCTTACCTAAAATCTGAATTTGAAATGAAGGATTTAGGCAAGATTAAATTTTGTTTAGGTTTGCATCTTGAGCATACCCACGAAGGGATTTTAGTGCATCAGTATGCATATACCAAGAAGGTATTAAAGAAATTCCATCATGAAAATACACGTCTTGAACGTACAGCCATGATGGGGAGATCTCTCGACATAGAAAAAGATCCTTTTAGACCCAAAGAACCAGGAGAAGAAATATTAGGATCTGGTTATCCCTATTTAAGTGCTATTGGTGCGTTAATGTACCTTGCAAATGGTACAAGGCCCAATATTGCATTTGCTGTTAATCTATTAGCAAGGTTTAGCTCAGCACCAACCAAAAGGCATTGGACTGGTGTAAAAAGAATTCTTAGGTACCTTCGTGGTACTGTTGATCTTGGATTATATTTCCAGAAGAAACAAGATCTCAGCATAATTGGGTATACAGATGTAGGATATTTGTCCGATCTCCATAACGGATTGTCACAGATTGGGTATGTATTTCTTAGTAGTGGAACGCTATCTCCTGGAAGTCATCTAAGCAGACTTTGGTAGCAACATCAACTAACCACTCTGAAATCATTGCGCTATACGAAGCAGCCAAAGAGAGCATTTGGCTTAGGCGTATCCATCAACATGTGCAAAATGCATGTGGAATTAACATTGTGCCTACCCCTAGTATTATCTACGAAGATAATTTAGCTTATATTACACAAGTTCAATCGGGTTATATTAAATCAAATATCACGAAGCATATTTTGCCTAAATTTTTCTATACGCATGAATTACAAAAGAATGGAGAAATTATGGTAACTCCTGTCAAATCTTGTGATAATCTTGCAGATGTATTCAATAAGGTTTTAGCTCCACCAATTTTTGAAAAGTGCATACGTGGGCTTGGCATGAAAAGACTAAGAGAAATACAAGAATCAGGGGGAGAACTCCTAGATTAAATAATCTTGATTATTTATTTGTCTATAAGACACGGTGACCATTCTAGAAGAATGTTCACTAGATCTTGAAGATTATTATTGTACTCTTTTTCCTATTATGAGTTTTCCTGAAGTTTCTCATAAAGGTTTTAACAAGGCAATATATGTGCAATTAGCAAGAACAATATATATGTACTCTTTTCTCCATAAACCGTTTTTCCCACTGGGTTTTTCGGATGGAGTTTTTAACGAGGTATAATATCATGGTAATCGCACAAGGGGGAGTGTTATAAAACATACGAACTACGGAATATAGAAAGAGGAGAAGAGGAATTCTAATCCTAGTCCGTTTATCGTATGGGCGCTTACCAAACTCTAGGATATGTTCGGACTATATATATGTGGAAGATCCTTCATTGTAATCATCGATGTTCAGAAAGTAATAAAGAATAGTCCCACAATTGTGATTGTTGAGAGTGAGAGCCGATCCAACGTCAACCACGTGTTTTATAACAATCAAGAAAACTGAAGAAATAAACAAGTTGGATGGTCCACATATTATGAAAATAAGAGTGTCCGACAATTATGGGCTGAGAGCACCATACAATTTCACAAATCGGACAATCCTAGAGTGAAGAAAGAAGCACTAGACATTCAGTCAATGGCTGGACGGTCAACATCAGGAAGAGTCTCCGAACTTAGAGTAGTTTGCCCTTGTTGCTTTCCCCTTCCCTTCCCTTGCTCTTTGGAGCTTTTGTGTGAATCATGTGACTTGAGTTCTAGTTCTTTGGGTTGTTTCTCCACTAGAAGAGTTCCCCACGCATTGCTGCGGGTATGCAGGACAAAATATGAATGAATTTGATTATCTGCTAGCTTTATTATACAAGTGAAAATAATACAGAAATTAGATGGACATGAGAGTTTGATACTGGATGGAGTCATCATGGAAGTGGCTTGGTGTATTAAAAGAACCTAGTGGAATGCCTCTTGATGGCCTAGCGGCTTGGCAACTAATACAATTTAATATTTGAAGTTACTCCTCATGGTGTACTTAGACTTGGTGGGGTCCTCGTGATGACATGGCTTCATAAAATCGCAAAGAAATACGTTAGCGGGGGTTTGTCTATACAAGAGCCATAGATTGTCATATTCCCCGCGAGCACTTACATATGAGATTTTAAATGTTTTGGAGAAAACTCCATTTTGCAAGATGGATTGTAAGATCGCGTTCGATTTTGTGGTTTTTGGGTGTTGATGTTCCGAGGATATCCCCAACTCCAGGAACACCTTGCGAAGTTTGAGTTCAATCGGAATTGATTTGAATCTGATATGTTTCCTGTAGATCTAGATCCAATACTTCTGACTACGAATTTTGAGGATATATCATAGTTTCTGGATACCATTTGGATGTATTTTCTATTTTTCTCCTAAAGTTACACATGTTGCACGGACATTGTCCGGTTTGCTATCAGAGCTGTCTGGTTTGAACTGTGTTTTTGTGCTTTTCGCTGGTTCTTACTTGTTTAGCTTCCACATCTCTATTGTGGTTAGTAGTTGGCCTGTGTGTTATTTTAGAGAGTTTGGGTCTTCAAGTTCTTTGGAGTTGGAATTTGAATTTGAGGCCAGTTTCTCATTAGAGAAATTTGAATTGGCTCTCATTCTCCCCTCACTGATCGCCTGCTCGGTTCTTCATAGACCACCTTCCTGCATGCAGCAGCCTCTCACTAAATATATAAATATTACAGTCCAACAAGAAAGGACTGGCATTTTTTCTTTCGAAATCTTTATTTTTCTTTGCTTTGCTTCATGGGCCTTTCCAGCCACCAAAGCATATACATATAGGCCAACGTAATCAAGCCAATGCATTGATAAATAGCTAAACAGAGAGAAAAGGTCTGAATAGATTAAGAATGGTTTAAGGTTGAACACAAAATTGTTTATTAGATTTTTATTATTTTCTGAAAATAGCCAAAACCGTCGTCGTAAGTGCCGGCAAAATTTTATTTTATCTATGATTTCACCTTTTCTTTTAGATTGTCCCACGCATGACAGCTAACATAAGCGTCCAAAAAGAGTGATCGACGTGGCTTACAAACCATAAATAACATTAAAATAGACACAAATGAAAATTCAAATAAAAAATGAGAAGGCTACCAAACCACAAATAGCGATTTTTCAATAATATCTTGAACCCTATTCATGTACATCAAAATAGCACTATCGTCCCTCTATTGTTGTGAGAGTAATGGAATTCATGGAGTTGTTTTCATCCCTTATTTGCTCCATACCACCACCCCTCTGCCCATAGTGCCCAGGATTATTTGGCGCTGGTAATGTGGTGCTTCCATTATCTAGACTATAGACAATAGATGACATAAGTGGCCTATCAACAGGGTTTTCCTGAACGCACAAGAGTGCCACATGAATGCAAAGCAAGATCTCATCTAGCAAACAAGTATCCATAATAGATGGGTCAGCTAAATCTCTTGCCGTCCCCTCTTTCCACATGTTCCAAGCCTGAAACAACCGAAATAATAATAATTTGATTTGCAGTAAGCTAGAGCATCTAGACTCTTAATTTTGTTTATAACTTCAAAAAAAAGGCATATACTCACATAGACTATTAGGTTTTGAAAACCCATGGCGCTACTAATTGAGCTTCTCCTTGTACCGGTAACAACCTCTAAGAGTAGAACACCAAAGCTATAAACATCAGTCTTGATGGAGAAGACGCCTTCCATTGCATACTCCGGGGCCATGTAACCACTGTTTGGTCATTTTGAGTCCACGTATTATTTTATAGAAGTTTAATTGAATTACTTTTTTTAGTAATTTATTGAAATGATTACTTACTATGTTCCAACAACACGACGAGTGTTTGCATTTTCCTGGCTATCATTGAATATCCTTGCCATGCCAAAGTCTGCTATCTTTGGCCTCATCTGTGCATCTAACAAAACATTAGCAGCCTTGAGATCTCTATGAATTATTGTCAATCTTGAATCTTGGTGGAGGTAGAGTAGTCCTCTTGCAACCCCTTTAATTATGTTAAATCGGATTGGCCAATCCAACATCATTTTCCTTGAATTATCTGCATGAAGATTAAAGTGATTCCACTTATATTTTTAGTTATTATATGCTATATCTAAGAGCTTGTGATGTGACACATACCAAAAAGGGTAGCATCTAAGCTTCCATTAGGCAAGTATTCATATATTAGTACTTTCTCATGAATGTCAACGCTGCAACCAAGAAGTCGAACCAAGTTTCTATGTTGCAATTTAGCAATGAGAATGACTTCATTCCTAAATTCTTTTGATCCTTGCTCAGAATCCTTGCTTAGTCTTTTGATAGCAGCTTCGTGGCCACCTAGAATTGCCTGCAGAAAAAGTAAGGGCAAAAACTAAGATTTGAGTTCATAGTATAGACAATCCAATGTAATTTGTCCACCAACCTAGCTATGCTCATCACCTAACATATACAAATATTCGAATTTTTGTATGAATTTTGTAGCTACAACTAACCAAATTTTCTGATTTTTGTGTGCTCTCTCTCCCTCTCCATATTCTAACATAATATTTGTGTATATTATCTGTGATCTCTATACTGTTGTAGTTTACTATTTGTTCTATACTCCCTCTATTTACATGTTATTTGTCATTTTACCTCTAGGGATGAGAATTAAGAAGGGTCGAAAAGATATAGTGCACAAGAAACAAGGAGAGGTAGACATAGAGATCTATTGGAATAGAGAGGTGCATTGAAAAGTGAGAATAAGAAACAATTGGGGACAACTTTAGAAGGCTAGAATGACTCGTGTTATGGGACATCATATCATATCATATACTACAATAAAGTTAAACCCTACTAGATATTTCTCTCAACATGGAAGCTATCCACATCAACAATCCACTAGAAGTTTTAATTATAGAGATTTCTCTCAACATGCAAACTATCCACGTCAACAATACACTTAAAGTTGCAATTATGGCCAACTAGCACATATAATTATGATAGTTTCTCTTCATACGATGACATGTATTTAGTTGTCCACAATGATGTATCAAACCATTCACTAAAATTAATTTAAGATAATTGCATTCATATAACTAGTCTATTTTTTAAAAATTATCTGGAATACTAGTAGTAACGTGCGGAGTATCCACCTAGTATATATATGTAGTAGTAAGTACATAATTGAAACTAACATCAAGTCAGTGTAATAATTATATATGACTAGAACTAATAAGAGGAAAATAAGGTTGAATTAAGTGATTACCTTATAAACTTTGCCAAAACCCCCTTGTCCAATCTTACATGCCTCTGAGAAATTGCATGTTGCGGCCACGATATCCTCAAATCTAACAGAGAGGAATTCAGAGTCCGGGGCATGGTTTCCATCTTCAAGTTGATCATCCGATATACTCATGCCATCCGAAGTTAGCTTCTTGTGCTTTGCTCCATAACTTGTTTGACCTGTTCAACATATTCTATAACCACCCCTTCGAAAGAGTAGAATAGCTAGAGACACGTTTAAGAATGCAGGTATGCAGTGTTGTACCTTTGGCTTTGAACTTGAAGCATGCAAGGAAAATGCCAGTTAGTATGAGCATGCCACTCAACAAAACTGCAGGGAGCACAATCTTTAGCGTGTTGCTCTTTGGCCTCGTACCTGTGTTTTTGAAGTCAGTCCAGACTCCAGGATCTTAATGCATTGCATATATATAGTACAAATTTATCACCAGATGATAAAACCTGTTGCACACCTGCGTTCAAGCGTGGAATCCGGAGGTACAAAGTGTCTGGGCCAGCAGCCATCTCCGTGTCGATCAATTCGCCGGCCCACAGCAAGCACCTCGTCCGGTCCATCGTTCTGCTAGTGCTCAGATTGGCGTATGCATACGCCACGCACGAACAGTTTTTGGCGCACTCTGCTTCGCACTCCTGCAAGGTCCGGTTCTTGACGTGCACGAACTTGTCTGGCGATTTCATGTCCGGCAAGGCCAAGAAATGGTCGTCGCCGCACCGGAGCTCCTCCTTTCGCCGGCACCCCTGAGAGAACCTGCCGTTGCTCCAATCTTCTAAGGCCGTCGGCTCAAAACCGTCGAGGCACCTGCACATCGCGGGACGGGGATACACCGAGTTGTCGCAGAAGCCGTTCGGGCCACAGTGGGCGTAGCTGCTGCACTCGCCAGCCGTCCAATCCCAGAGGAGGGTCCATGCGGACAAGCTGCTGTTCCAGGTTTGGAACCTGTACACGCCGGAGTCTGTGAGCACGTACCTTGTATGCGCCGCGGCGGCGCCCTCCGAGAAGCTGAAGGCTACGTAGACTTCGTCCTGGGTGCTGACAACGGTGAGGTAGGTGACGGTGCTGGTGAGCGCTGGGTTGTACTGGTTGATAACTAACTCGCCCGTCCATGGCCAGCTGCGCCAGATCGGGCGCGTTCCGTTCCAGACGAATATCTGGAGGGATGTCTCTGGGTCCATGCCGAAGGAGAAAGTTCCCGGAGATGGGTCGTCGGGGCTTTTCCACGAGACCAGCCGGTCGCCGGCGCGCGTCTTGTAGTTGAACCGGATCTTCATGCCGGGGATGAACGTGTCGGTCGGGTGATCGAAGCTCTGCCACATGGTGACGCCGTCCGGAGACCGGATGATGAGGTTGCCGGTGTTCAGCAGCACCGCCGCAGTGTTGCTGGCTGCCGCAGCTGCACCGGCGACGTTGGTCGTCCAAAGAACACGGCCGTCGCCGCCGGACAGGACGAGATTGGAGGTGTTGGTCAGGGACAGAGCCGGTGCCGAAGAAATAGTACTGGTGTTGTTTGTGACGGGGGTTTCTCTGTTGGCGACCCACACGACGGTGAGCCTGGGGATGTCATTGTACCAGATGCCAAGGTACAGTTTGCCCGAGGCGGAGTTGGTGGGGGAGAAGAAGCCCAAGGCGAAGCTGCCGCCGTCGGACACGATGGTGGTGTCAGGGGAGAGCGGCTTGCCGGGGACGAGCCGGTCATCGGTGGCACACGGTGATGCCAGCAGGAGGAATACAGTGGCGTACCTGATAACTAGCCAAGCCATTGAGCACCTTTGCTTGCAATGCGTTGACGAGCTGAATTCGTAGAGACGATGCGTGCTGATATGCTAGCTAGTAGAGTAGGTAGCCTTGTTACGCACGTATCTGCATCCCAAACTTGGTCTATGGCTTGGCAAATGATGTCAATTCTTCTCCCTTTTCTTTTCTTTTCTCTCTTTTTTTTTGTTTGGCATTGATTCCTTCTCCTCATTTTTCTTTTTTTTTAATTTTGGCATCGATAACAAAACCCGGTTGAATTCTTATCGGAACTAACAAAAATAATCTCCCCAACGTCATGTTTTTCCTATGGATTCAGACGCATCTTATGGTTGACATTTCAGTTGTCCGCGTCGGACTGGTTAGTTAGTTAGAATGGCGCTGTCATTGGTGCCTAACTAAAATAGTGACGAGAGTTCAGTAACTGGTTTTGGACTTTGGACCAAAGTGCCTATTTTTAGATATCATGGTTTTGGTGATGACGACCAGTCAATACGGACTAACATGTGTAAGATGCATTGTTTTTGGTGATCATGATGGCGACCATACTGTGGATGCAAAGGACACGGGTGGAAAGGAAATTGGAAAACAAACGTGAAGATATCAAGAAAATAGAAGAAATTAACCGGCCGGACGGTCCACATATGAAAATGAGAACCATGTATAATGTTTGTCTGATGGGCTGAGAGCACCGTGCAATTTCACAACAAGAGCAAAGAAAGAAGCACCGGACATTGAGTCAACCGTTGAACGGTCAACATAAGGAAGGGTATGGGCTTAGAGTTTTTTTGGCAAAAAATAGTCATTTTGGTACTCAAACTGCTATTGATTGAAGCTCGTTTTAGTCCTTGAACTTTCAAAATATCCAATTTAGTTCCTGAATAACTAATTTGAAAATCAATCTCATCTCTCTCCTTAATTACTTGCCACGTGTCCCAAAGTACGTGTGAAATGTCATTGATACCCCTTGCTCCATCCTTTAGCAACCGGCCATAGTTTCAAGCTATCATGATTTTTTTTCAAAAAAAAAATTACTAGTAAGATCAGGAACAAGGATGCTTCTCTAACAACGAAGTACACACAATATTGGAATGCAGCAATTTGATTAATCATTCTCTCTTGAGAACTAACCTGCCAAAGATTATACTCTTTAAAATGGGACTCCATTATTGTGTATTGCATTAATGAGATCCAAGTGTAATATCAGTTCCCCTACGGTATTGAACAGATTGGAATACACTTAGGCTATCCCAAATGGTATTGAACATATTAGTTCCCCTGCGGTGATCAGAATAATATATCAGATTAAGTGTAATGTGAAATAGAGAAAAGTAAAGGTAACTCAACGGCGGCTGTTGAAGGATGGAGGAGCGATGGGCAACGCCGACATTTCTCACATACTCTGGGACACGTGGAGAGTAATTAAAGGGGAGGGATGAGATCGATCCTGCAAATCGCTTGTTCAGGGACTAAATTGAACACTTTGAAAGTTGAGGGACTAAAACTAGCCCTAGCGAATAGTTTAGCGATGAAATTGACTATTTTGCCTTTTTTTTAAAGAAAAGGAAACTGGTGACCAATAGCTCCCCAGCGCAAAACATATATTAAAACCAAACACGAAAGATTACACCCTGGGGCAGGTGACTTAGCCAAAAGGTAACTAGAGCGGCACTACTGTATAGAGCCAAAGGGCAAAAGGAAACATAAATTACAAGCTATTGAGCCAATTCATTACAAAAAGGTGAAAAACTGAGTTGATCCTATGCAAATGAAGTTTAACTTCATTTTTTAAAGACAACTTCCAGGTCACCAAGGATGGAGTAGTGCCATTGAAGATCCATGCATTTCTTTTATTCCCTATGCTATGAACCACGTACACTGCAATCATAAAAATTTCTAGAGTTGTTTGCCGTTCTTGTTTGCCCTTCCCTTCCTGTGCTCTTTTGGAGTTTTTGTGTGAATCTTTTGGTCTGAGTTCTTCCACTAGTTTGGTTCATTGGCATATATTCCCCGCAAACACTTGAATCTGAGATTTTGAGTATTTTGGAGAAAACTCAATTTTTGCAAGATGATTTTTGAGATCACTGTTTATTTTGCGCTTTCTAGGTGTTGATGTTCTAAGGATATCCTCTCACCTCCGAAACACCACTGCAAAATTGAGTTCGGTCGTAGTTGATTTGAATCAGATATGTTTTCTACGAGCTTTCATTCACCCCATCTCTAGTCACTGTTCGGTCCTTCACTGACCATCTCCCCGTGCGCATTAGCCTCTCATTAAATATATAATGTTGTAGTCTGACAAGAAAGGATCAACTGACTTTTTCTTGTGAATTTTTTTTTGATGAAACCTTGCGAAATCTTTTAGGTTTGCTTTGCTTCATGGGCCTTCCTAGACACCAAATAAAAGCATATATCTTGGCCCTCGTGACTTCTTTCCTCACGTGAGCCTCTCCTACCACTCTAGCACAATCAGTTCTGACCAAGTGAATGATCTTATCCTTTTATATTAACTTTAAACAAATCTTATATTAATATATTTAAGTCCACAAATGATTACAAATGAAATTTTGAACTATGAAATTTTAGATCTCAGCGAACATTTAGCTCCATTAGATGATCATGGGTGACGGGATGAGGATTGTCCGGCGAAATTATATTCTCTAGCTTGATTATACAATCAACGACGTCAGAGTACTTTGCTTAGTGATTGACCCAGACAAAATTAATTAGGGCTACGTCATTTGTCACGAAGAAGATTGATTGAGATTTGGCAAACGCGTAGGGCCTGATTGCTGGTTGCCTGCATTAGCATGTAAGAGTCTTCTGCAAACTTGCACACAGTGCTCAAATCAGGCCCAATGTAACAGTAGCTAGTATGACAAATTTGATAGCATTAACAATGCAGATTTACATAATCCCTGTTTTTTATCAAATGATTGTCATATATGTGGAGAAAATGGCCTACCTTCCCTCTAAAGTTGAAGGAGTTACACTGTTCTTTGAATTCTGAGTAGTGCCTCTTACCTGCTGTTTTACTATGTTATTAGCATGCGCAAAATATGCAGATTTATTTGGAATGGCAAGAGTGCTATTTCCGTTCTCCAAGATGAACACCACAGATGACATAAGTGGCCTATCGTTGGGGTTATCCTGCAAACATAGAAGGCCTACATGGATGCAAAGCAAAGCTTCAGCAGATATGCAACTCTCCACTATACTTGAGTCTATCAAATCCTTTGCCTGCCCATTCATCCACAAATTCCATGCCTGGATATAAACCAACAAAATAATTGAGGTTGTGGAACTTTATTATAAAGTGCTTCCAATAGTCAGAAAAGCATATATTCACATATACTATAAGGTTTTCAAAGTCTATTGCGTGATCAATTGAGCATATCTTCACGCCACTTACAATTTCCAACATCAATACACCAAAGCTATACACATCAGACTTGACAGAAAATATGCCTCTCATTGCATATTCAGGAGCCATGTAGCCGCTGCAAATGTTTTACCACAAAGAATAATGAAGTAGGTGTTTTTCTGTGAATTAAGATAACTATGTGGTAATTTCAGAAAAAAAGAACTACTCACTATGTTCCAACGACTCTCTTTGTGTTCGCGTCATGTTGGTTGTCCCCAAACATCTTTGCCATACCAAAGTCTGCTATCTTGGGTTTCATCTTTTCATCTAGCAAAACATTGCTTGCTTTGAGATCTCTGTGAATTATCCTCAGCCTTGAATTTTGATGGAGGTACAGAAGCCCTTTAGCAACTCCTTTGATTATGTTGAACCGTGTTGGCCAATCTAGCTCTAACTTCCTTGTACTACCTACAAACAATGGCAACTATATCCCATAAGTACGCAACCAATCGGTTATGTTGAACCCTGAAGCTGTAATGTGATACTGTAAGATCATACTGAAAAGAAGAGCATCTAAGCTTTTGTTAGGCATGTACTCAAACACCAGAAGCTTTTCATCTCCCTCGATGCAGCAACTGATAAAGCTAACCAAATTTCTGTGCTGCAGTTTGGCAATCAAGACAACTTCATTTCTGAATTCCGCTATTTCTTGTGTGGAATCCCTGTTGAGCCTTTTGATGGCAACTTCTCGACCATCTAGCTTTGCCTTGTAAATTGAAGTAAAAGATGAATTAAGATACTAATTCAGTGTTAGTGCGACTACAATTTGCAGGCTAAAAATTAAATTAAATAGTTAATTACCTTGTAAACTTTTCCAAAACCTCCTTGTCCAATGATAAGTGATCTATCGAAGTTATTTGTCGCAGCTGTGATATCTTGGAAGCTTACAATTGGAAATTCAAAACCTTCAGTAGGATTTCTTTCTCCAGAGTACTCTGAAGTATTCAGGTCTCCAAGGACTAACAACGTCTTGTTCTTTCCCTCCTTTTGTTTTTTATTACCTACTTCCAAAATGTTATGAGCATTTCCTTCTTTTTACTTATGTGAAGGTAATAATGTAGAATAGTACTGCAAAAACGAATTCCCTGAGGCCCTGACCCCTCTCGTGAGTACAATATGTTGTAGAAGCGTAGAGAAGTAGAGCCGGTACCTTTGAACTTGAACCAAGAAAGGGAAGTGCCTGCTGTGAGTATCGGAATGCCACTTAACAAAACTACAGGAAGCGCAATCTTGACAGCACTGGTCTTTGCCCTTGTTACTGTGCAAAGTCATTGCAGGGAAAATTCGATGCAAGAATAATATAGCACATAATACAAGAATCAAATTAAGTTCATCTATATATATAGAATAGAATTATAGATAGATGAGATGAATAAGCACACCAGCATCCAAGCCTGCAGTCCGGAGGTACAGCGTGTCACTGCCAGCAGTATCAACGATCCTCTCTGTGTCAATCAACTCCTCTGCCCACACCAAGCACCCCATCCCGCCCATGGTGCTTGTGCTGCTCAAGTTGGCATAGGCGTACGCCACGCAGGAGCAGTTCTTGGTACACTCCATGGCACATTCCTCGAAGGTTCGGTTCTCGACGAGCACGAACTTGTCCGGCGGTTTTATCCCCGGCAAGGCCACGAAACCATCGTGGCCACACCGCAGGGCCTCCTTCCGATGGCACCCTTGGGAAAACCTGCCCCTGCTCCACTCTTCCAGGCTCGCCGGCTCGAAACCGTCGAGGCACTTGCACGTCGGAGTCTTCGCCGTCGGGGCAGTCACCGTGCCGTCGCAGTAACCGTACGGGCCACACTGGCCGTAGAAGTCGCACGCGTTGGCCGGCCCCTTGCCGACGACAGCCCAGTCCGACGATCCCCAGCTCTGGAGCTGGTACTCGCCGGAATAAGTCAACACGAACCTGGTGTGCGCGCTGCCGTCGGGGAGGCTGTAGGCTAAATACAACTCCTCCCCGGTTTTGACGACCGCCAGGGAAACCATGACGACCCTGGTGCCGGGGTTCACCTGGAACTGGCCACTGATGGCCGCGTAGCCCGTCCACGGGGCGGTGCGCGCCACCGGACGCGTCCCGTTCCAGATGAACGCCTGCATGAGCGTGCCTGGGTCCAGGCCATAGGTGAAGCTCCCTGGCGAGGGGTCGTCAGCGCCTCTCCAAGAAACCAGGCGCTCGCCGTCTCGAGACGTGTACCTGACCCGGATCTTCATGCCAGGGAGGAACGTGTCGCCCGGGTGCTCGAAGCTCTGCCATACGGTAGTTCCGTTCGGGGATCGGACGACGAGGTTGCCAGTGTTGAGAAGCACCGCGGCGGCCGCTGCTTCGGAGGAACCCGAGACGACGCCGGTGACGTTGGTCGTCCAGAGAACTCGGCCGCTGGCGTCGGACAGGACGAGGTTGGAGGAGTTGGTCAGGGTCAGGGATGGTGGTGCAGAGGAGCTGCCGTTCGTTGCCGGGTTTCCTCTGTTGGCGACCCACACGGCGGTGAGCTTTGGGATGTCGTTGTACCATATGCCAAGGTACAGTTTGGCAGGAGTGGAATCAGCGAGGGAGAAGAAGCCCAACGCGAAGACGCCGCCGTCTGAGACGATGGTGGTGCCGGGAGCAAGCGGCTTGCCCAGGACTAGACGGTCGTCGGACGCACTGTGCGGCAGCAGAACAAGGGGAAGGACAGTGGCGTAGGTGATGGAGGACCAATCCATATCTGAGTCGAATTCTGACACGCTTATGCTTGCTGTTGCTGATAGCTGATACTAGCTTGTTGTTGAGCAGGGATCAACCATAGACGAGTGATATTACTTGATTCGCGGGCGAATGATTGGAGCCTAATTGAAAAAAAAGTACAGATCACGTTTGTCAACCAAAAAAAATATATAGTACAAAATAGGATGCAACTATATTTATATAATATATATAATAGATATCATTATATTAATTAATCATACGACATGTTTATTTCCTATTCAAAGTACTAATACTATTTGTTTATAAATTTAATTAAACTTAAAATCAAATAACCTCTTCAAAAAAAAAAAAGATGTGTTCTTTTTTCAAACGGAGGGAGCACCAGCCGTCAAAGTTTCTGTACCTACAATTTCTGAATGAAATTAACAAGTACAATCACGGAAATCATGTGTAGCAGAGTTGGACGGAGACAAGTAACAAGATAGTCATATATGTACAGTAGTATACTCCATATGTTGCTTCAGTGCAAAGGAAAGGCCGAAAGGGTAGCTCCTCTCTTTTTTCCTCAAAAGGAGCTTATCGATCAAATTATAACATCAAATATTTGTAACATACTCCCTTTGTCCCTTTTATTAGTTGTCACCGTTGTTGTGCCCGCCACAAACTTGATTTGTAAAAAATACGTGTAATATTTTTATCTCTAAATAAATTTATTAAAAAATTAGGTTCAAAAATCTTTTCAATGACACTAATTATTTAGTATAAATATTAATATTTTTAAATATATAATTACCGACAGTTGTTTCTCAAGAAGCGCAAACACCAGTTATTTAAAGGCAGAGGGAGTACTTACAATAGTTTTCGAGTTGTTCCAATCAAACACATCAGATTAGTTGTAATTACAGTATGCTATAATGATGTATATTCCCTTTTGATGTGAACTGGGTTTCCCGATCTTCCGTCAGTTCAAGATAACTATCGATTTGGTCGGAGAGAGACACACCGATCCGGCTTCAGATCATAAAGACCCAAACCCTGCAACCTTAGCACCACTTCTCCTCTGGTTATCAATCGTGTCACAATCCGGTTGACCTCGCCAAGAAGGCTAATCCCTGCTGCGAATCGAAGAACACAAGCAAGAATAAGATAAAACGCAACTAAGATTGAAGTGACAATTGCGGATATATGATTCAGCACACGAATGTGGGGTTTCACAAACCGATAACGACGACTGTTCAATAACAGATTGATCTAAAGCAAAACCCAAACTCTAACTTGGGTGGAGGCTACTGACTTAAAGACTCTAGGGTCGTGCAAGACCCCCTGGACGCACCCCTATTGGGTTCCAACTCGATACACGGCCCAAAGACCAAAATACGACGTCGCAGCGCCAGAACAGATTCTAAATGTCAACTTGCACGGACGATTTCTGATGACTCCAGATGAATTTGGGCCCCCAATAGGACTCATTGGAAAGGTCTTCTCATCAGCTTTCTTTAGAGTATAAGAATGTCCAATTCCGAGTCCGTATGTGGCCTGGGCGACTGTTTTAGTGCTGACTGGTCCTGGAGCCCGAGATGGACTCGAACTTGACATGTATTGGGCCTCCAACTTGGCTTGGACGCCCTTGCTGGCCTCCAAAGGTGGTGGCCAGGGTGAAGGACGTTCTAGGGCTTCCTTGATGTGTACTCCATCTTCTTTGGGCGTGCTTCCACTTGGGCCAGGATCCCACGGATGTATTCCGAGCCCATGACGATGAAGTAGCACCCAGCAAATACAGCAGCAGTTTATCTTGATGATTCGGATGCCTTCCTGATGTGATATTGAGGTGGGACTAGATCTATTGGAAAGCTTATCAAAGAACCTTTCCAACAAGTGCTGATTCACCTCAATTGCATTTCGGACGGATGAGTTATAGCCTTCCCAATGAAGCATTGTTAGGCTGCCGACGAACCGAATGCAGGACTTTGATGAGCTAGCACATTGAAATACATTTATACCTGCAAACAAATAGTGACATGTACATGTGGAACCAAGTGAGTTGCACCAAAAGTCACTATGCGAATGTAGAACCAGGGTCACCTTATCAATGGTCGTATCTGAGGGTTTCATGTCCTCATCATTCTCCCCTTCTTGACAACAAACCGTCCTCGGTTTGAGTTTAGTTGGATGACAAGTTCTAGGTTGTAGCCAACATTGCTCCCCTTCTTAAAATTTTACCTGTTTCTTTATAACAAAACTTGTGGATCTTGACATGACATGATTATTTATATTACATCCCTCTAACTGATCATTTGTTTGCGTGGCAAAAGGAGATTTCAGATTTAAACAAATATAGACAAGATGCACCATATATTCTCCTTTACAATTATATTTGCCAATAAAATGATATGTACAATTCGACAACCATGGCAGTTTAGCACATTTAAATTTCTCTTCCAAACTATTAAGAGCACACAAAGTATCAAACTCTATATAACCCAAAGTATTTAGAGAAAACAATAATTTCTGCTCATCTTTTTTTGTATTAATTGGAAACAATTTCTTATTTTCAGCACAAGTATTTTCTCCCAAAACAAAGGAGTCATGCTCTTTCACAAGTTGTGGCATAGGGATAAATATAGCACTATCACATAACTCTTCTTTATCACAAAAATTAGTAGAACATTCATCATGTGACATAGGTAAATCAATTGAAGGTCTTACTATAGAATTATTAGCATCACTAGTGTCCTTTAAATGTTGCTCTATTGTAGCATGAGTGGTGGACAATTTTAGCACATCAAGAGAGCTCTTACCTGAGACATTTACGTTTTATTTTTCTATCACCTTATCTTTAGGCTTCAAAGTGGAAGTGGGGTGTGGTGGTGGTGTGGAAGTGGGGTGTGGTGGTGGTGGTGAAGATGCTGCGGCAACTACCGCGGTAGAAGCTACCACTTGGGTGCTTATCATGGTCTCAACCTTTGCAATTGTTTGTTCCATTCTTGCTAATACCCGGTTGCTTTTGTTGTCAATGTCGATCTGGTTCTTTTGCTGATAACCCTGTAAATCTTTTTGTGCAAACAAAGCAAGCTGGAACAAACGGTTGACAGTATAGAACTCCTTTTTAAAAACAATATCTTGTATGTCATGTCTCAAACCACCAAAGAAGTGAACAATTTTATCTTCCGTGTCTTCTACCATCCCACATCGTATTCTACACCTTTGAAACTCATCATAATATTCTTGGACAGACATATTACCTTGCTCTAAGCACTATAATTTCTTGTGCAAATCACGTTTATAAGAAAGAGGAACAAATTTGTCACGCATTGCTTCTTTAAGTCTATCCCATGATTGAGGTTGTTGATGCAAATTGCCTAGCTCTCGCCACCAGAATTGAGCAAAATACGTAAATTCACTAGTAGCATGTTTAACTCTATCTATCCCGAGAACTAGATGGGTGTTAAATTCTTGTTCTACAACCATCTCCCAATCAAAATATGTGTCTCCATCATAAAGTCCAGAATAGGATGGAATGATAAATTTACCTATCTTACCATGATGATTAGAGTTTATATGTGATGGTTGGTTGTTGTCCATTCGGTCCATCCTTGTAAACTTTTGCTCCATGGTTTCCTGCAATCAACTTTTACAGAAACACATTGTTGATATTGTTAGAAATCAAATTAAATCCCTATCAACTTTTATGGGTTGGTGGAATCACTCCCTCAAACCCGTCTTACCGAGTTCTTACCAAGTTCTTACCGACACAAACAGTGGATGGTGACCGGTGGCTTGGTTGTGATACCTGTGAAGAAGTGGCACCAAGATTGCAAGGATCTTTTTCTGTAACTATCTGAAGTATATATGTGGAGCTTTGGGAGGCTTAAAATATGGTAGCAAGGAAAAACAATAATTTAATTCAGAAATTGCAAGATTGAAAAGTTATCCCAAGCTTGTCTGGTGTCGTCGGCCTAAACTCATCCTGGACCTAGTTTAAGCGAGCACAACACAACTCAGCACAAGGACTCAAAAGGATGCAAGCACTTCTGAATTTTTTTCACTCTTTTTTTATCCCTTTTTTGTCTTTTTTTTTCTTTTTAATCCTTTACTTTTTTGGTGCGGCTTTTTCTTTATTTTTTTTGCACCTCTTGCCTTTTATATATATATTTTTTGTCAGAATGCCGCAAGGTACAAGCTTCAAATATATCCTGTTGTACAATCTAATATGACGCAAGACTCAAATCCAAAGGATCCTAGCACGATGTCTAGGCTCAATAGCTATCCAGAAACCAATCGTGTATGCTAAAGAAGAATCCAAGTTAAACTTGATTTCTATAATATAAGGAAATAACAAAACTTTCCTATTCCTTGTCTCACGTAAGATTGAACTTTCTTTTTGCTCGAAACTTACACAAGGAACCAGAAACAATTAATCTATTACTCCCTTTTCCTTCTAATGATCACACGTTCTCAAATATGGATGATAAACCTGACGTATTTTTCTTTTCTCACGTAGAACCAAAAGTAACACTTCTTTCTTTTAACACAAAAGACAGGGCAGATGAGTACAGAACTAAAGACTCAAAACAAGTTCTAAAATGACCAACACGAAGACACTACAAGGGACGACCGTTCAATAACGCAAACTGAAATAAAATAACTGCAGAGGCACAACGGTTTATAGGACAAGGGGAAAACAAGGATTAACACAAATATTTTTGTAGGGCAATTTTCTGGATTTATAGGACGAACAAAACACAACTAATCTAGGGTAAATGTGAACTTGACGGTATACCTTAGCTCTGAATACCACTTGATATGAACTGGGTTTCCCGATCTTCCGTCAGTTCAAGATAACTATCGATTTGGTCGGAGAGAGACACATCGATCCGGCTTCAGATCACAAAGACCCAAACCTTGCAACCTTAGCACCACTTCTCCTCTGGTTATCAACCGTGTCACAATCCGGTTGACCTCACCAAGAAGGCTAATCCCTACTGCGAATCGAAGAACACAAGCAAGAACAAGATAAAATGCAGCTAAGATTGAAGTGACAATTGCGGATATATGATTCAGCACACGAATGTGGGGTTTCACAAACCGATAACGGTGACTGTTCAATAACAGATTGATCTAAAGCAAAACCCAAACTCTAACTTGGGTGGAGGCTACTGACTTAAAGACTCTAGGGTCGTGCAAGACCCCTTGGACGCACCCCTATTGGGTTCCAACTCGATACACGGCCCAAAGACCAAAATACGACGTCGCAGCGCCAAAACAGATTCTAAATGTCAACTTGCACGGATGATTCCCCATGACTTTGGATGAATTTGGGCCTCCAATAGGACTCATTAGAAAGGTCTTCTCATCAGCTTTCTTTAGAGTATAAGAATGTCCAATTCCGAGTCTGTATGTGGCCTGGGCGACCATTTTAGTGCTGACTGGTCCTGGAGCCCAAGATGGACTCGAACTTGACATGTATTGGGCCTCCAACTTGGCTTGGACGCCCTTGCTGGCCTCCAAAGGTGGTGGCCAGGGTGGAGGATGTCCTAGGGCTTCCTTGATGTGTACTCCATCTTCTTTGGGCGTGCTCCCACTTGGGCCAGGATCCCACGGATGTATTCCGAGCCCATGACAGCGAAGTACCACCCAGCAAATACAGCAGCAGTTTATCTTGATGATTCGGATGCCTTCCTGATGTGATATTGAGGTGGGACCAGATCTATTGGAAAGCTTATCAAAAAACCTTTCCAACAAGTGCTGATTCACCTCAATTGCATTTCGGACGGATGAGTTATAGCCTTCCCAATGAAGCATTGTCAGGCTGCCGACGAACCAAATGCAGGACTTTGATGAGCTAGCACATTGAAATACATTTATACCTGCAAACAAATAGTGACATGTACATGTGGAACCAAGTGAGTTGCACCAAAAGTCACTATGCGAATGTAGCTCGACGCGAGGCCGCCCAAGTCAAGGATGAGCTCCGGCGGGCCAAGGAGGAAGTCGACGCGGCCAAGGGCGAAGCGGAGAAGGCCAAGAGTGAGGGCGCTCGCACCCAAGAGCACGTCAGGCTGCTCATGGAGGAGGCTCGAGACTCTGTGGAGCGTATCCGCTCACTCGAGGCTGATCTGGCTTAAGTCTCCACGGTGCGCGACACCCTCTCCGCCTTGGTCAAGGAGGAGAAAGTTCAAGTCGATAGCCTGGATGCCGAGCTTGAGGTGATGAAGGCTACCCTTCGAGAGAAGGAGGAGGCTATCATCTTGGCTGGTGGCACCCTCGAGACCCTCCGGTGCGAGAAGGTGGAGGTGACCCGGGCTTTCAAGGAGGCCCAACGGGAGCGAGACGAGGCCCGGCAGGAGCGCGACGCCACGCTGGAGGACCCCGGCGCCCTCGAGACCCGCTGTGCCAGTAAGTTCCTCGGTGGGCTTTTGATCTTTTCCTTTTCGTATGACCTGTTTAACTCTATTTTATTTTTCAGGCCTTGAGGCCAAGCTGCTTTCCACCCAGACCATCGCCAAGGCGTTGCAGGAGAGCCTCGTGGTGGAGGGGGTGCTTCTCGGCAGACTCTGGGTCGCCATCAATAGGCTCTGCACCTCCTGGGAGACTGAGCCGGTCGAGGGGGCTGGAGAAGATGTCCCAGGGGCCGTGCTCATCAGCTGGCTCCACCACTTTGACGCCATCCTTCGGGATCGCGTACGGGAGGCGCTCCACACCAACGTGAAGCGGGCGCTGGCGGTGATTTCTTCTGGCTTCATCTTCGACATGGATGTCGTCGCCCAAGGCTTCATCCTCGATATCTCAAAGACTGACGCCGAGAACGAGGAGCGATGCCGAGGGCTGATCTAGGATGCCGAAAGGCCGGGGGAAGCGCTGGCGAAGCTGTTCAAGGATGAAGTCCTCCCCCGCGAAGATGAAGGGTAGGCCGTCAAGAGGGGCAGCCCATGTAAATAAGTTAGTTTTTGTAACTTATATTCAATGTGGCTTCGAGGGCCTTTAAAACTGTCATATCTCATTTTAAAGGACTAAAATAAGATATATAAAAGTCTTATATGCGCCCCAGAATGTCGCACACATAAGTTGACAAATTACAAATAGTATCAAACCAGAGTTTATTACATAGCGTACAAATATCATAACGATATTGTCTTTAACAAGAATAAGACATAACTATAATATCTCTAGAAGATGACTCCACCACAGGGACAAGTCAACTGGTTGACACAAGCTAGTAGTCGTGTCGGTAACTCTCACTCCAATCTTGATCTGTTACCCATCCGGGATTTTCCAAATAAAGAAATAAAACAAGTGTAAGTACATACGTACTTAACAAGCATAGCAAGGGTTCATGAGGCTCAATGAAAGTTGACATGGTTTTACTGCAAGTAGCTTTTAGTGTATGTCCAGTTTTAGCAATTAGCATCAAGGTAAAAGCACTTCCCATAACCTCATGATCATATAAACATGATTATGAATATAATGAAAAACATCTTTAACATGTAGCACAATTTGGGTTGACGATCCATTTGTTCCATAAGAATCCCATGGCCGCCCTAACCGTGGGCACGGATGATATATCGGTTTAACTCTGCGCAGAGGTGTACACTTTCACTGTGAGTCGTGAATTGCCCTTCTGCCCGAGGTAGCAAGTCTCTTAGCCCTCTACCGAGGAGGACCGACAGGGTTCACTATAAAGCCTTTCATAGGTTCGTCTAACAAATTAGGGTCACAGGGTCATTGAATATAGCAAACCCCTCTCCCATTATGGCACATCCCAGTTATAACACATAATGAAGAGGCAGCCCTATACTCAACTCGCAGATCCTCTAATTCACTAGAAAAGGTCCTATGAATGACTAGAGCCATAGCCATATAGCCCTCACAGCTACACGTTATGTCCCGGATGATCACTTACAGTATGAACCTTATTGAAAACCATCTTTTCTTTAATTGCATAGTCATTAATCAGGTTACTTGATCATGGTTATAGAGCACTAGCATCAACTACCCCAATGCAATATCCCCAGTTATCAAGAAGGATGGTCCCAACTATACTTGCCTTCTTTAAAGTTCTCCTAAAGACCCTGCTGATCCTGAGAATCGAAGAACTCTTGATCCTCCAAGAATGTCTCACTCTCTAGATCGATCAACAATCAGCAGCACACAAGCATCGACAATCATACACGAGCAAACAAAAGACTTGAATTAGAATAGTACACCACATCATGAAATAGTTTGAAAAGAGTTGATAAAACTATTCTACATATTACTACGATCACACAGACGTAAAGATCACTAAAACGGAGCTAAAATGTGAAAGTTATGGACTTTACAAGATTTCCTATTATAAAATAATTAACTTAAAATAAAACTCAATTTTCAAATGTTGAAAATAAATCTAAAAGTGATACTAACAGGTAGATCATGAAATTATGAACCCAACACAACTTGAACGGATCGAATCGGAGCTAAAACGAAGAAGTTATAAGCATTGGAAAATAATGGCAAAATTGTAAATAGATGAAAACGTATTTCGAATCTGAAAAGGATAAATACATGTTCCAGTGAACAAAACGTATTCTTGGCTCTGCTAAAGGGAAAATACGCCTTCCAGTGGGTAAAGCGTATTCTGGGATCTGTTAGAAGAAACTACGCTTTCCAGAGAAGAAAACGTATTCTACTGAACACGCCAAGGACTCTTTAAAGAATAAACAGAAAGCCATGGGGTTTTCAGCAAAATTGCCAACCCGAAGGGGTACGGGCGACTCTGGGCCATTGCATCTGAGATGGATGGTCCAGATCAGCTCAGGACGATGACCCGCCGGAGACGACGACCGACGCGGCGGCGACCTTCGCCGGCGGTGAGAGAACCCCGCCGGAGTACATGAATCTAGGGGTACAGAGCTCTAATTGACCCGATACTTGGACCAAACTACTCTGGGGGTCACGGTGATCACTTCTAGTGTGAAGATGATGACTCGAGCAAACTAAGCCCGGCCGATGACCGATGACGGCGAAAGCGAGCTCGCCGGCGTATTCTAACCGAGTGCTACGAATCGCGACTCCACTAGAAACTGGCACCATACGACGCCGGGGCTCAAGACAAGCTTACTAGGGCAAAGATGGAGCTTGAGGTGGTCGGTGGTGAGCTAATTGCGATCAACGGCGGACAACGGCAATCTACGCACGAGAAATTAACACAAGGTGAGCATAACCGACCAAAATTGACCAGGCTATCTTGTTGCGAGATAGAACTTGAGCTGATGAGGCTACTTTCGGCAATATGTATCCGAATACGACGGCGAATTGGAGCTTTGAGTGGTGGCGACAGATTAGGGTTGCGGCGGAGCTTGAGCTAGGGCAAACAGTGCTAGGGTGCGGGGTGAGGTTTGAAGCGGCGGCTCGGCTCGCTATTTAAGGGCTCGATCTTGCTTGGAAAACATGGCGGACTACGTGGAGTCGGGGCGCCGACGGACTCAAGCTCGGAGTCCTAGTCAGACACGAGGTGAAAGATGACTCGGCGGACTCCACCTGTCGGCGACAGAGAGCGGGAGGGTGAGAGCACGGGCACGGATTAAGGCTTAAATAGCCTGGGGTGAGGGCGATGCGACCGGGCATGGACGTTCGGATCGACGCGTTGGAGTCGGGCTCATGTCTGAGTCAAAGGAGAATGAAGATGATGTGGGCTCCACCTATCAGTCACACGGAGGGAAGGACGCGGACGACGCGGTTGGCCGATGCGGCTTACCGATGCGGCTTACCGATGGGCTGTGGCCCTCGGCCCAAGATGAAGGCGACGGTGCGCGCGTGGCTGTGGCCTTGATGGGCCGGCCAAGGAGAAAGGGATGGGCCGAGAGAGTGGCCTGCGGGCCAGAGGGGAAGAGGGAGAGCGAGCAGGCTGAATGGGCCACTCGGGCCGAAAGGGAGGAGGGAGGGAAGGAATTCCTTTTTTTCTTTTATTCAAACTATTTTCAAAGGTATTTTCAAATAGATTTTGAAATCCAATTCAATTTCAACCAAATTCAAGCATCATAAAATAAAATATGCACCAACATGAATGCTCAACATGCTTCTTAACCTAAATTTGATTTTAATTTCATAAAAATTATTATTTTGCCTAGGTTAAATTTTCACCAAAATGCAAATTAAATCATTTTTTGACTATTTCAAATTCATGCAAATTTTAGGGTGTGACAATTCTACCCCCCTTAAAAGAATCTCATCCTCGAGATTGCGCTGCTTACTCAAAGAATCTCGGGTATGCCTTTCTCAAATCCTCTTCTCTTTCCCAAGTTGCCTCCGCCTCCGTATACCGATTCCACTGAACTTTGCACATCTTAATAATCCTGCTCCTGGTGACTCGTTCTATGGTTTCCAAGATCTTAACCAGATATGCTTCATAAGTCAGATCATCCTTTACTATAAGCTCCTCCAAAGGTATCTGCTCTACATCCGGTACACGCAAACACTTTTTAAGTTGCAACACATGAAACACATCATGTACACCCGCCAACTTCTCCGGCAACTCTAGTTGATAAGCCACTTCACCATGTCTTGCAATAATCTTGAAGGGACCAACATATCTAGGTGCTAATTTTCCTTTCATGTTGAACCTTCGCACACCCCTCATAGGCGATACTTTCAAGTAGACATAATCGTCCACCTCGAAGATAAGATCTCTCCTTCGAGTATCCGCATAACTCTTCTGGCGAGATTGTGCTATCCTTAGATTGTCTCTGATCATTCTGACTTGTTCTTCTGCCTCTCTAAGCGACTCGGGACCAAACTATTGTGTTTCCCCAGTTTGATTCCAGAACAATGGAGTTCTACACTTTCGCCCATACAAGGCCTCAAATGGTGCCATCTTGAGACTCTGTTGATAACTGTTATTGTATGAAAACTCAGCATAAGAAAAACTCTTATCCTAACTAGTTCCCTGCTATCTCTTTCCGTTTCTCATCCACTAACTATCTCTTGCGTATTTCCTGTTCCAACGTAGGTGTCACCTCTATTTCCATAGAATTGAGAACCATACCCAGATTCAAACACTGCAACTCATCACATAGCTCCTTGGTCATAGTCATAGTCTGGACCTCACTAACATACTTCTTCCTGGTAAGTGCATCAGCCACAATATTTGCTTTTTCGAGGTGATACAACAATTCAAAATCATAGTCATTGATCAATTCCAGCCATCGGTGTTGTCTCAAGTTCAAATCTGATTGGGTGAAGATATATTTCAGACTCTTGTGATCTGTATAGACATCACACTTGTGGCTGATCAGGTAGTGTCTCTAGATCTTCAAGGCATGAACCACTGCTGCTAACTCCAAGTCATGAGTAGGATAGTTTAACTCATGCTTCCGCAGCTGCCTAGATGCATATGACACAACCTTCCCCTCTTGCATAAGAACACATCCCAAACCTTGTCGTGATGCGTCATAATAAACAGAGAACTTCTTGCTTAGATTTGGTAGTACCAATACAGGAGCTGTAGTCAGTCTCTTCTTTAACTCTTTGAAGCTAGCTTGACACTTTTCGGTCCGTACGAATTTAACATTCTTCTCCAATACTGTTGTCATGGGCTTAGCAAGCTTGGAGAACCCTTCAATAAACCTCCTGTAGTAACCAGCCAAACCCAGAAAACTGTGAATCTCTCTGACATCAGTGGGTGGCTCCCAGTCTAGAATATCTTCACCTTCTTAGGATCCACTGCTATACCTCCATTAGAAACAACATGGCCTAAGAAGGACACTTCACTCAACCAAAACTCGCATTTGCTCTTCTTAGCATACAATTGGTGTTCCCGGAGTTTCTGTAACACTAGCCTGAGATGTGCAGCATCTTCCTCTTTGGTCTTAGAGAATACCAATATGTCATCAATGAACACTACCACGAACTTATCAAGATACTCCATAAACACTTTGTTCATCAGGTACACGAAGTAAGCAGGTGCATTGGTTAGTCCAAAGGACATAACTGTATACTCATACAACCCATGCCTCATGGTGAAAGCTGTCTTTGGAATATCTGAGTTTCGAATCTTCAACTGATGGTAACCCGAACGTAGATCAATCTTGGAAAACACACAGGCACCTCGTAACTAATCAAACAAGTCATCAATTCTCAGCAACGGGTACTTGTTCTTGATGGTAACTTCATTCAGAGAACGGTAATCAACACACATTCGCTGAGTGCCATCCTTCTTCTCAACAAAGATCACAGGAGCACCCCATGGAGATGAACTAGGACGTATGAAACCTTTCTCCTACAACTCTTTTAGTTGTTTCTTAAGTTCTTCTAATTCATTTACCCCCATTCTATATGGACATTTTGCTATGGGTGCAGTACCAGGTAATAACTCAATAATAAACTTAATATCACGGTCAGGTGGCATACCTAGCAATTCTTCAGGAAATACATCCGGAAACTCTTCCACGACAAGTTCCTTGTCACCCTCATCATCTTCATCTAGCAGATTCACCATAGCTGTAGGTGGTGCTTGCACTGCCACATCAACACTGATTCTGTCCCCCTTTGGTGTTGTCAGAACTATGACTTTCTCTTTGCATTGAATCACCACATTGTGTTGCTTCATCCAGTCCAAACCCAAAATCACATCGATGCCAGACGCACTCAACACGGTCAAACTAGCAGTGAACTCTACCCCCCTTAAAGTGATACTAACTGAGGGGCAATAATAAGAAGCTGGTATTCCTCCTGGGTGACTGGTGGGGGGATTGTTACCACCGACATTCCTGTTACCTCTTCTAGACATCTGCACCAATTGATACAAGAGAAACCTTAGAACAATCCAAGACTTCAATACCATC
This sequence comes from Bothriochloa decipiens, assembly GCA_023333625.1. NCBI lineage: Eukaryota > Viridiplantae > Streptophyta > Magnoliopsida > Poales > Poaceae > Bothriochloa > Bothriochloa decipiens. The sequence goes on along the minus strand of CM041631.1, from coordinate 15,311,239 downwards.
AACTCTATAATGATTCTGAAAAATTTCTGGGAGATTTGCAATTCTAGCAGTCCAGTAAAACAATCATAATGGGAGTTCTAGATGTTCATTTTAGGAAAACTTTATATGGATGGAAATCTTAGGAAGTTATCTACAACTTTCTTTTATATTGTTTTACCAGATTCAGTCGTTACATAGGTCAAAATCAACATACTACAAGAACTGTTCCAGACCTCAAGACTGTGCAGCAATACTGACTTTGAACAGTTATAACTTGCAGACCAGGAAAGATCTAAGGGTGATTCTTGTGGGATTGGAAAGATAATGAAGTCTAGTTATTTCCATCAAAATTTCACCAGATTTGCAACAGCCAAACTCATGGTATAACTGAAACATTGCAGACTGCTCCAGAATTTCAGCACAAGATAGATTCGAGATCGATTAACTCAACTTTATTAAAGACCCCAAAACTCTAATATGTTTAACTTAGGAACATTGTGGACAAGCCCACAAAGGTCCAGCACTCATTACAAAGACCAAAATCACTCAAAATTCATAAAAACAACTTCAACTAGCACACCAAAGTTCACTTGCACCCCAAAAGACTCGACTAGACGGGACTAACGATACTAACGATGATTACATAAATGGTCTCCTACACTTAGTGACGAAACGGGAGTTCATGCTTCTCATAAATCTTCGGTTCTCCCATGGAGGCTCTAAGGTCATCATGCGCCATCCGCAGCTTCCGCTAGTCCTTCCCTTGCCGGTAGAGCATAGCTTCCAAGATTCTAACCCTTTCCATCAGGTCATAGCCAAAGTGTGCTGTAGAACGGTGAACTGGTTCAAGTTCTGAAGGAATCACCATTGCCCATCCATTTTCCTTAGTAGGATCTTCATAAGGGAGATAACGGTAGTGATCATACAGCATTGGCTCATGACAAACTCCTCGAAGACTCATCCATGCTTGAAATGCAGCATCATCAATACTGCTCTCCATGGTAGGGCGATGTCCCAAGTAATAGTGAACCCTCTCTAGCTTGTAAACCACTGGACCCTCATCTTCAGAGTAGATGTTCACCCGGGTCTTCCAGTAAGTTGTTGCAAGAGGATGAGTGTACTCCTTGCAGGTGTATTGTATTGCAGGTTTCCAATCAGCATAATATTGGTGCAGCACCTCCCTAGACGGCTATGTGCTATGGAGTGGTATTCCCACAAGGTACAACACTCGGTAGTCCACTGCATCGAGGGGGCTTCGCCTTCACCTTCAACAGCTTCCATTTCATCATCACACTGAGGTTAATGACAACGTGCTCCTCTTCCACAGGCTCCAGAATCTCCACTTCTTCTTCTTGGACATCCTCCATAGGTTCTTCTTCTCTTTCAGGCTCAGGCGTAGGCAAGGGTTGAGGAATTGGCGCCTGTGGTGCAGGTAGTGCGGTCCTTTCGTCTTCATCATCCTTACTATTCCAATCTCATGCTCCCTCATCCCTGGGCTCCATTGGCTCGTACACCACCACTCGGGGTGGAATAGAACCTCCAGTGCTCATGCGGGCAGTCTGACGGGTACGCATCTATAGCATTAGACCAAGTTGAGTTAGAACCAATATTGTTATAATAGAATAAGACGAGATTGACATACATAATTTGGGAAATAACAAGACCAAGATAGTAAGCAAGAATTTAGTGAAGAAAAGAGAGCTATTAACGGCCATTTTAACTAGGCTTGCGTCCTACAGTCAACCATGCTCCGATACCTCATTTTAAAGGACTAAAATAAGATATATATAAAAGCCTTATATGCGCCCTAGAATGTCGCACACATAAGTTGACAAATTACAAATAGTATCAAACTAGAGTTTATTACATAGCATACGAATATCATAACGATATTGTATTTAACAAGAATAAGACATAACTATAATATCTCCAGAAGATGACTCCACCACAGGGACAAGTCAACTGGTTGACACAAGCTAGTAGTCATGTCGGTAACTCTCACTCCAATCTTGATCTGTTACCCATCCGAGATTTTCTAAATAAAGAAATAAAACAAGTGTAAGTACATACGTACTTAACAAGCATAGCAAGGGTTCATGAGGCTCAATCAAAGTTGACACAGTTTTACTGCACGTAGCTTTTAGTGTATGTCCAGTTTTAGCAATTAGCATCAAGGTAAAAGCACTTCCCATAACCTCATGATCAAATAAACATGATTACGAATATAATGAAAAACATCTTTAACATGTAGCACAATTTGGGTTGACGATCCATTTGTTCCATGAGAATCCCTTGGCCGCCCTAACCATGGGCACGGACGATATATCGGTTTAACTTTGTGCAGAGGTGTACACTTTCACTGTGAGTCATGAATTGCCCTTCTGCCCGAGGTAGCAAGTCTCTTAGCCCTCTACCGAGGAGGATCGACAGGGTTCACTATAAAGCCTTTCATAGGTTCGTCTAACAAATTAGGGCCGTAGGGTCATTGAATATAGCAAACCCCTCTCCCATTATGGCACATCCCAGTTATAACACATAATGAAGAGGCAGCCCTATACTCAACTCGCAGATCCTCTAATTCACTAGAAAAGGTCCTATGAACGACTAGAGCCACAGCCATATAGCCCTCACAGCTGCACGTTATGTCCCGGATGATCACTTACAGTATGAACCTTATTGAAAACCACCTTTTCTTTAATTGCATAGTCATTAATCAGGTTACTTGATCATGGTTATAGAGCACTAGCATCAACTACCCCAATGCAATATCCTAGTTATCAAGGTAAACAGGTATTCAAAGCTAAGTAATCCTAACAGGGTAGCAAAAGACACATGCATATGATTTTAGTGTGTAGTGAATAGGTAACAAGGATGGTCCCAACTATACTTGCCTTCTTCAAAGTTCTCCTGAAGACCCTGCTGATCCTGAGAATCGAAGAACTCTTGATCCTCCAAGAATGTCTCACTCTCTAGATCGATTAACAATCAGCAGCACACAAGGATCGGTAATCATACACGAGCAAACAAAAGACATGAATTAGAATAGTACACCACATCATGAAATAGTTTGAAAAGAGTTGATAAAACTATTCTACATGTTACTATGATCACACAAACATAAAGATCACTGAAAACGGAGCTAAAACATGAAAGTTATGGACTTTACAAGATTTCCTATTATAAAATAATTAACTTAAAATAAAACTCAATTTTCAAATGTTGAAAATAAATCTAAAAGTGATACTAACAGGTAGATCATGAAATTATAAACCCAACGTAACTGGAACGGATCGAATCGGAGCTAAAACGAAGAAGTTATAAGCATTGGAAAATAATGGCAAAACTATAAATAGATGAAAACGTATTTCGAATCTGAAAAGGATAAATACGTGTTCCAGTGAAGAAAACGTATTCTTGGCTGGGAAAATACGCCTTCCAGTGGGTAAAGCGTATTCTGAGATCTGTTAGAAGAAATTACGCTTTCCAGAGAAGAAAACGTATTCTACTGAACATGCCAAGGACTCTTTAAAGAATAAACAGAAAGCCAGGGGGTTTTAGCAAAAGTGCCAACCCGAAGGGGTACGGGCGACTCTGGGCCGTTGCATCTGAGATGGACGGTCCAAATCAGCTCAGGACGATGACCACGCCGGAGACGACGACCGACGCGGCGGTGACCTTCGCCGGCGGTGAGAGAACCTCGCCGAAGTACAGGAATCTAGGGGTACAGAGCTCTAATTGACCCGATATTTGGACCAAACTATTCTAGGGGTCACGACGATCACTTCTAGTGTGAAGATGATGACTCGGGCAAACTAAGGCCGGCCGGTGACCGACGATGGCAGAAGCGAGCTCGCCGGCGTATTCTAACCTAGTGCTACGAATCGCGACTCCACTGGAAACTGGCACCATACGACGCCGAGGCTCAAGACAAGCTTCTGAGGCAAAGATGGAGGTTGAGGTGGTCGGTGGCGAGCTAATTGCGGTCGACGGCGGCCAACGGCAATCTGCGCACGAGAAATTAACACAAGGTGAGCATAACCAACCAAAATTGACCGGGCTATCTTGTTGGCGAGATAGAACTTGAGCTGATGAGGCTACTTTCGGCAATATGTATCCGAAGACGACGACGAATTGGAGCTTCGAGTGGTGGTGGAGGATTAGGGTTGCGGCGGAGCTTGAGCTAGGGCCAACGGCGCTAGGGTGCGGGGTGAGGTTTGAAGCAGTGGCTCGGCTCGCTATTTAAGGGCTCGGTCTTGCTTGGAAAACACGGCGGACTACGCGGAGTCGGGGCACCGACGGACTCAAGCTCAGAGTCCTGGTCGGACAGTAGGTGAAAGACGACTCGGCGGACTCCACCTGTCGGCGACAGAGAGCGGGAGGGTGAGAGCGCGGGCGCGGATTAAGGCTTAAATAGCCTGGGGTGAGGGCGATGCGACCGGGCGTGGACGTTTGGGTCAGCGCGTCGGAGTCAGGCTAGCATCCGAGTCGAAGGAGAACGAAGACGGTGGGGCTCCACCTATCAGTCAGACGGAGGGAAGGACGCGGACGACGTGGTCGGCCGATGCGGCTTACCGATGCGGCTTACCGATGCGGCTTACCGATGGGCTGTGGCCCTCGGCCCAAGATGAAGGCGACGGTGCATGCGCGTTGCTGCGGCCTTGATGGGCCGGCCAAGGAGAAAGGGATGGGCCGAGAGAGTGGCCTGCGGGCCAGAGGGGAAGAGAAAGAGCGAGGAGGCTGAATGGGCCACTCGGGCCGAAAGGGAGGAGGGAGGGAAGGAATTCCTTTTTTTCTTTTATTCAAACTATTTTCAAAGGTATTTTCAAATAGATTTTGAAATCCAATTCAATTTCAACCAAATTCAAGCATCACAAAATAAAATATGCACCAGCATGAATGCTCAACATGCTTCTTGACCTAAATTTGATTTTAATTTCATAAAAATTATTATTTTGCCTAGGTTAAATTTTCACCAAAATGCAAATTAAATCATTTTTTGACTATTTCAAATTCATGCAAATTTTAGGGTGTGACAAAAACATATGTGCATCTATCGTAATGCATTTGGATATTTTAAGTTTGAGCCTTCATTGTTTTCTGTCGCCTAGATTTTGCTTTTTTGACTAAGTGTTCGACGCGTGCTCATATCCCTAGAGGGGGAAGCGAGTGGGGGTACCATAGCCCTAAGGCATAGGAGAGCCCCAGGCTCGACAGCCCTCGACCCTTAGGGAGTTCGAGGCGTTTTCTACTTAGTCGTGAAGCGTATCGAGGCGAAGGCAAGAAAAGACGCTCGAATTTCGATCACCTGACTTTCGCTTTTCAACTAAGTGTTCGACGCATGCTCGTATTCCTCGAGGGGGAGCGAGTGGGGGTATCATAGCCCTAAGGCATAGGAGAGCCCTAGGCTCGACAGCCCTTGACCCTTAGGGAGTTCGAGGCATTTTCTACTTAGTTGAGAAGCAAAAGGAGACGCTCGAATTTTGAAAAATCGTTGGTGTTTTTTAGGAACTTAGGGGGTCCCCCCACTAGCCCCCGAGAGAGGCTCGACTCTGGCGAGACAGGGTCGAGGTTACCTCTTGTATGTATAATAATAAGTTTTGAACTTATAAACAAAAGTACTTTTTATGTTTGTCACGCGAAAATGTACAAATCATGCAAGAATGTACAAGGGCATTGGTGCCCTAGGGATAGAAACGACGTAGCTGTTCGATGTTCTATGCGTTGGTGAAGGTTTTGCCCTTGTTGTTCGCTAGCTTGTACATTCCGAGCTTCAGCACCTCAGCTACGGTGTATGGGCCTTCCCATGGTGGAGTCAGCTTGTGACGCCCCTTGTTGCTCTGTTGTCGTCGTAGGACGAGGTCCCCAACTTGGAAGTCCCTCGAGCGCACGTGCTTGTCGTGGTAGCATCAAAGTTTCTGCTGATACCTCGCAGAGTGAATCAGTGCCATGTCTCAAGCCTCCTCGAGTTGGTCGATGGCGTTCGCGAGGGCTTCTTTGTTGGTTTGCTCGTTGTAGGCCTTTAGTCGAGGGGAACCACACTCGAGATCAGTGGGAGGACGGCCTCAGACCCATAGACCAAGAAGAATGGGGTGAACTCTGTGGCTTGACTAGGTGTTGTCCTTAAGCCCCATAGGACCTAAGGCAGCTCCACGGCCCATTTCTTTTCGTGCTTAGGTGGTTGAAGATCCTCGGCTTGAGGCCCTGCAAAATCATGCCATTGGCGCGCTCAACCTGGCCGTTAGTTCAAGGATGAGCAACTACAGACCAATTTACACGGATGTGATGGTGATCATAGAAATCGAATTGTGTGCCGTTGTTAGTGATGATGACGTTCGGGACCCCGAAGTGATGGATGATGTCAGTGAAGAACTCGACCGCCTGCTCAGAGCAGATGTTGCCGATGGGCCGGGCCTCGATCCACTTGGTAAATTTGTCGATGGCTACGAGCAAGTGCGTGTATCCCCCGGTTGTCTTCTTGAGGGGCCCCACGAGATCGAGTCCCCAGACCGTGAACGGTCAGGTGATGGGGATCATTTGCAGGGCGTGTGCCGGGTGATGTGTTTGTTTGGCGTAGAACTGGCACCCTTCGCATGAGCGGACAATGTTGATGGCATCAGAGACAGCAGTTGTCCAATAAAAGCCTTGCCTGAAAGCATTGCCGACGAGGGTCCTTGGCACCACATGGTGGCTGCAAGCCCCTGAGTGTATATCCTGAAGGAACCTCGTGCCTTCCTCGATGGTGATGCAGTGTTGCAGGACTCCCGATGGGCTCCACCAGTAGAGCTCCTTCTTGTTGCCGTAGATGATGTAGGATTTGGCCCGCCGGGCGATTCGGTGAGCCTCGGTTTGATCCTCTGGTAGCTCCCCTCGAATAAGGCAATCGAGGAAAGGAATGCGCCAGTCCGACGGGGTGCTTGACAAAGAGGGTGACCCCTCGATCTCCATGACCTCGGCCCCGCTCAAGGGGGCCTTGGTCGAGGAGGTGGGGTCTATCGGTTGAACGGCGTCAGCCCCAGAGCCCAAGTCGACGGAGGGCTCGAGGAGGTCCCTCGAGAAGATGTCTAGTGGGACAGTACCTCGAGAGGATGCGATCTTGGCCAGCTCATCCGCAGCCTTGTTGTAGCATCAAGCGATGTGGTTAAGCTCGAGTCCGTGGAACTTGTCCTCCAGTTTGCGCACCTCGTTGCATTAGGCTTCCATCTCGGGGTCATGGCAGCTCAAGGCCTTCATCACTTGGTCGACGACGAGTTGCGAGTCACCCTAAACGTCAAGGCATCGAACCCCGAGTTCGAGAGCGATGCGCAAGCCGTTGATGAGCGCCTCGTACTCTGTGACGTTGTTGGAGGTGGCGAAGTGGATGCGAATGACATAGCGCATATGGACTCCGAGGGGTGAAATGAAAAGCAAGCCCGCGCCTGCTCCTGTCTTCATGAGTGACCCGTCGAAGTACATTGTCCATAGCTCGGCTTGGATTTGAACTGGCGACAACTGGGTGTCGGTCCATTCAGCGATGAAATCCGCCAGCACCTGAGATTTTATTGCCTTGCGCGGCGCGTAGGTGATGGTCTCGCCCATGAGCTCGACGGACTACTTTGCAATTCTCCCTGGGGCCTCCCGATTTTGGATGATCTCCCCCAGGGGGAAGGATGACACTACGGTGACTGGGTGGCTGAGGAAGTAATATTGTAGCTTGCGGCGTGTAAGGACGATGGCGTAGAGCAGCTTCTGGATCTGCGGATAACAGACCTTGGTCTCCGAGAGTACCTCACTAATGAAGTAAACCACCCACTGGATGAGCAGAGCATGCCCTTCCTCTTGCCTTTTGACCACTATGGCCGCACTGACCACCTGGGTGGTCGCGGCGACATAGAGGAGGAGTGGCTCGGCGGGTTCATCTTCCGTCGCGGGTCGAGGAGGTACGAGGATCGGAGGAGAGGTCAATATGTTTTTGAGTTTCTCGAGGGCCTCTTCGGCTTCAGGGGTCCAAGCAAAGTGCTCTGATTTCTTCAAGAGGCGGTACAGAGGCAGGGCCTTTTCCCCCAAACGTGAGTTGAAACGGCTGAGAGCTGTGAGGCAGCCCGTGACCCTCTGTACGCCCTTGAGATCTCGAATCGGCCCCATTCATGTGATGGCTATGACCTTCTCGGGGTTGGCCTCAATCCTGCGCTGGGAGACGATGTATCCGAGAAGCATGCCTCGAGGCACTCCAAACACACATTTCTTGGGGTTAAGTTTTATATTCTTAGCTCGAAGACACCCGAATGCAACTTCGAGGTCATGGATGAGGTTGTCGTCTTTTTTGGATTTGACCATGATGTCATCGACATAGGCCTCAACCGTGTCGCCTATGTGTTCGCCGAAGACATGGAGCATGCAATGCTGATACGTTGCCCTGGTGTTTCGAAGGTCGAAGGGCATGGTGACGTAGCAATACATACCGAAAGGGGTGATAAAGGAAGTCACGAGCTGGTCGGACTCCTTCATCTTGATTTGGTGGTAACCGGAGTAAGCATCAAGAAATGACAGAGTTTCACATCCCGTGGTGGAATCAACGATTTGGTCAATGCGTGGTAAAGGAAATGGAACTTTAGGACATGCTTTATTTAAACTAGTATAATCAACGCACATCCGCATTTTTCTATTCTTTTTCTTGACTAAGACAGGATTAGCTAACCACTCGGGATGGTGAACCTCCTTGATGAATCCAGCCGTCAAAAGCTTGTGAACCTCCTCACTGATGATTTTGCGCTTCTCCTCGTTGAAGCGGCGCAAGCGTTGCTTCACCGGTCTAGACTCAGGCCGAATCTCCAAGGCATGCTCGGCGATTTCCCTCGGTATGCCGGGCATGTCCGAGGGACTCCATGCAAACATATCGGCGTTTGCGCGGAGAAAGTCGACGAGCACTACTTCCTATTTGCTCTCGAGGTTTGCAGTCATACGCGTGCTCGTAGGAGGAGCCGATGGTGATGACGCCTCTGGGTTCCGGCATCTTGAGCTTGAGGTAGGTGTAGTTTGGGATTGCCATGAATTGTGCGTAGCCTGGTCGGATGATTATGGCGTGCTAAGTTCTGTGAAATCCAACCACCTCGAAGGTGAGGATCTCTTTCCTGAAGTTGGCGGGGTGCCAAAGCAGAAGGGAAGGTCGATGCGGCCGACGGGAAGAGCCTTCTTCCCTGGTACGACGCCATGGAAGCCCCTGACACTGGGTAGGAGTTGGCACCTCTTGATCCCCAGGAGGTCGAGGGTCTCGAGGTAGATGATGTTCAGGCTGCTGCCGCCGTCCATGAGGACCTTCGAGAAGCGAGTGTTGATGATGATTGGTTCAACGACGAGCAGATAGGCCCCAGGGTTGGGGACGCGATCCGGATGGTCATCGCAGTCGAACGTGATGAGCGCATCAGACCAGTCAAGGTAGTGGGGTGTTGCGACTTGGACGAAGAAGATCTCTCGACGCTCCCTCTTGCGCGGTCGAGGAGTGAGCTGGGTCGAGGGTCCTCCATAGATCATGAAGCAGTCGTAGACTTCGAGGAATTTTCCGTCTTCCCCATTGTCTCCCTCATTGCCACCCTGATCTTTCTTGTCATCACCCTTCTTGACACTAGGTCGACCCAATGACGAATCTGGTCAGGGGGAAGTTCCTCGAGCCACCTGTGCACGGTGTTGGATAGGAACAGAGGAAGGTGATGTATGATTGCATGATCATCACGTGTCCTGCCTGCCTGACAAGCCAGTCGAAAATCGGCTAGCCAGAGCTCAGGCTTGGTTTCGCCGTTGTACTTGACGACGCTTGTGGGGGTCGAAACTTATCGGGCAGCTGGGCGTTGCAGATCGCCCTACTGAAGACTCAGGGACCCGGTGGCTCCGGGGCCCGTCGATCTTCATCGCTGTCGTAACGCCCCCCACGATGGGCGCTGTACCCTCGATCCTCGGCGTTCCTGTGTTTGCGCTTGCAGTTCTCGATTATATCGAGGTGCACGTCACGTGGGGCGCGATTATCGATGATACGATCTTGGGCTGGTGTCTTCTTCACTCGGGGGCTACCTCTTGATCGACCGAACCCTCCCTTTTGGGCCGGGAGGGCTCGACTTGCGGTTCGAAAGCCGCCCCTCGACGCCTCGAGGCTGAGCTTCGGCTTGTTGGACAGCAGCAACTTGGAGGAGACCCTCGATCTGGTGTTGCATCTGTCGAGCTTGCGAGTTGGACGGGTGGGCATATTGCGAAGAAGCATAGCCACCGCAACAACGTTCTGGCTTGCTCGAGGGTAACAGTTGACCGGATGTCCGGGTGCCCCATCCTCGTTAATCCATCGGTTGACCTCTGGGGCTCTGGCTCGTGCTCGTGCTGTACCGCCAGGTGGTAGACGCTCCTACTCGAGGGTTCGCTCAAGTTGGCGCAGTCATTCTTGGTCGTCGGCGATCTTAGCCTGCAATTCCTGAATTTGTGCCAGCTGTGTGTCCTGCGGGGTGCGACTGGTCATCGTTCCTCCACTCTGGGGAGAGCCCCTCCCGCTACAGCAGCGGCTGCATCGGCCATCGGATCGACGGTGTCCTGACTGGACGCAATGTCACCGTAGATGTGGAGACACTCGCGGGTAGGATCCCAATGGTCAAAGTTAGAGTCGGGGTTGCCGCAGTAGAAGACGGGGAATTGTCCCCGCGCCTCCTCCTGTAGCTGCTGTCGGAGTGCGCCGATGGCATACCTCCTGGGGCCGGGCGCTCTTGCGAAGCCCGGGTCCTCAGAGGCTGGGATGGTCGTCCCTACATCCGTCATTACACAAAAGAGGGCGCCTGGGCGATCCTCTATCGTGTTCATGTTGGAGTGGATCGAGGTCGAGAATGTCCCTGCGGCATTGTTGAGACCGAACGGGAACCGATGAGAACGCTCAAACAGCTCGTGCGGAAGTAGGTTTGGCGAAGTTGGGGTTGCACACCTCGGGGGGGCCTCGGTCCCTCTCCACGAGCGTGCTGTGACGGAGAAGTTGGGGTTGCCGTGGAGCCCTGTCGGTCCACCCTCTGCTCCCGAACTTGGGTCAGATAATCCTCCAACAAGGAGCTCCTCGTCACCGGTCGGGAGTGAGGGGAATTCGGCGGACGCCAACCTTGACGCGGGTTGATGATGATGATGACGCCGATCGCGCCTCCTTCTGGTGGCGGCAGCATGGTGGCGAAACCGACGAGTGGCCCCTTCTGAGCATGGGGGCGCACTGTGACCTCCGCTTGGGTCACTAATCGAGAGCAGGGTCATGTCGTAGCCCCGACAGAGGGACATGAACTCCAGGCTTCCGAACCAGATCACCGTAGCGCGCGAAGTGGTGAAACAAAGTCGCCCATCCGGAAAAAATGGCGGGAAATCATTGGTAACACGCAGGACCCTTACCTGGCGCGCCAACTATCGGTGTTTTGACCCCTGGGGTTTACACCAACAAGTAAATTTGCAATTGCGTGCTCCCTAATCCGGTGGGTGATGCAAGAAGGACACGGCGGTTTATCCTGGTTCGGGCAAAGAAGGCCCTACGTCCAACGGGGGGAGGATAGTTCGTGTTATCTTGCACCGAAGTGCTAGTACAGGGGTGAATACAAGCAGGTGTAAGAAGTGTGAGCTTGAGCTCGAGCATTTCGGGCGCCTACTTCTCTACTTCACACTGTCTCACGGTGTTATTTTGTGATCTAAAACTTATGCCTTTGCTCTGTCGAAGTCTATAGTCCTGGTGCCTCCTTTTATAGGCGAAGGAGGGGCACAGGAGTACATGTTTTTAGGGCTAACGTAGTTGGTGACGTATGACACCGATGCCGATCATGTCGGTGCCGCTGTAGAGGTGTACATCGGTATGGGAGGTCCTGTGGCGACGTGCCTGGAGACGCTGCGGTTGTCCTTCTCGGGCGTAGTGATGACGCCATCGAGGGTCGGCGAAAGACCAGCGCCCATGCTTAGACGTGCGGATCCCTGTAGCCGTCATATCGGGAGTTGTTGAAGTATTGATCGGCGCCATTGGAGTCTTACTCGAGGGGGATATCGAGTAAGTCGAGGCCTTGGACGATATGGGTACGTCCGGGGAAAGCGGAGGAGCTGTCAGTAATTGCGCCTCGAGGGGGTGCCGAACGGGCCACAGTGCACGGCATGGTGTTACAGTGTAGTACGGACCGCCGGATTCCCGGGTATGGGCAGTAAAAATGGGATCTGACCGGGGTACTGTCCACTGTTACACAGCGGCGCCCATGCGGCTGGGTGGTTTGACAGGGGGCAGGTAAAACGCATTGAATGCGCCTGGATCCGTACGGGGAGTAGGTAGCCGAGGGGTGTACTGTGCTCGAGGGCTTCCTATTCGCACAAGTGGAGTTCCGTCCTCGAGGGCGGGCTCGTTCGCTCGGGCGAAGTTTCGTCATCGAGGCCGGCCTGTTTGCTCGAGCGAAGTTCCGTCCTCGAGGGGTCGCCCGAATTGTACCCTCGAGTGTACAGTCTCGGTCCGCGTGGGAGCCCGTCGAGCAGGCTATGGCTTTTGGGCTGTCGATGCCCGTTCGTGGGCCGGCCCAATATGCTTTAGCTTATAGGTTTTCGAGCGTTTTGTGTTGCTGATTTCAGAGATTAGTTCGGTTAGTCGAGGGTTCGGGGTACACCTTTCGTAGATAACCGACAAGAACCATCAGGCGACTAGACATACATCATGTTTATCTCGTACCCATAGGTGAACTCAACAAGCAGCTGGCAGTACTTTACCCGTCATCGCCTGAGATAAGCCAGGCGACTGAATTCTAGCAATTGTGTTAAAAAAAAGTTCACCTATTCGTTACAATTACATAAACAACAACGTGAGCTGGCAACGGCAACGGCAGCATTCGATATCTGTCCAGTGTGTCACAATCGCTAGCAAGCAGCAGCTGTGGACCTGTGGTGAGGGTGTGAGGCCTTGTCGCCTTGATGGATTCCCTGTGTGGCTGTGTCCCCTATCTGTGCCAGCGCAGCGCGGTCAATGCAGCAAGGTGCAAGCCCGTCCCGGACTCCCGGGTTTTCTCTCACTTTGCTCGGTAGTCGGCATGGTAAACGTGGTTCCGCATGCACATGCGTGGCTTCTGTGTTCTGAGCTCTGACACGAAGGTGACGAAGTTGCAGTCCGTTATGATTTACGAGGATGTCAGGTGGTTGGGTAATCTTTTTTTGATGAAACAAATGATTAGGTAATCTCAAGGATGTCACTCTCTGGTTGTACTACAACTTAACAACAAGCACTCTGGGGATTTGCAGAGGAGAGATGGGTCACGTGACCAAAATCTTGTGACAGGGCCACAGGGGCACCAGTCGGATCATTTCGCACTCAATTAATAAGCTGGTAAATTCCATTTTGAAAAAAAAAATCCATTTTAATGAAAAAACAAGGAACATCTTTGTGCTCTGTTGGGCATGGACGGAGAATCCATATAGGCGCGGGCTCGCCATGCAGCGGCTTGAGCGGTGTGCCTGTTGTTGGTCGACCGTATGGAAGCCCATTTCTGTCGAACAGTCAAAAAAGTAGAGACCACACACAGAGTCAACATGTTTCTCAAACCATAAACGCAGTCTCAAATTCTGAATCATATTTAACTTCCAAGCTTCTGCACTATTGTAACTTCTTCTTTGGTGATTGAGTCTGCATAGAGCTTTCCTGGATGCATGCTGCCATCGCCCCCAATTCTTTTTGACCGAGTGAGGCAAAATGTGTCACCGACGATCGGTTGTTTTCGCACATCTCTTGCGTTTGTGTCGCACCACATGCCATCGTGTCTGTTTGTTTCAGTAACATATCGACCGAACCGACCGAGGTTTCTTCACCCCTTCTTCTGAAACTGAAACCAAGCGTCTTAGGCTTTGCCTTTGCTTGTGGACCAAGGTTCGTTCAAGGCGATTATTTCTGAATCGATTGGTCAAAATCAATCTTCAGTTATCTACTCCTACGATTCATGGTGACTGCCCAACACGAGGCGATCTCTGATGAACGTGAACCGATGATGGGTTGGTCAGCTATCACCTAGTACGCCACTGTCCTCCTCCTCGTCCTGCCAATCAGCCGCTGCCGTGTGCGGCCGACGACCGGCTTGTCCCTGGCAAGCCGCTCTCCCCTGCCGTCACCATTGTAGGTTGTAGCGCCGACGGTGGCAACTTCGCCTTTGGGCTTCTTCTCCCCGGCCAACTCCACCTCCACCTCCACGACGGGGAAGAAGCTGCTCACCGTCGTGTGGTGTGGCCATCAGAGAAACTCCTGCAACAACACAGCACTCCCTCTCCACCAACGCTGGCCCTGACCAACTTCCTCCAACCGCGTCCTGTCCGCCGGCGCCGACAGCCGTGTTCTCTGGACGACCAACGTCACCGGCGGCGTCCCAAGCTCCTCCTCTCAACCAGCCACAGCCGCGGCGGTGCTTCTGAACACCAGCAACCTCGTCATCCGCCCGCGAACGGCACCGCGCCTTATGGCAGAGCTTCGACCACCCGTCCGACACGTTCCTCTCCGGCATGAAGATCCGGATCCGGTACGCGACGCGCGCCGCCGAGCGCCTGGTGTGTCCTGGAACGGCCCGGGAGCTGAGACTCTTCGCCGGGGAGCTTCTCCTTCGGCGGCGACCCGGACACGTTCCTCCAGGTCTTTTGTCTGGAACGGAACGCGTCCGCTCTGGCGCGCGCCATGGACGGGCTACCTGGTTTTACGATTGATATCGTCCTAACAATTGCGAAAGAACCGAAGATGTAGCACAGTAGAGGGAGAACGCGGAAGGAATGGTGGCCGGATCGACTTCATCCACGAAACAATGTCACTTTTAGCCACAAGGGACAACAAAATATGGCCCATATAGCAAACCATAGACCTGATCAAATCGAACAATCATCACCATAACGTAAAGGATGGCCCATGCGATTACTTGCCCCGTCCGCGTCCATGGGCTCGTCTCAAGCAATTCACGAGCACAGCACAGGCCGGAAAGGGAAGCAACTTTGTGATGTGTATGCAAAGAAGATGGCAGGTTCTAATACAGGGACTAAAATATTACTCCCTCTCTCTCTTTTTTACTTGTCACAAACTTCTACTTTATTGATTTTGGTATATAGATAATATAATATACTAATAAAATTTGTTTCATGAAATGAGATATCTAATAATAACACAGAAATTTTAAGCATCGGTACATGGGCTTCTCGAGTGTTTTGTTCGTAACGTGCAGTGCAAGATGTTTTTTTTTTTGAGAATTTCAGTGCAAGATGTTATGGTTGCATTTTCACGCCGGAATTAGCATATGCCACGTTCAGATCTCGTGTATGTCCGGCTGCGCATTATCCCCGTGCTCAGTGCTCTCACTAGTATCCTAAGCACGCCATAACGTTTCCAAAAAGACTCAAATCTAATTCTGATTTTTGCTTCTCATTATCAGCATATTACAGGGTCAGATCTGATTGCTCCACCATACCATTCATCTAGATGTGGTACGGAGCTTGTCAAGTACTTGTAGCGCGGGGATATGCATGATGAGTACATTTTCATATCAGCAATTAGAATACAGGCCACATTATTCAGTGTTTGTTTGGTTGTGCATCCCATGCTCTCGCATCTATTCTTCTTGGCATAGCCAACACTATTCTATACTCACTTCGTCCTAAAATAGATAACTTTACTTTATCATTTTTCAATACATCTTTCCCTTTTCTTACACCTTTTTCTGTTCAAAGTACATCTCTCTCTATCTCTATCTCTCTGTCCCCTTGTTTTTTCACCCGACTTTTACACTCATTAATTCTTTTGCCCAAACCGATATAAGGTCATTTATTTTGGATGGAGAGAGTACATTTATAAGGCGACAATAGAGGTGCAAGGACCCAGCAGGCCAGCCCTGCTGGCTCACGCCTCTCGATCTCCCTCTATGCCATTATGTCCATTAACCACCACCACCATTTGCTAGCCTCCTTTGCACTCCTTGCGTTGTTCTCCACTGATTCAATCATGTCCACCAATGTTCATCACTCAAGGAAACCACACCTAGAAGAATCTACTTCATTATTAGGACTCAAGAGGATGCAAAACCTTCATCGCCCCACCCAAGGGCCCTAGTGTCACGATGGACGTTGCTGGTCACCTTGTGTGGCATGAGTTCTTCATGTCGAGCCAAAACTGCTCCACTCATAACGGTTCGTCGTCAAAAGGCTTCATAATCTGTCAGGAGGCAGAATTGTAGCAAGAGCGAGAAGGCAGAATGGCAGCAAGATCGAGATTCCTCTCTGATGCTACATACACATCCCCCATTTGTGTCCAATAGTTCATTAACACGGGGGCATATGCCCTTAGGGGGAATACATTACCCATGCACTAATAATATGCTGCTCTCGGGTTTTGCGATATATGTGGTCCTGCTTTGACTTTGGCATGAGGAATTCACTATAAAGCGACATCATGCTTAGTGTGCTTGTGGAGAAAATGGTGTCAAGGATCATATTTATCCAAGCAAAGGAAGATGGGTACACCTTTGGTCTAGAAGACTACAACCCTTACGTGATGCTACTAACTTTATGGCGAGGCAGAGACTCAAAGACTATGCATCTTGGTAGTTTGTCACGGGCTCCATCGCCCTTAGCGGTACATTTCTAGGCCTACTCCAACACCCCATTGTTGCTAGTTTCTCAAGCCAAAACTCTCGAGCTGACTCAACCTTGGCATCCTAAAGCTCAAAGTCCTAGTGCTAGGAGTGGACATACTAACTTATTGGCATAGCGAACAAGCACAAGGCATTCGATTTCATGTGTCTACCACGTCCATGTCCAAACCACACATGAATGGGCTTGTGGATCTGCTGAAGAACCAATAACCATAGTGGTCATTGATCGCCAACACATGGAACACAACTTCTTCATCGGTAACACTGACAAGTGCATACTGGATGAACATTAAACTACATGTAGCATGTTTAAGGCCATATATACAACACCTTTCTAAATTCTAAGTTTACAAACATGTTGTGGATAGGTTGATCAATCAAATGGTGGTTGAAGCATGTAAAGTAGCTCTATTCTAAGTCACCATGTAGAAAAGCATTATTAAAATCCAATTGATGCAATGGCCAATGAAAACATAAGGCAATGGTAAGTACAACACACAGATGTGGGTCAATAAAAGGGCTGAAATGTCTATGAAATCTACTCCTTCCCCTTTGCTCTACACCAGGCTTTGAAGTGTCCAAACATTAGCTCTTCTTTGTACTTGGTAAACCCATTTACTGCTCCTAATATTGCCCAATTTTTCTTATATACCACATTTCTAAATTGCATGAGCGGGCTACCAACTACATTTTGATCGATCTAGATTGAGGTTGTGTGTTGTGATATCATGAATTGTTTCGAATATTGTTATAAATGGAAAAGGAGTGCAACATTCTTGATCAAATATCTTCCTAGGTTTGTCTCTACTTTTCTTGGGCTTCATTGTTAAATTCTTCATTTCATTGCTTGTCACATTTGTGGCAATTAGAGTGTGATCGGTGTATGCTTGGCCCAGACATTAATGTGGCAACAGGGTTTGGAAGCGTATCCAAGGATGGAAGGAAATTTTTTTTGTCTAGAGATGGAAAAGAAACTCTTATAAAAGCAGTGACTCAAGAAATTCTAAGCTATGCCATGTCATGTTTCGATCTAACCAAAGGCCTTTGTGGTGAGATTAGCTCCATGATTTGTAGATTCTGGTGGGCACAGCAGGAGAACGAGAACAAGCTACACTGGATTTTGTGGCAAACTCTAGCAAGTCATAAGGAGAAGGGTGGACTGGGTTATAGGACCTGCATTTATTCAACTTGGCTATGTTGGCCCGACAATGTTGGTGGCTTGTTCAAGCACTGGACTCGCTCTGTGCTTGGCTGCTGCGATCTAAACATTACCTGAAGGGCAACTTGTGGGCAGCTAAAGAAGGCACAGGGATTTCTTATATGTGTCGTAGTCTGATAAGAGGATTGAGGACGATGGAGAAGGGAATTATATGGAGGGTTGGTGATGGGTCTCAAATCCACATCTGGGAGGACCGATGGATCCCGACTGGTATAATAAGACGACCAAAAACGCCACAGGGGAGCATTGTGTTGTCCAAAGTTTCAGACCTCATTGACCCGTCCTTTGGTTCCTGGAACGGTGAGTTGGTCAACCTATTCTCGGAAGAAGATTTGGCTAATATCCTTGCTCTCCCAGTGCATACTGATCGAGAGGATTCGGTGGCTTGGCATTTCGACAAGAAGGGAATGCTCTGTGTCAAGTCGGCATACCATATACTCGAAGATGACGATGCAGCTCATCATGTAAGACAACAGGGGGAGTCCTCGGGACAATAGAATGTTGCTAGAAATCAAATGGGGAAAAAGATTTGGCATCTCCCTGGTCCTCCAAAAGTCAAACAATTCATATGGAGGGTTGCTCACAATAGTCCGCCTCTCAAGATGAATTTAAAGAGAAAGAGTATCGATCTTGACACGAGATGCCCGGTGTGCTTCAGATTTGATGAAGATGGTGCTCCCTACTTTTTGAAGTGCAAAGAAGTGCGAAAATGCTGGAGAGAATTGGGGTTGGAACCCTCCAGACTACAGCTCGAGTCCATCAGCTTTGCCAAGGTGTTCTTATCTAAAATCCTGAAGTTTAGGGATGATATTTGTATTACAGTTTGTGTATTGCTCTAGCGCTGGTGGTATGTAAGAAACAAGGGAATGCTAGGGAACTCATGCTGCCTCCCCAGGCTACGGTGCATCTGGTGCTGGACATGGTGCACGATACTATGCAGAAAGAAGTCAGAGTGAAAGCACAGCCAGTGAGCCCGGCTATACGGACCTGGACACCTCCGCCCACGGATAGTCTCAAGATAAATGTAGACGGAAGCTTTAAACCAGAGTCACTGGCCGGAGTTTGGGGTTTCATAATCCGTGACCATGAGGGCTCCATCATTGTTGCAGGAGCCGGAAATCTTAGCCCTGTACATGATGCTCTTTAGTGTCCGGACATTGGCTTGTAAACATGCTATATGGAGGCGGCAACCCACTTCGGCATATCCCAAGTGTTAATCGAAATCAATTCATCCCAGCTGAAGGAGGCGATCACCACCAATGGTTTGGAGTAAGAGTGTATTTTTTTGAAACGAGGAGTAAGAGTGTATGGAAATGCATGAAGTTCCAAGTGGATTCAGCTAACTCAGTGCTTGCCAACACCCATGTGAAAAAGGTTGTCAAAAAAAAGTTCATGTGAAAAAGAAACTCGCTAACGCTAGGGATTCAACTCCAAACTTGTAACACTTGTCAATGTACTATTCCTCTTGGTTGTAGTACTCCTAAAGAGCATTCAACAAAGAAGATAGCTCTCTAGATCTTATGTAGCTAGCTACTCAAGATTTAAGTGAATTGTCTGTGCCAGACTTGCATAAATAGAGCTAGATTAGTTCAAAAATTTGCTTTCATTGTAGACTAATGACTAGTTATTGTCGAGATGGTAAAAGTTGTCTTCTCTCACTTCAAACCAGGGGCATAGTTTCTTCTTTAGGTAAGGCTCCTCTCTTGTACCTTGTTCCCGAAATTTAAGTTGCTCTTTAGAAAATTTAAGTTATTTGACAGAACTATGTTGTTTAATTATGATATAAGTTGATTCTTTGTAAGCTACTGGGTACATTCCCTCCATAAGTTTTCTGAGTAGTGTATTCTATTCATAATAATATGTAATGCAAGATAAATGCTCTCACATTGTGATCAACTCGCTTCCATCCTGACTCTGTTACTAATTTTAAAACAGAGAAACTGATAATGTCAAAAAACGGAGATGGAAAAATTGGTCACCATTGTAGCCACCCTTTTATTACTATGCATATATATTTTTGAGTGTTCCTTTAAAGAATGATTAATGAATGTCATTTGCCACATCTAGGACTCAAAAGTAGCTTACCTTCCCTCCAGAACTGAAAGTGTCACACTATTATTTGACTTTTGATTCTTGCCTCCTACTTCTACTTCGTTATTTGCATTGGCAAAATATCTATACCTATTTATAAAGAGGCAAAATTTCTCCACCTCTTTTTTCTTTCACCTCTCCGTGTCCTATATGTTTACGGTTAGAAAACCATAATAATAATAAAACGCTAAAATTTTCACCTAATAATCTATCCGCTCCCTGATTCAGAAAAATTCTGTCCGCCCTTCCAGCCGCTGTACCCGTCACCTCTCCGACTCCAACTCCAGTACGGTAGTGCTACAGAGATTAGATTAGGAATAGAATAAAAAAATAATATAAGGTTTCAAATAAAAATAATACAAGAAAGAGGCCAGGGTTCCGGATGCAAAATGTTAAAATGTTATAAAATTCACCAAAAAATCAAAAAAATCAGAAAAATGTCAAACCAATTTTATTAGTTTCATAAAAATATGATCCATCCATATATGTTGTGAATATAATTATGTCGGCGTTAGGAACCCGGGGGCGTCCTAAGCCAACGAGTAATCGTATGTGTGTGTAACCCGTCCGGATGGTGATGCAAGAAGAACACAGCGATTTATCCTGGTTCGGGCAAAGCAGGCCCTACGTCCAGCGGGGGGAGAAGATTTGTATAATCTTGCACCTAAGTGCTTGTATAGGGGCGAATACAAGCGAAGGAGAGAATTCGAGGGAGGGGTCGAGTATAGAGCGAGAGAGTTATTCAGAGTCTAGAAGTCTGCCTAGGCGTGTGTTTGGTTGTCGTGAGTTCATTGTCTGAGGTCCGTTCTTCCTCTTCCCCCTATTGGGTCTCCTGGCGTCCCTTTTTATAGGCCAAGGGGAGGCACAGAGGTACAGATGTCCTGGTTCGATGACGCGGTGGTGACGTCGTGGGTCGTGGTGGTCAACTCGAGGCCTCTGTAGAGACGTGCGCTGAGCATGGCTTGTTCTGTAGCGGCGTGGCTTGGAGTTGACAGGCGTCCTTCGGAGACGTGGTTGCTGACCGGTGAAAGACGCGATCCCCTGTAGAGGACGTGCGAGTTCCTGTTGGGGTCGTATCGGGAGTTTTTGGTGCAGCTTTCGAAGTCGATGCAGGTTGACCGGAGGGCGTCGATGCGTACTCGATGCCTAGTCGAGGGGTAGCCTCGAGTGTAGTGGTTGAGCGGATAAGATTGAATTTAGGAAATCCGATGTCGGTTGTTTGTCGCGTAGCGCGTCGAGGGGGTCTCGAGCTGCCTAACAGCACTGAGTACGGCGTAATAGTGCCATGCAGACCGATGCACGTCCTCAGTATGGGCAGTAAAGCGGGATTCGACCGCTTTACGGACCACTGTGCGGACACTATAGCCATACGATTTGACGAGATTAGGTAGTTTTTGTATTAAATGCGCTATCGAACGCACCTGGAGTTGGTGGATCGAGGGGGGGTTTGACCCTTGTCGTATCGAGGCGTCCGTCCCGCCGGGGCCTCGACACTCGACACGGGCCCCCCCTCGAGCGATCATCGACTGGTGACGTCAGTGATTTGTCGAGGGTTGCGGCAGAAGCTAGGTACTCTGTTGTGGGCCGGCCCAGTGTGTATTTGTCGGTGGGCCCCGGTGGGTCGAGGATGTACGGTCTGATCTTGCACGTGTTTTTTCGAGGATCCCGCGAGATTATTCTGAGGGTAAACTCGGGGTTCAACCGAAAACAAGGAAGGTTTAGGTTACCCCTTTTTTCGGTAACCGACAGTAGCCCCCGAGGCTTCGTGTAAGTGTTGATACTTACACGGAGGCTCAGTCGAATGGACTCGGAGTGTTGGTCGTATTCCGAAGGGTGCGCGCGAGCGCACCCTTCGGGTGTAGCCCCCGAGGCCTCGGGTGAGTAGAATACTCGCCCGAGGTCTTTTATTTTTCGTTCGGTTGATGCGTGCTCGAATGATCGAGCCCCCGGACGGTTGGGTCCTCTTTCATCGAGGTCACCCGGTTGCGAGTCTGCTCCTTAGCTTCTTTCGTCGAAGCCGATCAGGTGCGAGCTCGACTTTTTTGTTCGACCCTCATGAACCCTTTCGATCAGGTAGAGGGGGGAGAAGCGTTGTGCTACTCATGCTCGGGCGAGCATCAACGTCTCAGGTGAGCTACTATCGGGAAATTCAAGTAAGAGCTCGTGCCCCGTTCGATAGGGGTCGACTAGTGGCCCTGAGGCGCTCTTATTCGAGCAAAACAGTGGGTCCCACGGATGCCAAACCCTTTCGATCGGGTCCGGTGGCTCGATGCCTCCCCTCGAGGGGATTCCGTCGTGGTCCCTTAGTTTTGCCTTGAATGTGTCCGAGGGGGCCTCAAGAATTCGTTCTCGAGCAAGGGACTCGCGCCGGCCCCCTCGGTCACCCCTAACTCCAGTACTCGAGGGCGGCTGTCGAACCCTTTTCGAGGGCCAGCCTTCGCTCCCTGGAGATTTCGAGGGCTTGGGCCCATATCCCGTGTCGTGGGAAGATCCGTCTGTGGATAACTCCTCCTGTCCATCACGTGTGCCTTTTTACGCAGAAGCCGGAGCGGCGCGGTAGCGGGCGATTCCTGTACTTGAAGCGCATTTCGAGGAGGATAACTGTCAGTTCTTGTTTTTCAAGAAAAGATTCAAAACGGCACGGCCGTAATATCACGGGAGTCGGAACGGCGCGGTTGTGGAGGAGCCGTCATAACGCCTGATTCGCGGATGATTGACGTGTGTCCATGGTCGATGGCAGTCGAAGGGGTGGATGCGAAACGGCCCTGTCCACGATGCACTGGAATCGAGAGGAAAGTGCTTTGGGTGCATTTAATGCGGGGACTTACTGGTCGGGCAAGCGTCGGCCGTCCGTCGGTCTTCTGCCCCTATAAAAGGGGGCACCCCGCGCACCGTTGCTCTTCACTTGCTTTCCTGCCGTTTTCACATTCGCCTTCCTTGTGCTCGTTTGCCTTCCTTGCGCTTGCCTCCCTGCGCTTTCCTTCCTCGCGCTCGCCTCCCTGCGGAGATAGGAAATCTTCCGGGTCGTCCATCCACCGAAGAGCTCCGTGCTCTTGCCATGGCGCCACCGGAGATTCTTCAGCCTGCAGCGTGGCTCCCCTCGGATGTGACAAGGAAGGAGCTGGAGGGGTTGGTGGCGGAGGGGCTTCTTCGCCCCATCACCAACAGGGACGAGCCCGAATGGCTCATTCCGCCGAAGGAAGACCACGAGCCGAACCCACCGGAGGGCTACGTGGTCAGCTTCGTCAAGTTCCACCGGCTAGGCTTCGGTGCTCCGCCGAGCCGGTTCATGCGCGCCCTCACTCATTACTACAGGATTGAGCTTCAGAATCTCTCCCCCAACACGATCTCCTACGCCGCCATCTTCACCACAGTCTGCGAGGGTTACCTCGGGGTGGAGGCGCACTGGGAGCTCTGGCTCCACCTTATTTGGGCGGAGTACTTCTCCAAGAGCGTGTCGCTGGGGGTGAGGAGGCTGGTGTGGGCTGGGTGCTGCAACTTCGCCGTGAGGAAGGCCGATGACTTCATCCCTATCTGCCTGACTTCGAGCCACGGTGCCTGGTCTTCGAAGTGGTTCTACATCAGGAACGACGAGGGGCTGCTGCCTCAGTACACGGGGCGCGTCATCGAGTCGCGTCCCCACAGCTGGGGCGCCCCAGCGTGGGACCATCAAGGGAGGCTCAAAGACCTCCTCGACGCCATGGCGACCCTTCGAGGGCAGGGGTTAACTGCCGGGGTCATTGCCTCGGCCTTCCACCATCGACGGGTGCTCCCCCTGATGCGGCGCTCACTTTGCATGAGCCAGATGGTCGCTGGAGTGGAGCTCACAGGGAGCCGGATGGTTGCCGAGGCTATTACGCCGGAGAGCGTTGCCAAGAGGGTTCGAGGCACGGTGTCGGGCCCCTTCACGGCGCAGGATGTCAACCGTCTTCCGATGCGGCCGGATCCCTGTTGCCCCGAACTGGTGAGCGTATTACTTTGTCGAGCCCTTCTTTTTGTTTCTTTTCACCTTACATTTTTTGGGCTTTTGCGCATAGGGGGAGCTCGACTACGAGCTGTCGCTGCCCCCCGTTAGGGAAGATTTCGGGGCTCGTCCAACGGGGCTTCTCGGCGCCCCGTCGGCAAAGAAGACGAAGGAGGAGGAGGGCAAGAAGAGGCGGATGCATAGCCTCGATCTCTCTGCGGGAGAGCAGCGCTCGGCTAAGCAGAGACGAGAGGTGGGGCCCATCGCAAGGTCCTCGTCTGAGGAATCGAGGGAGGAGTGGAGCGGAGAAGAGGAACACCTCTCGACCCGGAGGGTCGTGGCCGGTGCCCCTTCGACGCAGGGCGCTGCTGGTCCTGAGGGGCCCATGGAGGGGCCTCGTGAAAGTCACCCGGCCCTCGGGGCCAGGCCGGTGGCGCTGGCCTTGGCCACATCGGCGGCGGCCTCGGCTCGTGGGGCTACGGGGCCTCGGAGCGTGACGCCGCCGGCAGCGACTTCAAGCCTGCGACCGTCGACCGGGGCCTCACGAACCCCGGGAAGGTTCCCGGTGGGGTAAGTCCTTTACCCTTGGAGCAGCTTTCGCGTCTCTATTCCATGCGTCTACTTTTTCCTTTCTCACAGACTCAAGCGCGAGCGGGCATTGGTGGGGCCCGCCCCAGCCAAGCGCCTTCGGACGGAGGCTGCGACGGAGGTGATGGTGGTCGCGGTGGCTCCGGTTACGGGCCCGGTCCCTTCGAGCGCCGCGTCGACTCCTCCGTCGACATCGAACGCGGGGGTCGTCGCTTGGGTCAAGGCCGCACGCGCGGCATTGGCCTGGGGAGCTGAAGCGGCCACCGAGCCTGCGGTGGCTGTGGCATCGAGCCCCAGAGCCGGGATGGCCGTCGACGCGCCGAGAAGCAGCGTGCTGGAGGGCCCCTCGGATGACTCACGGCTGGGGTTTTCGGTGGCGGCGCCCATCGTCCTCGAGGCCGAGGAGGGCGAGGCCTCCATCGACGGAGGGAAGGAGAAAGATGCCGCGCCCCCCTGATGCCACCGAGGTCAGGGGTCGTTGAGTCCGGGGGTGCCGAAGCGGCCCCGTCAGGCGGGGCCCCCGTGGGTGCTTCGGTCAAGGATACGAGCGTCACCGTGTCTGCCCAGGCGGAACTTTTTGTCGAGCGGGAGGAGCTGCAGGCCGGCTTGCTGGCTATCGTGCCATGGGAGGGTCAGTCTCCCCCCGCAGTTCCCGAGCAACGGCCTGCGGCGGGCGCGACCGTCGAGGCGGAGGGTGCCGGAGCCGAGGCGGTGCGGCGGCGCTTCGAGGCGGAGACTTCGGGTTGGGTCTCGGAGCCTATCCGCGTCCACGACACCACTAGCAACGACGCTCCCTCGTGGGAGGTGGATGACCCCGCGGAGCTCGAGTGCTGGAGGGCCATCGAGGAGGAGCGTTCTTGCCTTCAGAGCTCGCTGAAGGCAATGTTCGGTCTCGTCAGCAACAACCTTCACCAGCATCTCGGGGTAAGCGTCCTTCTTCGAAGTTATGGAACTCGGGGTGTATTTCCTTTGTCAATGATGTCTCTTCTTCTTCTTGCTCTTAGGATCTGAGAAAGCGCTCGAACATCAAGTCCTATCTTATCCACGGCGCCAAGGATAAGTGGAACCAGATCCCCGAGCTAGAAGCAGCGCTCGAGGCTGCCCGAGTCGAGGCCGCGAAGGCGAAGGAGGAGGCCGCTGCCGCTCGGAGTGAGCTTGAGAAGGCAAAGTCCGAGACCGCCTCGGCCCGAGAAGTGGCCGCCCAAGCCAAGGAGGCCGAGGCCAAGGCGAAGGAGGAAGCGAGGAGGGCCCTTGAGCAGGCGAAGTCCGAGGCCAGCGACGAGCTGGCAAGGGTTGGCGCGGCCCTCAAAGCGGTGCGGAAGGAGCTCGAGGTCTCGGTCTTCGAAAACGCCAGGCTTTCCGAAGCCTGGCAAGAGCAAAGGCGGAATGCCGTTTCGGCAGGCGAGGCCCTCGAAAAGCTCAAGGAGGAGAACGCGTCGATGGTCCGCGCTGGTGAGGCGTTTGCGAACGAGTATCTCATTCTGCAAGACACGCACATGAAGCTCGAGACCCATGTCGTCGGTGAGTCTTCCTTCTTCTCTCGAAGAGTTTTTTGCCTTAGTCTTCTTTCTTAAGCGTTACTGACTCCGTTTGTTTATTTTCAGCCTTGGAGGAGGAGCTGGATCGGGCTCATCGCGACCTCGGCCTGCTTCAAAAGTCGTACACGGCCGAGGTGAAACTGACCGGCGAGCTCGGCGATATGCTCGACATGGTATGCGACAGCCTCAGCATCCCTCGTCCCGAATCAGCCGCGGATGACGTCCATGGGGCCCCTCTCCTTGACCAGTTGTTCGAGCTCGGCCGCGTGGTTAAGGAGAAGGTGCGGGGCACCCTTCATGTCGGCGTGAAGCGGGCGATGGCGGTCATCGGCTCCGGCTACATCTACGACATGGAGGTGGTGTCCCACGGCTTCATCAGCGACCCTTCGAAGACTGACGAGGAGAACGAAGCCGTCTTCATGGGGTTGGTCGAGGCTGCCGAGGAACCTGGTGGTCATCTTGCGAGCCTCTTCGAGCGTGAGGTGCTTCCGCCCCTGAGGATGATGGCCTGTGAGCCAAGCCTGGTCAAAGAGGCCTTTGTAAGAAATTTTATAATCTTTTGTTCTCGAGGTCGTGAAGCCTCGAGCCAGTGTATATTTATATTCGTACAAATATGTCTAAGTGTGCTCTACGTCTTTTCTGTCTCCACTGCCTGATCGGGTCTCTACTTTTATCGATTTCATCACATGATCGTGCCCTTCGAAGGGGGGAGTGAGTGGAGGTGCCGTAGCCCTGGGGCGTTGGCGGTCTCCCGACCTGACATCCCTCGACCTTTTGGACCTTCTCGTGTCATCTTCGACTTAGTATCAACCCATGTCGAGGCATATCGAGGCAGAGTGGACCTCGAGATTTAGAGAGTGTATGATTTTTAAGTCTTTTTCTTTCTCGCATTCCTGATAACGTTTCTTACTTAGTGAATTTGACGCATGTTCGTGCCCCTCGTCGGGGAGCGAGTGGAGGTACCGTAGCCCTGGGGCGTAGGTGGTCTCCTGGCTCGACAGCCCTCGATGCTTGGGACATTCACATGGCGTTTTCGACTAAGTATTAGAACGTATCGAGCTGCGTGGGAGAAAATAGACTTTTTGAGTTTTGAAAATTTGAGTTTTTTGGGGACTCGGGGGGTTCCCCCCCTTTATAGCCCCCGAGGGAGGTTCGACTCTGAGGGAGCAGGGTCGAGGCTACCTCTTACATGTATAAGGAAATTAAGCTTGTGATCGAAAGCATTCCGTTATGCGAAAATGTAAGAAGAAGGCATCGACTTAGGGATAGAAGCGACGTAGCTGGTCGATGTTCCATGCGTTGGTAAAGATTTTGCCTTTGTCGTTAGCAAGCTTGTAGGTTCCGGGCTTCAACACCTCTGCTACGATGAAGGGGCCTTCCCACGGTGGAGTTAACTTGTGCTGTCCCTTATTGCTCTGTCGCCGTCGTAGGACGAGGTTGCCCACTCGAAGGTCCCTTTTGCGCACATGCTTGTCGTGGTAGCGTCGAAGCTTCTGCATGTATCTTGCGGAGTTGAAGAGGGCCATGTTTTGAGCTTCTTCAAGTTGGTCGACGGCGTTTGCGAGGGCTTCCTCGTTGCTTTGCTCGTTGTACGCCTTTAGTCGAGGGGAACCATACTCGAGGTCAGTGGGGAGGACGGCCTCGGACCCATAGACCAAGAAGAATGGGGTGAACCCCGTGGCTCGACTAGGTGTTGTCCTTAGGCTCCATAGGACCGAGGGCAGCTCGATGGCCCACTTGTTGCCGTGCTTGTTAAGGCGGTTGAAGATTCTCGGCTTGAGTCCCTGCAAAATCATGCCATTGGCGCTCTCGACCTGGCCATTAGTTCGAGGATGAGCAACCACGGACCAGTTCACGCGAATGTGATGGCGATCGCAGAAATCCAAAAACTTCTTGCCAGTGAACTGTGTGCCGTTGTCAGTGATGATGACGTTCGGGACCCCGAAGCGATAAATGATGTCGGTGAAGAAATCGACCGCCCGCTCGGAGCGGATATTGCCGATAGGCCGGGCTTCGATCCACTTGGTAAACTTGTCGATGGCAACGAGTAGGTGGGTGAAGCCTCCAGTTGTCCTTTTGAGGGGACCAACGAGGTCGAGCCCCCATACGGCGAACGGCCACGTGAGGGGGATCATTTGCAAAGCATGCGCAGGGAGGTGCGTCTGCTTGGCATAGAACTGCCAACCCTCACATGAGCGGACGAGGCTGATGGCGTCAGAGACAGCGATCGGCTAGTAAAAGCCTTGTCAGAAAGCATTCTCGACGAGGGTCCTGGGCACAGCATGATGACCGCATGCCCCCGAGTGTAGGTCGTTGAGTAACCTTTTGCCTTCCTCGACGGTGATGCAACGCTGCAAAACTCCGGTCGGGCTCCGTCGATAGAGCTCCTTGTCTGGACCGAAGAGGACATAGGTTTTGGCCCTTCGCGCAATGCGTCGAGCCTCATTCCGGTCATCTGGCAGCTCCCCTTGAGTAAGGTATTCGAGGAAGGGCTTACGCTAATCGGCTTCGTCGCTTGCTCGAGGGGATGATACCTCGAGGTCCATTACCTCGGCCCCGGTCGAGAGGGCTGGGGTTGGTTGAGGCTCGACCCCCTTGGGCGGATGTTCATGTTCACCCGCGAAGTCAAGTGATGGCTTGTAGAGATCTTTTACGAAGACGTCGGGTGGCACGGTGCCTCGGGTTGACGCAATCTTTGCGAGCTCGTCAGCGGCCTCGTTGTAGCGTCGAGCAATGTGTGTTAATTCGAGGCCGTAGAATTTGTCTTCCAATTTGCGGACCTCTTGATAGTACGCTTCCATTTTTGGTTCGCGGCAGCTCGATGCCTTCATGACCTGATCGATGACTAACTGCGAGTCGACCCGAGCTTGGAGGCGTCGAACCCCGAGCTCGATAGCGATGCGTAGTCCGGTCATGAGGGCCTCGTACTCCATGACGTTGTTCGAGGCTGCAAAGTAGAGTCGAATTACGTAACGCATGTGAACCCCGAGGGACGAGATGAAGAGCAGGCCCGCGCGTGCTCCCGTTTTCATCATCGACCCATCAAAGTACATGGTCCATAGTTCGGCCTGGATCTGTACGGGCGGTAGTTGAGCGTCGGTCCATTCGGCCATGAAATCCGCCAGCACCTGTGACTTGATGGCCTTTCGCAGTGCGAAAGTGAGGGCCTCGCCCATGAGCTCGACTGCCCACTTGGCAATTCTCCCTGAAACCTCCCGATTCTGGATTATCTCCCCGAGGGGGAAGGACGAGACCACGGCTATCGGGTGGCTTTGGAAGTAATGTTGGAGTTTGCATCACGTAAGGACTAGAGCGTACAACAGCTTCTGAATCTGAGGGTAGCGGGCCTTAGTCTCTAAGAGCACTTCACTGACAAAGTAGACTGGCCTTTGAATGGGCAGGGTGTGCCCTTCTTCTGCCCTCTTGACCACTATGGCCGCACTAACCACCTGGGTGGTCGCAACGACATAGAGGAGGAGGGGCTCGGTCGAATGAGGAGGTACTAGGATCGGGGGCGAGGCTAGCATAGACTTGATCTTTGAGAGGGCTTCCTCGGCTTCGGGGGTCCGTTCGAAGTGCTCCGATTTCTTCAAAAGGCGGTAGAGGGGCAACGCCTTTTCCCCGAGACGGGAGATGAAACGGCTCAGGGCTGCTAGGCATCCTGTGACCCTCTGAACGCCTTTGAGGTCTTGAATGGGCCCCATCTTGATGATCGCCGAGATTTTCTCTGGGTTGGCCTCGATGCCGCGCTGAGAGACTATGTACCCTAAGAGCATGCCTCGAGGGACGCCGAAGACACACTTCTCGGGGTTCAGCTTGATGCTCTTCGCCCGGAGGCATTCGAACGCGGCATCGAGGTCAGAGATGAGATCCTCGACTTTTTTGGTCTTGACCATGATGTCGTCGACATAGGCCTCGACCGTCGAGCCGATGTGTTCTCCAAAAATGTGGAGCATGCACCGCTGGTATGTTGCCCCGGCGTTTCGAAGGCCGAAGGGCATAGTGATATAGCAGTACATGCCGAAGGGGGTGATGAAGGAAGTCGCGAGCTGGTCGGACTCCTTCATCCGAATCTGATGGTAGCCGGAATAGGCATCGAGAAAGGAGAGGGTCTCACATCCCGTCGTCGAGTCAACGATTTGATCGATGCGTGGCAAGGGAAATGGGACTTTAGGACATGCTTTATTCAAGCCGGTGTAATCTACACACATCCTATATTTCCTATTTTTCTTTCTGACTATTACAGGGTTAGCTAACCACTCGGGATGGTGAACCTCCTTGATAAATCCGGCCGCCAAGAGCTTGTTGACTTCTTCCCCGATGATCATGTGCTTCTCCTCGTCGAAGCGACGCTGGCGTTGCTTCACCGGCTTAGACCCGGGGCGGATCTCCAAGGCGTGCTCGGTGACTTCCCTCGGTATGCCCGGCATATCCGAGGGACTCCACGCAAACATGTCGGTGTTCACGCGGAGAAAGTCGACGAGCACTGCTACCTATTTGGCGTCGAGGGAGGTGCTGATGAGCAGCGCCTTCCCCTCGGAGCAGCTCAGGTGGAGGGGGATCTTCTTCGTGTCCTCGGCAGGCTCGAAGCTGCCGGCATGTCGCTTGGGTTCGGGGATCTCATCGGCGAGGGCCTCGAGAGTGGCTGCAAGCATCGCCGTCTCCTTGAGGGCTTCAGCGTGTTCGACGCACTCGACGTCGCAGTCGTATGCGTGGTCGAAGGAGGGGCCGACGGTAATGATGCCGTTGGGGCCCGGCATCTTGAGCTTGAGGTAAGTGTAGTTGGGAACTGCCATGAACTTGGCATAGCCTGGTCGCCCAATGATCGCATGGCATGTGCCTCGGAACGGGACTACCTCGAACGTGAGGGTCTCCTTTCGGAAGTTCGAGGGAGTACCGAAATACACCGGTAAGTCGATGCACCCGATGGGAATAGCCTTCTTGCCTGGCACGACGCTGTGGAAGCCCCCAGCGCTGAGCTTCAGCTTTTCCCTTGGGATTCTGAGGAGGTCGAGGGTCTTGGAGTAGATGATGTTGAGGCTGCTGCCTCCGTCCATCAAGACTTTGGAGAAGCGGGTGTTGACGATGACAGGATCGACAACAAGCGGGTAGAGCCCCGGGTTCGGGACGTGGCTCGGATGGTCATCACGGTCGAACGTGACAGCCGTCTCGGACCAGTCCAAGAATCGAGGGGTGGCGACTTGAGTGGAGAATACCTCCCGACGCTCCCTCTTACGCTGTCGAGGGGTGAGCCGGGCGGTAGGTCCCCCGTAGATCATGTAGCAGTCCTGCACCTCGGGGAACCCATCATTCTTGTCATCATTCTTGTCGCCGGGCTCTTCCTTTTCCTCTTCCTTCCCTCGAACCATACCCCTGAAATGCCTTTTGAGCATCCGGCAGTTTTTGAGGGTGTGATTGGCCTGGCCCTTGTGATATGGGCACGGTTTCTTGAGCATCTCGTCGAAGAGGCCCTTTTCGGGAGGGCCTCGAGGTTTCTTGCGCTCGACAGCCACCACGAGGTCGTCGTCGTGGGCGTCTTCGCGCTTGCCTCACGGGTTCTTCTTCTTCTTCTTGCCCCCTTTCTTGCCGCCCTGGTTCGAATCCTCGGGGTTGGCCGCCTTGGCCTGCGTCTGGCCTTTGCTACCATCAAAGAAGGCACCGACGGCCACTTCTCCAGCGGCAAAGTTGGCCACGATGTCCATCAATTCGTCGGCGGTCTTTGGGGGAGTACGCCCGAGCTCCCGGACCAGTTCCTTGCAGGTGGTCCCGGCAATGAAAGCTAGGATCACCTCTTCGTCGGTGACGTGGGGAAGCTCGGTGCGCTGCTTGGAGAAATGTCGAGTGAAGTCGCGGAGAGATTCCCCGAGCTTCTGTCTGCAGCCTCGGAGTTCCCACCTATTGCCCAAACGCACATAGGTGCCCTTGAAGTTCCCCTCGAAAACCCTGACCAGGTCGGACCAGTCACAGATTTGGTTAGGGGGAAGCTCCTCGAGCCACCATCGTGCGGTGTCGGAGAGAAAGAGTGGGAGCTGCCGAATGATGGCGCTGTCGTCGCGAGCCCCACCAAGCTGGCACGCTAGTTTGAAGTCGGCAAGCCAGAGCTCGGGCTTAGTCTCACCGTCGTATTTGACGAGACTTGTCGGGGGTCTGAAGGGGCTAGGCAGCGGCGTGCTGCGAATCGCACGGCTAAAGACTCAAGGTCCCGGCGGATCCAGGGATCGACGTCGGTCCTCGTCGCTGTCGTAGCGTCCGCCCCGATGAGCGCTGTAGCCTCGCACCTCGGTGTCACCGCACTTGCGTCTACAGTGTTCATTGATGTCGTGACGCGCATCACGGGGCTCGCGGTTGTCACAAACGCGATCATGGTCCGGGACCGCCCCCTTCGAGCGGGGGGAGTCTACCGGCTGGGTCGAGGCCTGCCTCTCGTGCCGCGAGGGTTTGTGGTGTTGCCCTGAGGCCGCACCTCGATGCCTCGAGGCAGAACTTTTGGCCTGCTGAATGGCGGCCACCTCGAGAAGGCCCTTGATCTCCTGTTGGACTCGTTGGGCTTCAGGATTCGAAGGGGCCAGCATGTTGCGGAGGAGCATGGTTGCTGCGACGACATTCTGGCTGGCTCGATTGAAGGCGGGACGTGCAACCGTATCCGCGCCCATAATCTGCCGCTGCACTTGCTGCGCTCGAGCCCGAGCTCCTCCGCGTGGGGGTTGCGATTGTCTTGCTCGAGGGTACGCTCGAGCTGGCGCAGTCGCTCGTTGTCTTCGTCGAGCTTGGCTCGAAGCTCCCGGACCTGTGCGAGCTGGGCGACGCGAGTGCCCTGCGAATTGTACGGGTCATTGGTCGCGGCAGGGGGCCCTTCCTCCTGTCCCGCCAGGAGGGGCCCACCTGTTGCAGCCGGTGGTGTGGACGTCTCTGCGGGATCGACATCGTCGTCGTCCGACGCGGCGACTATGTCGATGTGGAAACACTCTCACGTGGGATCATAGTAGCTGGAGTCGTAGTCGGAGTCAGAGTAGAGCGGGCAAGGTACGACGGTCCGCCCAAATTGTTCCACTTCCAGCCACCTTCGAAGCACGTGAGGGCAAGCGTCGCGTGGGCGAGGGTTAATCGGGCGTTCGAGGGCCAGTACCGGTACCTCCCGGCGCGCTGCTGCGCATGGGGGGGTCCGGTCCGCTCCCTGTCCGCTCCGAAACCCGAGCGCACGATAGTGGAGTATGCCGAAGCGGCATTGTCGAGCCCAAATGGCAGTGCCGGTCGGGCGGCAAACTGCTCATGGGGCAAGAGAGCCATAGACGTGAAGGGAGCGTTCGCCTGGGGAGAAGCGTTCAACCCTGGCGAGCGCTGCCCCACGTTGGGCCTTACGCGTAGTCGCGGGAGCCTTCGGGCCAGAGAGCTCAAGTCATCCATCGAAGACGAAGAGGATGTGACGACCGTGGTCGCACGGCGGCGCCGCCCGCCCTGCGATCCACGTCTTCTTCTTGATTGGGAAGCGTGGTGGTGAGGACGACGCGGGGCTCCTCGCGGAGTCCCTAAAGCGCCCCCGCTCGGGTGCCCGATTGAGAGCAGGACCATGTCATGGCTCGTGCCGAGCGACATGAACTCCAGACTCCTAAACCAGATCACCGAGCCGAAAGGGAGCGATGATACGAGGTCCGTCATCCGGACGAAGCGGTTTGACACACAGAACCCCTACCTGGCGCGCCAACTGTCGGCGTTAGGAACCCGGGGGCGTCCTAAGCCAACGAGTAATCGTATGTGTGTGTAACCCGTCCGGATGGTGATGCAAGAAGAACACAGCGATTTATCCTGGTTCAGGCAAAGAAGGCCCTACGTCCAGCGGGGGGAGAAGATTTGTATAATCTTGCACCTAAGTGCTTGTACAGGGGCGAATACAAGCGAAGGAGAGAATTCGAGGGAGGGGTCGAGTACAGAGTGAGAGAGTTATTCAGAGTCTAGAAGTCTGCCTAGGCGTGTGTTCGGTTGTCGTGAGTTCGTTGTCTGAGGTCCGTTCTTCCTCTTCCCCCTATTGGGTCTCCTGGCGTCCCCTTTTATAGGCCAAGGGGAGGCACAGAGGTACAGATGTCCTGGTTCGATGACGCGGTGGTGACGTCGCGGGTCGTGGTGGTCAACTCGAGGCCTCTGTAGAGACGTGCGCTGCGCATGGCTTGTTCTGTAGCGGCGTGGCTCGGAGTTGACAGGCGTCCTTCGGAGACGTGGTTGCTGACCGGTGAAAGACGCGATCCCCTGTAGAGGACGTGCGAGTTCCTGTTGGGGTCGTATCGGGAGTTGTTGGCATAGCTTTCGAAGTCGATGCAGGTTGACCGGAGGGCGTCGATGCGTACTCGAGGCCTAGTCGAGGGGTAGCCTCGAGTGTAGTGGTTGAGCGGATAAGATTGAATTTAGGGAATCCGATGTCGGTTGTTTCTCGCGTAGCGCGTCGAGGGGGGTCTCGAGCTGCCTAACAGCATTGAGTACGGCGTAATAGTGCCGTGCAGACCGATGCACGTCCTCAGTATGGGCAGTAAAGCGGGATTCGACCGCTGTACGGACCACTATGCGGACACTATAGCCATATGATTTGACGAGGTTAGGTAGTTTTTGTATTAAATGCGCTATCGAACGCACCTGGAGTTGGTGGATCGAGGGGGGGCTCGACCCTTGTCGTATCGAGGCGTCCGTCCCGCCGGGGCCTCGACACTCGACACGGGGTCCCCCCTCGAGCGATCATCGGCTGGTGACGTCAGTGATTTGTCGAGGGTTGCGGCAGAAGCTAGGTACTCTGTTGTGGGCCGGCCCAGTGTGTATTTGCCGGTGGGCCCCGGTGGGTCGAGGATGTACGGTCTGATCTTGCACGTGTTTTTTCGAGGATCCCGCGAGATTATTCTGAGGGTAAACTCGGGGTTCAACCGAAAACAAGGAAGGTTCAGGTTACCCCTTTTCTCGGTAACCGACAAATTAGGTTGTGTTTTTGTCTACATGTGTGTTAATCATCCTTATATAGGTTGCATACATATGGTTTGAATATGTACATGATGTCCTCTTGGTCATTGTCCCCCTAAGTCTTCACGGACTTTCCGTTGTCCAATTCCTACCTAAGACAAGGCTCGGTTCATAATCCCTACTTTTCAACAATTATTATATTTATTTCTGCATTAAATTTTGAGGAGAAAGATTTACACCACCAATTTAGTTTTGTTTAAAAATCAAATATGGATTAGTTAACGGCACAACAAATTATTTCATGAACCAAAAAGTGGCATTATATAATTCTTGACTTTTTTATTAAAATTTTGACGAGAAAGATTTACAACATCTATGTCAATTGTATTTAAATAATTTGTTGATATTTAAATATAGATTAGTCAATTGTACAACTAATTATTTTATGAACCAGAATGTTCGGCAGTATGTGGTTCATGACAAGAGCTACTATGTGAAAAAAAAATACTATCATAATCATCGGTGGACAGAACAATCCTAATGCAGTTACGGAAGTTGGTATGACGATGCGTAAAAAAGCTACAAAAGTCAATATCCATGAGCAGTATGAAAAAAGCTACAAAGTTATAATATATTTATTTATATCTAAATAACTATACGCTTTGTAAGAAAAAGGAACAATATACCAAAGTATGTTAATTCGATACAAGTTTAATATGCCATTGTTATTTATTATGAGCATTAACGTATATTATAAATATGATAATCATCATAAAATAAATCATAAAAATATAAACTTAAGTTATCATTCATGTTATCATTTCAAATGAATTTTAATAGTTCTTTTGTCCCGTTGCAACGCACGGACATATTTACTAGTATAGGCTTATTTGGGTCAGGAAGTGTTGTTGCTCTTCCATTCTCCAAGATGAATACTACTGTTGACATGAGTGGCCTGTCGTTGGGGTTGTCCTGCACACACAAAAGCCCTACGTGGATGCAAAGCAAAGCCTCATCTGGTATGCAGCTCTCCACAATGCTTGAATCGACCGAATCTTTTCCCTTCCCTTCCTTCCATAGGTTCCATGCCTGAATAAAGCAAATGGATAATTAGGGTTGTGCTGAAAATTCAATGTACGTTATTCACGAAATCAACTTTTACTCACATATTCTATAAGGTTTTCAAAGTCCACTATCTGATTTGTAGAGCTTATCTTTACGCCACTTACGATTTCCAACATCAATACACCAAAGTTGTACACATCAGACTTGACAGAAAATATGCCTCTCATTGCATATTGTGGAGCCATGTAGCCACTGTAAATATTTTTCCAGCAAGAATTATATTTTTGCCAACCTTGGTTAATTTATATACTCATTTTGGCAAAAAAAAAACATCACTCACTATGTTCCGACAACATGCTTTGTGTTTGCATTCTGTTGGTTCTCACCAAACATCCTTGCCATGCTAAAGTCTCCTATCTTTGGTCTCATCTCTTCATCCAGCAAAACATTGCTTGCTTTGAGATCTCTGTGAATTATCTTTAGTCTTGAATCTTGATGGAGATATAGAAGCCCTTTAGCCACCCCTCTGATTATGTTAAACCGTGCTGGCCAATCCAGTATTATATTGTGCGTCGTATCTACAAAGGGCAACGGTGTCTCATGATTAATAAACAAGTAGTTTTATTGAATCATAAAACTATAATGTGCAATTAGATCATACTGAAAAGGAAAGAATCTAAGCTTTTGTTAGCCATGTACTCAAAGATCAGTAGCTTTTCATCTCCCTCTATGCAGCAACCGAAAACTCTAACTAAATTTCTGTGCTGAAGTTTGGCAATTAGAACAACTTCATTTATGAATTCTGATATTCCTTGCTTAGAATCACTGCTGAGCCTTTTGATAGCAACTTCTCGATCATCTGAGTTTCCTTGATATAGAATTAGTGTGAAAGCACAATTCAAGAATGAAACTAAAGAAGGTAAGTTACCTTGTAAATTTTTCCAAAACCTCCTTGTCCTATCATAAATGACTTATGGAAGTTATTTGTTACAGCTGCAATATCTCTGAAACTTACAACTGGAAATTCAAAGACTTCAGTAGGACTTCCTTCTCCAAAGCCATCAGGGGTTTCTAAGTCATCTAGGACCAACCTTTTCTTATTTTGCTGTTTCCGACTATTGCCTGCTTCCGGAATGTCATGAGCATTTCTTCTCTCGTGAGAATATTGTAGAGGGTATAGGTGCAAAAGTTAATATATCATATATGATTGTCTTTGCAGTAAAAGAGTGCATGTACAGCAAAATGTATGTAAAATATCATAATGCGCGTACAGCGATGTATTGTAGTTGGCAAGCACAGTGCTGAAAAATTGTTGAGATCCAACGTTTGTGTTAATTAAGTTCCTAAGTCCGACAATTTGAACTATTTTAAGAAGTCCATATAAAACATTTAAATGTGATACAAAGATAAAAAATGTAAAATTTGAGGAACTCAAGTATCTTTTCAGTTCACAACTGACAGTTCCATTTCAGATCAGCTCCTCCATTTTCAGTGCAGTGAATATACCAGTGAGTTTACCTTGTTGAAAGGGTTAGCAAGTCTTTCTTCTATCGTTTTTGTTTATGAGTTTGTCTGTAGTTTTGATATCACTAGTGGATTTTGATACTTGCTCTGTCTACATTGGTTGCACAATCCCACTTGTGAAGATGAGAACGTATACTGTATCAGAACAATGAGTGGACATCCTTCATTCCACTGCAAGTACTTAGAATCTGTTGCGTGCTTCGGCATGGTCGCGAAAAAGTAACTAGAATCTGTTACGTGCTTAGGCATGGCCGCGAAAAAAGTAACTAGAATCTGTTACTATCTGAACTAGACGGTGATTCCTGAATGCGGTGATGTAACATTTGTGTCTTTTCCGTCGTTTTGCAGTAGATATGACAAAAGGTTTGTTCCTCTGTTCTGTTCTTTGACTCTGTTATTACTTCATATACAAAAATCTTGCTGAATTATAATTTGATATGTTTCCTTTTTTTCATCGAATCGAAGAAAAACTTTTTTTTTGCTTTATTTATGATGAATATTTACTTTACTTTACTGAAAATTGATGCACAGCAACTGCAATATGATATGTACCTGTGTCCAGGCCAGCAAGCCGGAGATAGAGCGTGTCACTCCCCTCAGCATATTCAAGGGTCTTCTGCATGTCGATGAGCTTCCCCCGTCCACACGAGACACCTCGTGGGATTCCTGGAGCTGCTGCTCAGGTTGGCGTACGCATAGGCCACGCAGGAGCAATTCCGGCTGCACTCAGCCGCGCACTCGTCGCAGCTCTTGTTCCGGACGAGCACGGACCTGTCCGGTGCCTTCATGTCCGGCAACGCCAAGAAGCCGTCCCCGTCCCTGCCGCAGCGCAGCAGCTTCCCTTCGCTGGCACCCCTGCGAGAACCTGCCGTTGCTCCACTCGTCACGGTTCGTCGGTGCGAAGCCCTCGAGGCATTTGCACGTCGGAACCGTGCCGCCGGTGTAGTCGCAGTGTCCGAAGGGGGCACAGTAGGCATAGCTGCTGCACTCGGTGCGCGGCGACGCGCCGATCGTGTCCCACCGCATGGAGGCGTTGTTCCAGCTCCGGAGCTCCAGCTTGCCGGAGCAGTTCATGACGTACCGCGTGAGCGGGGCGCCATCCGAGAGGATGAAGGTCATGTAGGCGTCTTCCTCGTCGACGTCCACGACGGTGTAGTAGACGATGGCGCTGATGTTCGCGACATAGTCAGTGAGGACCTTGTAGCCGTTCCACACACCGCTGCGCCACAGCGGGCGCAATCTGGAACAGATGGTCTGGGTCAGAGCTGTAGGTGAAGTTCCCCGGCGACGGGTCGACTGGGCTCTTCCAAGACACGAGCCGGTTGCCGGGAGACCGGTTCACGCGCTGCGGCATGGTGGGGAGGAACGTGTCGGTCGGGTGGTCGAAGCTCTGCCACATCGTGGTGCCGTTCGGCGACCGGAGGACGAGGTTGCCGTCGATCGTGAGCGTGGCTACCGTGCCGGGCGCCGAGGGCAACGGCGATCCAGTCATGCCAGCGATCACGACGTCGGTTGCCAAACAACGCGGCCCTCGCATCGGACAAGACGAAGTTGGAGGTATTGGTCAGCGCAAGCGTCGGCGGAGATGAGGGTGAACGACGACCGGCGACGCTGATCGGGGCTTCCCGGTTGGCCACCCACACGACGGTGAGCTCGGGGATGCCGTTGTACCAAATAATCCCCAGGTACAGCTTTCCTGGTGTCGAATTGGAGGGGAAGAAGAAGCCTAACGCGAAGGTGCCGGAGCCGGAGACGATGACATCGCCTGGGGACAGCACCTTGCCCACGACAAGCCGGTCGTCGGACGCGCACAGCGGCAGCAAGAGGAAGAGTAAGAAGACGACGGTCCAAGCTGACAAACGCATCCCGTCTTCGTCTTCCCAGCGTTCCCAATCCCAGGACATTGCGTCTTGCATTGAGTTCTTCATACTCTGAGGCTTTCTTTGTATGCACAGAGTGGGAATTCTCCACTCTCCAGAGTCAGCGTTGAATTTGGCATTTTCTGTGCTCCGCATCTTTAGCCGTAACCGTGTTCAGATAACAACAGTGTTATGTTATCGTTTTCACTATCATAATTATAGTTAATGGTTGCAATAGAAGACTTTTATGCACATTCCTTGGGCACGGCCTGTGTAGAATTAGATGTTTGATTATTGGTATACCGTAGTCCTTGAAACAAATGAAAATGATTTCCATTAGTCCAGAGATACTACACAATCGACAACCACCCCTAATGTTCACACCAAATAGAATCTGGATCATACACCAGTAAGGGTTTAGGTACCACGCCGGCGGTTGACAAACGACCTTGGTTGCAACAAGAACACAGCAAATCGACGAAACCGGTCGAGAGATCTGTTAGGCTGATATGTCTAGCTTGTTCGGCCACGCCATGCATCTCCTTCTCATTTCCTTCCCATTTGGCGAAGAAGAATTCGATCAATACCAGTGGGCCAAGAGAGCAAATGTTAATGTTAGTTAGTGGTGTGCTTAGTTTTTTGGTTTTTCTTGGTTGCAAGAGAATAGGTCACCTAGAGTTCTGCAAGGAGTTCAGTAATCTGGGGACAGTGGAGGAGTGGCCCTTCTAGTTGTAATTGCTTAGCAGTTTTGTATTTGTAAACTATGTTTTTTTCTTTCCTCGTCTAATAAAAATACAACAAAAGCTTTTTGCCGCCTTTCTAAAAAAATTACTTCCCTTTTTGCTTGATGCTTTGATTTGTGTCGTCCCAAATATTTTCCAAGCACATTCTTGATGTTAAAAACTTGATGGCCTAGCCCAATTTCTATGTTGATACATTCTTGCGTGTCAACACCCACCAACCGCCACCATCATCATATATATGAACACAACCTTGGCATGAGCATCCCCAGCACCCCATCAAAGGTAAGGCATGCGTGGAATTATTACAATATCTTGGTTTAAGCTCGGAGATAGACAAAATCAATGGGAGCAGCACATTTGCATATTATACCCTTTTATTAACCTGCAATTACCATATATTACCCTTGTGCAAACACGAAACACCTTTATTTCAACAGTGTATGTCTTTATTAAATTTTTAAATGCAATATATTGAATTGATATAAAACCTTGAAAGTAGATATATCGTATATACTCCTTCCGTCTCAAAAAAATGACGTTTTAGCTATGAATCTGGATGCTAAAACGTTAAAACGTCGACAGAGGGAGTATATGCGAGCAAGTTTGCTTGTGAACACACAAATTTACGGGCAAGCCCGCTCAAAATCAAGTGCTAAGCATAGGTTACACACTACATGGTTTAGGTAATCCTAAGCCCGGACTTATGGACCAAACCGAATGAACAAAGTGACAATTAAAGAACAAACGGCTAATTATACTGAATTTTCTTGTATTGTGATGAAAACAATAAATTTTGCTACCATGCCAATTACGGCTAATTATGCATGAGCTTGTGGCCACTAATAATCAAAGTACTATTGTTAATATGAGGTGTATTCATGACAACTTTACATATAGGTTCGATGAACAACTAGATTTTTTTACATCAATATAAGCTTCCATGAATTCTTTAAGCTAGACATTTTGAAAACGTTTAACTTGTTGTCATGATCTTTTCTGTTAGAAATGTTGCACCACGAAAATCCTCTTTACTTCTTCAATTCTTCAATAAAGGTGTTGCTTATACCAATAATAGGGTTTACTCGTCGAAGGTC
Organism: Bothriochloa decipiens; assembly: GCA_023333625.1. Classification (NCBI taxonomy): domain Eukaryota; kingdom Viridiplantae; phylum Streptophyta; class Magnoliopsida; order Poales; family Poaceae; genus Bothriochloa; species Bothriochloa decipiens. Next base: position 15,270,028 of record CM041631.1, on the reverse strand, counting down.
TTTTTTGTTTTTTTAAAGCCTACCGTCATTTGCGTTTATAGCTACACTGCCTGAAAATGGAGGATTTCCACCAACCCAAGCAGCCCACCGATTTATGCGAGACCTTTTTCATTCGTAGGGTTTGAAACAAGATGTGCCTGAAAATGGAGGATTCCACCAACCCACCCTTTTCTCAAGCTCTATTTTTTTAAATGGTGTTGTTCTGTTTTCTTTAATGTAACTCACGAACGAATCTTGTCTTCTAGAACGTTGCTTCCCCTCATGAGAGCAACAGGACTTATGATTATGGCATGATCATCCATGATATCAGTCCTACCACTTTATTAAAAAAATGAAGCTCGCATTAAGCGAGCAACAAGCTTGATTGTATTGAGAGCTACGTGTATACTTCCTCCATTTTAAATTATAAGCCACTTAACTCTTTTGGTACATCTATTTAGCTATGCATCTAGATACAATAATATATCTAGATACATAGCAAAAATGAATGAACCAAAAAAGTTAAAATAACTTATAATTTGAAACAGAGAAAGTAGATGTGGTTATTTAGATGGTTCAGCTTAGCCAGGCTTAAGTAAGAAAAAAAGTCAGCCAAACCTCTTGCTTTTTTATTAAAAAATCTCATCGCTAAGGCCACCAAGAAACCTCTATGACATAAATTGTCTAGTGATATATATATAATAACAATATGTTTGATTTCTAAGCCCCACCTAATGCTAAGTCCCATTGGTGTGGATATAGTGTTTTTCTAGGCCCCACCTAGTGTGGAGTCCCATTGGTAGATATAGCGTTTGACTAGGACGACTCCCAATGGCTCTAAATTAAAAAAAAAACAGTTCAAGTCTATGAATAGCACATTATATTTTACTAATGCATAGCAACAGACCTGTAATGTATGAGAAACTTACCTAAAAATCGAGGTCTCAAACTGGCAGGGCTTCGCCGTTACTTCCTTCTCCTCCCTCCTCTCTTCTCCCTTTTTTTCTGAAAATTTTAGTGAATATAATGAAAATCTGA
>CM041631.1:15257138-15268611 GCA_023333625.1 Bothriochloa decipiens | reverse complement strand
TTTTTTTTTGCGAGACTTAACCACACATGCAGATGCTCGTATACACGAGAGCAAACTCACTGCTACCTCTACGAGGGCCTCCGAAAAACTGAGTTGGAGTAGCAATTGTTTAGATTGACAAAGTCACCACATGCACCTTGCTATAAATGGGCACGTCACCTACCACTAAAACAATAACGCTGTTAAATCCTACAATAAATCTAGCAAATGTGAGCACCTATATTAAGTCGCGGGCTTAAACTAGAGTGGGAGCACCTATATTAGCTCAATTTGCATGTAAGAGTTAGTTTTATATACGTCTATTTGTGCATTGGTTGTGTTTCTAGTAATGTCTCTTAGCTAGATGCATGATGTGACCTGCTAGCCAAGTAGCCAAGTAGCATGTAGCAATTGTGAAGTTGGACATTTGGCATAATGGCACATGTGTAGTTACGGTTGGTGGGTTAGTAACATCTCGAAGTTTAGGAGGGATTATAATCCTTGTCATTCCATCGTAATACCTCTGGTTTAACCCTTATACATAAAATGTGGATAAAAATATAAAAGAATTGCTACGCGTATGCTGGTCAGCAGATACGTTCGACATACGAAGTTAGGCCATATAGGGGAAGGCAAAGCTATTGTCTTGTCTCTCTTGCCTTTTTTCATTTAGCCCCTAAATATTATTTATAATATTTGTATTTGAAATCCATATTAAGCCACGATTGGTTCACCCCATAGCTTTTAAATTTAGTCATGTTTAGTAGCTTTTAGCAGTTTTAACTAAACACCTCTACTAAATAGGACTAAAAAGGCAATAGTCCTCTCTAGTAGCTTTTAGCAATCCTGGAGTTGTTAAAAGGGACTATATAGTTCCTAAAATTTATTAGTCCAAACCAAACATCCCCTTAGACAAATCTAGTGCTTTAAGGGTCTATTTGGTTGAGCTTTTTGATAAGTACTTTTGCTTCTAAAAATTTAAAAGCCAACCAAATGAGTGAATTTGAAAGATGTTTTTGAGAAACAATCTTCCGTGTACTGTTTAGAAACACCATATATAGGACCTGTTTTTGGCTTTTGACTTTTAAAATATTTATAAAATTTATAAAATAGACGAAAATAAAGAGTTATTTCATACTCTTTAACGAAAAGCGTATTTTTTTCATAACACACATAGCATACGACAGCTATTCCATATGTTACGGTTTACAACAATTTTTCGTATCTCACGACCCAGCCAACCAGACTTTGGATCTATTTTTTCAAAGTTTTTTTAATCTTCGATCCATTCCCAATGCAATGAGCCATGCGCTGCTGCGCACTCTCTTCTAATTTGCCCCGGAGGTGGGGCACACAGCACTCGCTTGGACCTTGAAGTCGAACTTATCAGGCCCAACCAACGGCCCGGTCCAAAGCTAGGAGTAGCTCATTACTTATACGGCCCGTATACAGCCAGTACAAGAGCAGGAAGTATACAATATAAAAAAAATAAGAGCAGGTGAGCTCAGGCATATATACACTGACATGTGGGCCCTCCATGAGCACTTACGGATGACTACCAGCAACCAATAAAGACATGTTCCCCACCACGGATGACACGTGGGCCTGAAAACTTCGGACACTTTGGCCATAGCGCGAAATGGCCGAACTGACCCTCGAAGAAGCACAGCGCGGGCGCAAGAAAGCACACCGTGAAAACTCCCGCCTCCCACCGAAGATAACCCCAACCCCACCCACAAAGCCACTGACAGAACGGGCCCATATCCCCCAACCCACCCAAAGCCATCGAAGCAGCCCCCGCAGGCTAGCCAGCGTTCACGTACTCCTAGCGAAGGCAGCAGCAAGTGAAGCGCCGCGCGGCCAATGGGAGGCGAGCCCCCGGATCGGTGACGTGGCAAGGAAATTTTCAGATCCCGCGCAAATGCCCACCGCCCCTGCCTTTAAAAGCCGCCCCCTTCTGGCCTCCTTTCCCCTCCACTCGCATCAAAGCAACACACGGTTCCCGTGCACACACCCAAACCGGCAAACCCTCGTCGCGATCCGTCCCCAAGGTACTGCGATTTTGAAATTCTAGGTCAAATCGTTGTTAATTTCGATCGGTGCTGTTGGTGTTGGTTGTTGCTGATGGTTCTATTGTTGGATTTGGTTCTGTAGGTCTCGAGATGAAGGCGACTGCGAGGTCCAGCGGCCGCGACTCCAGGTACGATTCGATTTGGCCGCCTCTTCCATCCATTCTCGTTGGTTTTGTTTGGTTGCGGTTTTGACGGGGATTTGTTTGTTTTTGGTGAAGGCTCTCGGTGAGGAAGAGCAAGGCTGAGAAGGACCCGAACAAGCCGAAGAGGCCTCCGAGCGCGTTCTTCGTCTTCATGTAAGTTTCGGATTATTATGTGGCCTTTGTGTCCCGCCGTTTATTTGGGATTTTGTTCTGATCGGTTGGGTCTGGACTTTGCAGGGAGGAGTTCAGGAAGGACTACAAGGAGAAGCACCCCAATGTGAAGCAAGTCTCCGTGGTAAGGCGTTGTTTCATCCATGATTTCGTCATTCGATTCGAATATTCGTGATGCGTTGGTTTGAAACTTGCGTTTCGTTTCTGATGTTTGTGGCTCTGTGAATGCAGATTGGCAAGGCTGGTGGTGACAAGTGGAAGTCCCTGTCTGATGCTGTGAGTTGCTTCCTCCCCGTGCTCATTTTAACTGTTTTGATACTGCAATTAAATGTGGTGTGCTTTGTTCTTAGGATGAATGTGCCGCTCTAGTTTCGTACTGGTTGGGTCCCCTGTGTTCGTCTGTATATCAGCATATATCATGTGGTTACTTGCTGCAATGTTAGATCTGTTGAAAATTTCCTTCGTTCTTTGTGGGCCGTTTTGCTCCTGATTTGAATTCAAATTTCACCATGCTTCATGTTTTGGAATTGTAATAACTGCCATCTAAGTTACTAGACGGTTGTTTAGACTTCAGATCTGTGGACTTGCTACTGCATAGTGCTATCCTCCTTTGATACTGTCTGCTTGGTTCAATAGATTGTGGGTACTCTGTTCAATTCGATTTTGAAATCTGTTGGTCCATAGAAAAGTTTTGTTGGTGAACTTGCATATTCACTTGCTTAAACGCCTTGATGTGCAGTATATCTATTTGTCCATTTACGTCTGAAACCTGTACTGAGATGGAACACCCTCTCACATTGTGCGAATTTTGAAATGCAGGAGAAGGCTCCCTACGTCTCTAAGGCCGAGAAGCTCAAGGCTGAATACACCAAGAAGATGGACGCCTACAACAACAAGCTGGTACAGTGTGTTCCACTCTGCAGTGCCTGGAAATTCGTCTGTATGTGATGTCCTGATGTGAGTTCCATGTGTATGTTGTTGCAGTCTGGAGGCCCCACAGCGTCTGGTGATTCTGACAAGTCCAAGTCTGAGGTGAACGACGAGGACGAGGAGGTGAGAGCAAAGCCTCCGTCTCCGAGTCCTGACTCTTTCTTGTGCCTTCATTCCACTGCTGTGGATTCGAAACCTCACTGACCCTGTTCATTTGAATTGGTTTTGCAGGGTGACGAGTGATGGATGGACGACGGAAGGAGCTCTTCGCCTGCCCAAGTGCGTGCTTGCAGTCAGTAGGGAAATCAAATTCTCATCGTTCGTGGGCCTAACTGGGCTTTTGCTGCTCCTTTTAGCCCCTGGAAGCTGTCTGTCTCTCTAGATGCAGTAGACTAGTAGTAGTGGCCGCTCGCTCTCTGAGCTTAGTACTAAGTTGCAAGTGTTGTCCCTGAACTGATGCAGTTTAGCTGGTAGTGTGTTCGCTTCTTTCGGCACTTGAGCGTTGTTGGAAATGGGTTGTTTATCCTGCAGTCAGTCTGTACTTACCCAAAGCATCTATGATGCCTGCCTGTTTTAAATCTCAGATCTCAATAGATGCATGTTTTAAGTCTCAGATCTCAATGTATGGTGTTAATTGCTGATCAGAATTCTTAGCTTTCTTGACTGATTGCATCTCTCCAAGAAGCTATGTAAGTGTTTGTTAGAATCTGGAACTTGCAATGCGCTTCTCCCATTCTGCGAAGAACTGAAGAACCGGTGACGTACTCCTCCCATTCTGCGAAGAACTGAAGAACCTGTGACGTACTCCTACTAGTGCATTGGGGATAAAGCTGGCTGCCATCTGCTGCATCCGCCGCTCGCGAATGATCTCATCTCACTCAGATCATTCGGATCATCTGACGCATCCAACATGCGGACCTGAGGAGTGGCTGTAGGAGTAGTACACGTGCAGTGTTGCCGTGTTGGTTGGAATCTTTTGGCGCCGCCAACTCGCCATTCGCCAGAGCATTTGGCGCCGCCAACTCGCCATTCGCCAGAGCAAGGCGGCTTTGTTTACGTATCAAAATTGGTATTTAAAATTTACTATATAGAATTTCTATTCTCTGTCACATCAAAATATCGGCATATATATGGAGTATTAAATATAGATGAAATAAAAAATTAATTATACAGTTTTATTATACTTTACGAGACGAACATTTTAATCCTAATTAATCAATATTTGAACAATTATTACCAAATAAAAATAAAATTGCTACAGTATGATAGGACACTTACTATACAAATTTTGTCCTTCAAATTTAGTAACTAAACGAGGCCAAGAAATCGTAGTAGTAGGCTGGCTCAAAAGCTCGAGGCAAAGCTGGGGAAAAAGGCCGATGATCGTGGAAAGGAATGACGCCAGCTGCACATCTTGGAGGTACCGTACGTCCTCCGAGGATGTCAGTCTCAGCTCTCGTCCCTCAAGTCTGAACAGTGAACTCATCCTCAACTCTCAACAGACGAGTACTGGATCGGCGACAAACTGAGCAGAAAAAAGGGAACATTCGAAAACGCTGCAGCATTGTCTGGCAAAACGAAGGACCTAATATCCGTACATCTGCATTTTTACATGAAACCCCTCTGTAAATAGAAAAGGGCCTGGTTTAGATCACTTCAAAAGTTATAATTTTTTCACTCTCTCTCCATCACATCAATATTTAGCTGCTTGTATAGAGCATTAAATATAGGTAAAAAAAATAACTAATTACACAGTTTAGTTCAAAATCACGAGATGAATCTTTTGAGCCTAGTTGGTCCACGATCGGACAATATTTGTCAAATAAGACGAAAGTGGTACTATTCATCGGGTTCAAAAAATACCACAATCTAAACACCCCCCAAGGTCTGCATTTTTACATGAAACCCGCTGTAAATAGAATACGTGTGATCGAGTGAATAGACAATTCTGTAATAAATAATAATAAAAAAAAACTCTGTTTAACCACCAACTGAAGAGCGTGGTAAGAGTCTTTTCTTGTTCCACCAAATAGTTTACCAGCCACGATTTTGGCACGCATTAGTGATGGCATTATTTTTTCCCCTTTCAGTTCGAGTACATTCAATCAGCTCTGTGAAGATACAAGAAAGATATACGATTAGTGATACACACGGGCACATGGCTTTCCTAACTACCGGCCAGAATTGTCAAACCCAACGAAGTCTGCAAAGCACCAAATGATTGCATTCGACGATTCGGCCGTTGGTGCGTGCAGAAAAGGATCAGATCAAGATGCTCCATGTCGTGGCAAGTACACGCCACGAAGATGAGCTCGGCAGCGTGCACCGTCGTCTTGATATTCCTCTTGCTCTTGCTGCGGTCGTGCGCATCCCAGGACAAGCTGTCGTCGTCGGCAAGCCGCTCTCCCTATGTCATGGTTTCCAGTGACGGCACCTTCCCGTTGGGCTTCTTCTCCTCCTTAATTAGTAATCATACACACACCTGCAGAGTGTAATGGATCATGCATCATGCATGCCATTATGCAGGAGGCCGTTAGCTCGTCAACGGTGGCGACCACGATCATAGGACCTGCACGATGCATTGGGAGTGTGAGTGTGTGACTGTGTAGACAGTAGACACGCAATTATTGGCATGAACTCAGTCATATTTCGAGAAAAGGCAATGGTGATTAGCGTGGCATCACGTGGCTTTTCCCTAGCGCTCTCGCTCGATATGGGCCTTACCTATCTTCACAAGGTTTTTACCAATGCTTTGTTAGTGTGATTTCTGCGATGCTTTTAATTCATAGGCGTATATGTTCGATTAAGAATCAAATCTAATAACATGACAGTTTGTGTTAACAAAGAAAATATACTGCATTTATCAAAAATTAGCTAAACGCATGTGGCAAGAGTGCTTCCGTAGCATAGTGGTAGTGCGTTCGCTTCGTAAGCGAAAGGTCGCGAGTTCGGTCCTGGCAGCGGTTCTGTTGTTTTTGGCTGTGCGATGAGCTTTTTGGTTTGTTTACTGTTTTTTTTTTCCTTTTTGTCTTTGTTTATACTTTACTGTATTCGACTAGTCCGTTGCCCCACAGCGTCATGAGCATTTTGGGTGCTTATCAGTTAGTCAGGCATGGCACGGATGCGAACTTTCAAAATACAAAATGTTCATATATATAGACAATGGTACGCATCAAGTCCTGAAGATATATACATGAACTGTACATCAACATCCTAGTTTCCTACTGCCAGGCCCAGACCATGCATTTTACACCCCACTTCAGTTCAGGGAAGTTCTCTAATCCATGTGGATGTCTGAAACTATGAATCTCCTTCGCGACGTGACATCTGCATCTCATCCCCGCGTGCCATATCTCACAGAACAAAGTTCTTCCCAAGGCTTCACCGGCAAAGATCACCATTGTCGCATGAGTTCTACATCAAATTATGTACCAGTTGTGGATTTGTTCGAGGCAGGTAACCTAAGCTGCTCCACAAAAAATCCCAAGGGAAGAAAAATTGGAGTTTTGTCAATTATACTCTGAGAAGTCTACTGTGTTGATGCAGCATGAGGATCATGCGGACCTGATTACACTTGAAATTCTGGGAAAGTGATCACAAGCAGAACTGCAAAAGATAACAGCAGTGGCAGCAGGCAACTGACCTTAGACCTTCTTGAGTTTAGCACCACAGGATCCTTCTTTAATGGCTTATATGCAAAAGACTCAAGGTCAATCACCGATTGCGGGGAGATGGAGTGACTAGCATCTCTCCGAGTTCTTGAAATCTTCATATGAAAGTAGATAGACCCATTATGTTTTGCTAGTTTTCTAAATGTATTCCATCATATTAGGAGTACAATAGATTAACACCCATACCTGTCCCTTTGATGGCTCAGACTGGACATCCAAACGATCAGTGAACAAGAGCACCTTCATTTGACGAGGTAGCAATTAAGCTAAGGTAACAGTAGCAGTAGTAAACTACAAATATGCATCCAGATAAGCAAACTACCTTTTCCACCAATTGTTGATTTGGCTTATCGGTTGCAAGAACTTGCACACCAAGGACCATTGCGCTTGCACTTTCAGAAGAGCAGAAAGGGCAGGTCATTGCGTTGTATACACATCCATCCTTTGCAGACCAAACGTGACCCTGGCTGCTGGAATTTCCAAATATATTTTGGTTGAGTGAAGAAGCTTCACACTGAACTAATTGCACCTCTGCTGGTGTTGATGCTGAAAAACCATCATCCGGGATGCCAACAGTTGATAGCCCATATCTCAAAAGATATGCCAAGTACAATTTCGATGAAGAAGATTGTGTACAAGCAACAAGGAACCCATCTTCTTCTAACCCAAGAGCTGTTTTGCATCTAGTGCAACTTATAAGAAGTTTCTTTTGCATAGACTTCTTTGTTGAAACCTCTTCTGGCTTGTAGTTTGTTTCAAACTTGACATTTTCATAATTGGACAATCCTATATTTTTACAACACGATTCAGAATTTCTATTCACATCCCCAGGCATAGCAGAACCAGTGTGGGAGAATGGTTTGCTTGGAGAACTAGAACGCATCGTGTAAGTATAACAACTCATTGGGGAGCTCAATCTTCTCTTTTTCTCATAGTGAGAATTTACACTTCTGTTGATAAAAGTCTCATGACAGTCTTTGTCAGTGGTTCTTTCAGGAGTAGCTGCCGGTGTGTTAAGAGAAGAAAGGTTTCTATTTGTTGAAAAAAGTGAAATGGGCGTGTCTAAAATCTGATCTCCATTGTTGATCCGTACTGAGGTGTTTACCTCAGAATGGTTGCTTGGACTAGCTACTGGAGTCGCTGCAGAAGTTTCCTCAACAAGAGTAGGTAGCCGTGACCTGTCTTCTAATGGATTTAAAATAGTGATCTCTGCATACCTGTACATGTGATGACACCTATTTAAAGAAAAAAAATGATGATACAATAGTAGGAAAAAGAATGCCTGAAGAATGAATTACCGATCCTCCTCCAAATTTATAACTTCTGTTTTGATTCCATAGTTTGCTCCAGTATTGACCACACCTCTGAAATCAGATTGAGTTTTGCAGGGAGGCGGTGGATATGACATTGGAAGACTTTCAGGTGACGAAGAGTTTTCTTTCTTTACTAAAACAGAAGACCTCAAAGAGGTTTTCGATACTTCTGGCGATGTATAACACATACCCATAACTTTTTGATCTACTGTCATACCAGCATTGTTTGGAACTCTCTGACTAAGACATTCAGTCTTTACCTTCTGATTACATTGTGATATTGAGTGGTTTGAGGAACTCAATTCTGGCCACGGCAACTTTCTTTTATCATCACTGAGAGATTGAGGTACTTCGCTATCCAACCTAACCTTGGGGAAGACGTCACAATCTTTGTTTTTTATTTTTTCCTGAAGTGGTACCATGCATTTTAGACATGCCCATCCACATTTAGAAAATCAAACGTGTAACAAGAGCAATACCTCAGCATTCTGAAAGAACTTTTGCAACTCAGCCATTGTCACCTGGAAGCTATCATACTTCTTGATTGCATTCCTAAGCCATTTGGAAATGTAGACAACATTTCTTTCTTCCTGGTATCGCTGATCTGTACACCATGTACATGGAAATTAAAAATGAAAACCACACACTCTATTTTCTAAAAAGAGCAATAAATCATTTCACTTATAAATAATTATATCAATAGATACCAAAACTTAATGAATCAACTTCACTCTAGGCATGCAAATGGTTGGGAGTGGATAACTGAATAACATACCAATCAGAATTATACCACCGTAATCAGATTTATGACGGATGCAACGACCTACGAAAGACAAGGACAACAATTAGCCATTGCCAATAGCTTAACCACAGGTGATGCCTTTCAGGTAAGTCAATAGCTAAATACCTGCAGCTTGATTTAAAGCACGAAATGCCTGATGACAGTACCATTCACTCCCACTTAACAAATGCTTTGATGATTTGTATGAATCATTATATCTCTTTTTCAGCTTTACTTGAACATCATTTCTGATCCATGTTGAATCAATGTTAGTATCTAAAAAAAGAAAAACACATTGGATTTATGTACTAAATCTAAAACAGAAAAAAAAGGAAACAAACTTACATATTTGGAAAAGGTATTCCAACAATGACCTTATGTCTGGTTAAAGAAACAGATGAATACCAAAATCATTTATTGTATTACTTCAGAAAAGGTATACTGATCATGCTACATGCTAGTAGGGGCAAGTGTTTGATACTGAACTTTCTAGAGCATACAATTTAAATATCAAAGGGAAACAAAGGATACCACAACTCTAGCATTGTCATCAGCGAAGTCAATCCCTTCAGATACCTAGAAATAAAATCAGGAGACAGCAAAACATAAGCTAATTGTAGCTGGCATACACAAAACATTATGTATAAGAAATTTGAAGAGGGTTTAAACATGTATGTAAATTAATATAAAAATTTAGTAATGAAGTAGCACCTTCCCACGGCAAACTGCAAGAAGAGCAGCTCCTGCTTTTGCTGATTCCTGTGACGATTTTTTTGTCACTCGATTCTTCACTATTTGTTTTGAACCACCTCTGCCTTTCTTGACAGGAGCCTTACCAAGGATTGCATCATAGTACCCTTTTAAAACAGGATCGAGTTCCTCACTACTTCCCTTAGGCTCTGAAACAAACAAGTTTTGAATAAAGAACACAGAAAATTGAACATGACAGAAAACCGTCTTCTATAATTAGTGAAATGGCATTGTGAAATGCTTCAAAAGATCTTACCAACAAACACATGTTTTTGAGCATTAAGCCGTGCCCATTGACCTGTCTGAGACCAGCGCACTTGCAATTTGTCCAACAACTTGTAGCTAGGAAAAAACACTAGAGCACCACCAGGTACAATTCTGCATATTTCCTCTAGTGAAGCTCCAAGTTCATCCTATGAAAAAACGCAGAAAAATTGAAACAATATGTAAAAATAGAATATTTTTTAAATTAGGGTTACTAACATATATAATTCAATGAAAAGTTACCTGGAAAGATGAATTGTCCGCAGTTTTATAGCTGGCATTCAATATTTGCCTTGTTGGACCAGATGATAGCACAGTTGCAAAAACCTGCAAAGCCAAGCCCAAGATAGATTGAAAAACAATGCAAGTAATGACTACTGTTTGGCCTAGATTATATTTGCTAATCTTTCTTCTAACCACAAAAGGTCCATAACTTCATATCCAGGTCCTAAACAAAGTAAGGGTTAGAGCTCATTAGCAAAATTGTTTTCTGTGCTGGCAGTATGAGGGACAAATTAACCAGCCTTTAAACGATGAAAATGAGAATCAATTCACATGTCTTTCTACAAACTACCATAAGGGCAGCAAGGACTAATAAACCAGCTCTAAACAGAAGTTTCGAGTTCAAATTGTGATATATAGTGTAGTGCATATCAAGTTCAAGACATGCATATTATCTCAATAATGTAATTTTACTAAAGCACTTCATGTAATTACATATTGGTACATTGGCATGCCAAAATATGCCATCAGATAAAGCTTGCATATACCAAATACACCTCTCTTCTTTCCCTTAGGTGAGATAGGAAATACTCACTTCCAATGGTAAGCTCAGAGACTTTATGCACAGATTTTGCATTGGACAAAAGTGAATTAGTGTTTATTTGCAGGGGAAAGAATCGCATCCATTTTGACCAATTACTCTGTCACCATAAAGATATGTTGGAATTCCCAAATAAAAAAGGATATTTTGGATTTCAGAATCGAGAAACACAGTACTATCTCGATTCCTCTACTCAACGCCCAATAACACAAATCCATCACCATGAGGTTATGACATGATACAACAGACAACTAGCAACATACGTACCTGAGAATCAGCATTGATTACATGAGGTGCTTCCATGCAAGCCTCAAACTGGACACCAAGTTCAGATGTAAAGGAACCCATTGGTGAAAGTGTTCTGCAGATACATGTAGTTTCAGTCTTTCAGAGCTGTAAATTATGTGACACTGGAGAGACTTGACAAGGCAATTTATAAGAACCTCAAAAGTGGCATAACATAATGGCCTTTTAGTCATGTGCCTACCAGGTACTGAAAATACTTTACACTAGGGCTAGTCCATATATTTATATATATATATATATATATATATATATATATATATATATATATAT
>CM041631.1:15178713-15256573 GCA_023333625.1 Bothriochloa decipiens | reverse complement strand
CCACCCTCGAGGCCGTCCACCCTCGAGGCCGTCGAACCACCCTCGAGGTTGTCGTGTGCGCGCGCAGCGGCCCGCGTAGCGGCCCTCCTGATGTCACGGACTCGCCGCTGACGGGTATACGCTTGGCCCCACATGACAGGTCCCCTCTCCCAAGAACAAAAGAAATGAAATGTTCAGTTATACAGTTCCAAACAAATGTGCAGTTTAAAGGATTGATATATTCAGACTAGCACCGGCAACATGTCTAGTTCCTCCATGTTTCTTTCTCCTTCTAATTTCACATTGACCATCTAATTAGATATCTGCTGCTTAAAGGGCCATTTTACCAACTTACTGAAAAGTGAGAAAAGGACTATGCAGACTTACCCAGAAGTCAGAATTACCGAAAGTGTTCGATCTGCAATTTCTTGAAAAACAACAGCAGGATTGAGACACCACAAACTCATTGTGCATCTTGTAGAAATATCGCCATTGCCTGTAAATGGTTCATATGATGAAATTACACAAATTGCTCCTTGAATTTGAAAAATGGAATAGAGCTTGTTGGATATCCAAGCATATATACAACTTTATCAAATTAAATCAGCAACCAAGTTCTTGACTTCAAGAACAGTACCACTAATGTCTCAATTGCAGGATCTAAGCTGTGAGATCTAGATGATTGAATATATTCACAAATATCCTGTTACTCTACTTCCATGTTAACAGGAAAAACTTATAACAGGAACTATGTTTTTCTAAAGAATAAACAAGCTTGCTACCTTCCTTTTTAACAAAACGCTGCAAAGCAAGTTGATAATCACACGAATTGCGCCCTTTGTGAGCAAAAAAGTAACTTAGCGAAGAGAATAGACCTGCAAAAGATTGTATAACATCATTGGGTTATTAAGTGTATCCAAGGTGAATTAAATAAAGTAATCACCACTTTACTGCTTACTCTCTAGTGTCATAGCACGACCACCACTTAAGTGTGATCCATCTGATTCAGCATCTGAAGCAGCTTTAATCGCCTAAAGCAAGAAAGAAGTTAAAAATCTGAATGTTCCACAGCCACATAAAAGATAGATCAACACATGCAACAACTGCACTGTGATATAAAAAGTACCTTTGTTGCACATTCTTGCAATACTGGGAAATGCACTGGAGAAATACCAGCCCGCTGAAGTTCATTCATTGCCTTTTCACCAGTCCAACTGATGATTACAAAAGGTTAAGTCCACTGATGGTATGAAAAACAACAGTGCTGTATTGTAAACATTTAGTGATTCTAATGGGTTACACAGTCAAAAGTTCATGGATAATACACTAATAGGAATGAATAGTGATAAGTTGCTAGCATCAACTTATGTTGCTAAGCAAGTAATGGCTCAACATTTGATAACATAGTAGGCTAAATATAATCAATCTAATGGCCATGGCTAACCGGTAACCACAAGTCAATTTGTCAACTTATGTTGCACGATGAAGACATGGATCAATTTCTCGAAATGTAGTTGACTAGATTGCAGTGATAAAATGTATATTTTTTTTTCTTTGCATTGTGTTTAACTATCTACATGCATGCAAGATGAAGTAGCAATCACATCTCTTTCAAGATGAGAAATTAAAATGGTAAACAATAATTCATATATAAAACTAAAAGAGTTTCAGACAACATACTATGAAGCGGGATGTCCAAACTCAAGATTATGCAGACTGTCCTGCCGCTCAGAAATCCAACCAATAAGACCCTGCAGAAGTACTAAAATCTTAGCGCTAAGAGTAATGTTAATACTAACTATTAACACTATCCTACTCGCAAAAAAAAAAAATCTTGACACTATCCTTCCTTTTGTTGGAGAAGAACAGGGCAGTTAACTCTCTTCTCTTCCTGTAGAAGTACCTGAATAATATCATGCAAGGGTTGGTATATCATTGCAACAGCCTCATCAGTGGCCAAGGTTTGAAGTTCTCCCTGCAACACTTTGCCATAGTGAATTAGCTTTAGCATGTGTTTTAAATGTTAACAGAACATGAATTTTAACTGAACAATCATGGTTTTACTTACAGTAAAGTGATTCTTCATCAACGTCAACACTGCCAGCTTCACGTGCTATGTCTTCTATGTTGCTGAAAAAAAGAGGACACAATATGAAGAAAAATAAGTGGAATTCACACTCAATCATGTCACAAAGCTATAATTGCTATGAATATATGAGGGTCACATAAAAACTATTTAGTTAGTTTGCTTGATAAAACTATTGAGGCACAAGGAAATCAACAGGTAGCTGAAAAGAAGATCATAGAAGTGAAGTCTTACTGTGCCTCATCAAGAATAATGATGGAACCGCTGATATCAATGTCCATTGCTCTCCTGACAACCGGACTCATGAGGTAGTTATATGGGCAGAAAACCAATTGTGCTGCTTCGGCCATGTGTTGTGCAGCAAAATATGGGCATCCTGACAAAAACAGGAAAAGAGATAGTAGAATAGGTATCAGCACTGATCAGATCAGAGACAGACTATCCTCAGGAGGAAACAAGTGTAACTAAAAGATATTTACATACCCTTTGCTTTCCGTCCAACTCTAACAAGATCTTCAATATCGTGAACTTCATAGCAGCCACCAATCTGAAGGGATGGATGCCGACTTAGTTTCTGAGCATTCCTGCAAGTTTTAACTGATTGCATTAAAATTCTAAGAGAAAAAGATGATCTCCTGGCTAACTATATGTTCTGATGTTGAAAAGATAGGAAACCTCACTTGAATTCTGGGCAACCTTGAACTGTCTTGTCTAGTAGCGACTTGCTGATGAGAGAAGTTCAATTAGAAGTTTGGTTAGCAATGACAATGCAAGAGCTTTGTAAGAGCTAATCTATTATGTACAGTACCATTGCTCATCAATGTTGTCGCTCGCACAAACAACCTGATTGACACAGTAGTGCTTCCTTGAGGCCTGCGTTGCCAGAGTACAGATTCTAAGCAGTAGTCTTAATTATATTTGCCTCGGCTACTCTAGTTGGATGATGAGTACGACGTCCCTTTTTTACCAGAGAATAAGGCAAGAAATAAAATAAACTCAGATGGAAATAGGCGTTACCAAGATGGCCATGCGCACTCGGTACGACGTCTTGCGGTACTCCCGGACAACCTGGCTTATCTGCGCGTGCGTCCTCCTTCAGAAACACAAGCAACGAATAAATCAATCAAGAGCATCCAATCCCCTCATCAATTCGAGTCAAAAGACAGAGATCCTACGTCGCGTAATAGATTGTCGGGGCGTTCTTCTTCTTGGCAGCCTTCTCCGGGACGACTGAACAATCAAGAACCCCAAAGAGGCAAAATGAGCAAAGGACAAGCCACAGATTACCAAGAACGAGCAGTTCTTGGTCTAAGAACCCCCAAACGACAGAATAGGGAGGAAAGGGAGAGCGGGGCGCACCTGGCGTCTCCTGCGGCTGGGTATCATCGGGGACGAATCCTCCGCCGTGGAGGAATGGATCGGGGGCGGGGAAGGGGGCGGGGGCGGGAGGGGAGCGGAGCGGGTAGTGCCGCTGCCAGGCAAGCGCGGAGCAGAGGAGGGAGAGCGACTTGCCGGTGCCTGTGGGCGACTCGAGGAGCGCGTGGGAGCGCCCCTGCCGCCGCGCACGGTCGAGCGTGGCGATGACCCGCCCCATGAACGCCAGCTGCGTCCCGTAGGGCTTATACGGAAACTCCACCGGCACGCCGCCCACCTGGTACACGCCTCCGCCTCCTCCTTCCGCCTTCGCGCGCGGGGCGGGCGGCGGCGAGGCGAAGTCGTCGTCATCGGCCATGGCGGCTCCGCCCATCGACGGGTGGCACTGTAGCAGAGAGGATTTGGGTGGTTTGGGGCTTTGGGCGGGAGGAAATGGGGGCAAGTGCGAAGAACCTCGAAATGTCGTCGCGCGCCACCTGATATCGTGTCGCGAGATGGGCTTGTGCTCTTGGGCCAATATACCTTGGCCCAATAGTATTTAGCCCACTAACAATTTTTTTTTCATTTGAGATTGATCCCACTAGCAAGTTGAGATCAAATTTCTCAAAAATAGAAGGAAGCGATATAGTCTGATCGGTTCCTAAAAAAACAGATAAAAAAATCTGGTTGCCTCATTCTCATTTCCATTCCACCAAATTACAGCGTGGTCAACAGATAAGTATTTTTCACCGGAGGAATTTTTTTTAATAGTGGAAGAAAAATAATAACCATCATTTGCAAACGGGTGGCCCTTGGCACTTGCAGTTGGTCTAATAGTGTTGGCCAGAGGAAACAAGCACGGCGGCTTCATAAAAGGTATCACACCCGTCTCAACTTTAACTAACCATATTGGCACGGTGAATGGAGTTTTACATAGATTTCCTTGGCGTGAATTGTTGTAACAACTAACAAACCAGAATGTACAAACTTTACAACATGCCGTGGCAAACCCCACTCGTCCGTTAGGTGAAGGGCGCCGTTTTATCTCTTCGTCATGAATGAATACCTAGTACTATATATGTACAATTGTACAGCACAGTGAAATTCCACTCGCTTCTCTACAAACTATACAGCCTTTTATCTGATTCAAACCATTTGCTACTGGCCTACGGCTACTGGCCCCGGCGTAGCTTTCTCAGTCGTTCGAGGCGCATCTGAGCACGCTCAAGGCTGGGTTTTTGGTGCCCCAAGCCATGCCAGGTCTCTGCCTGCCTTCCATTCAGCATTTGGAGCCTCGCCAGCTCCTCGTGGAGGGATGCCACGTTCAAGATGGGCACAGTGGTTGGGCGCCCATGAGCACACTGCAAGAGAGTAACAGCTTATCTCCATCATTGTACCATAGAGTAACAGCAGAGACAAGGACGGAGGATTCAACAATCTTCTAACCTGGAAGCATAGAGATGTTGCTTTCAGTTCTTCAATAATCAGGCAGCATTCAGATGGTAGTAAGGAGTCGCCAAACATGATCGCTCCTACAGTAAGCCACCAAGAAACATTAAAAAAACAATGCTTTATCAAAGTGAAAACGTGCAGAACTGCTTGCATCATGGACAATTACAGGGGAAGGGGGGATAAGTAGTAACCTCTGCAAGCTTTGAAGTTAAGAATACGGAGAACTGCTGGGGGGATATCTGACGATCCATCGGTCTCATCAAGCTGGAAGAAAGATTAAGAGGTAAGGTAACGTGACTAAAGGTAAATGAGCTCTAACAAAATCTCCACATGCGATTTTTTTTCTCAAAAATGCAGGAGAGTTCTGTAGATTACATGCTCGCCGCTGACAATTATAGAAACAACCACCACAAAAACTGCTAACCAATACCCATCGGGAAATAGGGCTGTCAAGAGGTAAAGCCCCAGAGACCCAGCCAATTCAGAGCTACAGCTCATCTGCAGCAAGCAGCAAGGATCCTGGCTGCCACTAAGCTAGGCGCCAAGTAATCAAAGACACATCGGTTCCAATCTTCCAAAGAGTCCAGGCACCAAATACCATTTCATTCCAGAAGTATTAAGATGAAAATCTAGGGTCATTCACTCGTAGAATTTTTTGTGCAAGCGAATGAAAATGTTTTAGTAAAAAAAAGGTGTACGTCATAAGATGGTGGCAGTTACCTGACAAATAAATTCCATGAGATCTTTCCCAGTCAATTTGACACCCAAAATACATGGAACCTGTGTACCATAGAAGATATTTAGTGTACAACTGTACATAGATACCACATTATACTCCCTCCTTTCCAAATTATAAGTCACTGACTTTTTTGGTACATCTATTTTGCTATGCATCTAATGTATGGTCTAGATACATAGCAAAATGGATGTACAGATATTTGGCATATGACAGATCTGGGTTCATCTTTTCAACTTGTTCTTCCCAGTAGTCTATGCACAATGTATGGATACTAAACAAGTTATAGTGGGTTTGATAGCCTATTTGTTGTTACTAATAAAACGTAAACAGATAGAAATACGAATCTATAGACCATCATGTCCAGCAGATTAGGGGAAACCATGTACATAAACTGATAAGAGACAGAAAAGCCACCATGTCCAGCAGACTAAGCAAAACATATACAATCAGCAATTTCAAACATGTTGAATGGTATAGACAGAAGAAAGGGTGTTCCTTACAGCAACAAGAGTAACAAGGCGGACTTGTCTCTTCAGAATGTTCATGTTCCTAAAACATACAAAGTAAATTATCAAATGAAAGTCGTATATCTGATCTATATATGAGGTGAATGGCTTTTGCACTTAAAGAATAGTCAGAGAATGGTGAAGCCATCCATAATAATTAACAAAGAGAAACAAAAAAGGAGGAAATAGGCTTTTATTATTTTATAGCAAGATAGAAGAAACCTAAGGTAGAGACTAGAGAGGACTCCAACCAGTGTACAGCCACACCTTTCACCAATTGAGCTAAGCTAAATTCCTTTTACTAACAAGACAATGTTAACATTTCATTCAAGAAATTCTTCAGGCAAGTCAGATACCATGTGAACAAACCATTCTCAGATAACAATGACCTAAATGTACTGTTAACATTAACTGACTAGCAAAACTTAAAAGACAGGAGGTCTTAGATTCTTTTTTAAAGGATTTGGAGTACCTTAATAAAGGACACAGCTTGCCTTCAAAGAAAAAAGGACAACCGTAACGAATGCAACACCTCATTAAAAGAGCCCCAATGAAAAGGAAAAAAATCCCCAAACAACACATGTTATGTTAGCCAAGCACCTACTTTTTGAATGATTCAGACGAATTGCTCCCGCTGCTGATGATCCAGCCCCATTTCTGAATCTGCTCAGCATACTTCTGGAACAGTTGAAACCCAGTCTCAGGGAGAGACTGAAAGAAAATTGGGGTGAGTGAAATATAGAATATCACATATTAGTATTAAAACAAGTTCATGAATGCTATACCACATACCAATTCCTCCTCAGAGTCCAAGTAACTAACTCCATGTCCTTCTGATAAAACCTGCAGATTGCATCAGTGTATGAGTATGAAAAGCTTAAAATAATGTTGAATAGTTGTTCCTGGTCAATGTATTATTAACAACCTTGTTACGGAGCTCCTCTAAACGTATCCTTTCATCAGCTGCATGCTGTACACAACAGTAAACCATTTCATCAGCATTTCATATTTAGAAACTATTGTGCACTTAACGATATTAAAAGGCTAAGTATTTCCCTATAAGTAGTTTAAACTGTAGCAGAAATAAGAAAGCTGACCAAAAGGTTTCCTGAACAAAAATTTAAGTAGCAGGTACACATCATGAGCATTTTGACAATGATTTAACTGATCCAAATGCAGCAAGCACTCAATAGCATTTCCACAACATGATTATTTCAACAAAAATAATAGGAATATATAATATGCTAGAATCTATAACAATGGTGTCAAAGCCCTAAAAAATCATGTTATCAATTATGAAACTGGAACCCCTGCTAAATGAGAAAATTTGAACCTGATCGACAAGGAGGATAGTTTCCCCAGATATGACAGGAATAAATTTCTTGTCCAGTTGCAACAGAACCCTTGCCTCGTCAAAGCAGTTCTTGTCAACAAACTCAGGAATTAGCGAGCTACAAGAGAGGTGTAAGGTCCCAGAAGAAATGCTAAGTATATCATCACAGCATCCAACAGGACCATGTGGCAAGTTCAAAGCCTACAAAGGGAGGTAAAGCACTAAGGTAACAAAGACACATAGTAGCAAGGATGTATGGAACTTTCTCTATGTTAGTATCCCAAACTCAAATGCAGCTTAACTGTATGCTGGACAGGGTCATTTCGCCATTTAGTTATTTGAGCAGTGGAGTCCTCAATCCCATCAGAACATGCAACTTCAGACATTTTCACAAATCTGTTCGAGCAGTCCCAAATGAGAGTGTGTAGTAACGGGCTTAGAAAGATATTTTCAAGTACTGAAGGTATATCCAGGAAACTAGGCAAGATGAGTATACCTGAAATTTAGGTCTGGAAATTCACTGCTATCAGTCTCAGGAACAGGCTGTGTTGAACTCATACATGAGATGTCCCCAGGTGCAGGTGCATTGTCTGCATTGATTAGAAGTGTGTATTTGATTAGAAGTGTGTAATGTTAGTTCTCATAAAAGTGCAATTCAAAAAGGGCCAAAGTTTGGATGTACCTTCGGGGTTATTGATGCAGATATCTTTATCGGTATCTGCGTTCCGTTTGCTCAGTGGCACATTTAATCTTGAGAATTTCAGTTTCCCTCTATAAAATGGTGGAGCAGAATGACTCCTAAATCTACTACCCTTGGAAATCCTGGGTCTCTGATGTAGTCCAGAGTTGTGTTGATTCAGCAGATCCTGGGTAAGCAGGCTGCCATTTGCCATATTCGAAGAAGGAACATTCAAACAGCGACCACGATCACTTCTCTCAGGAGAAATATTTACTGGCAACCTCATGTCAAATTTTGATTTCCAAGTTATCGAGTCTTCTTCAGAACCAAGCTGGTCGGTTGAACCAAACTTATTATTGAAGTAATTAAGCGGCTGTATTTCATTGTCAAAGTTATCGATATGTTTAGTTCCTTCAAATATGATAGACGAACCATTGGTAAATCTGTCCAAATCAAATCTAACATTGCTGTCAACATTTTCACAGTTCCAAGAACTAAAGCATTTATCTGATTTCCTGTAAACTGTGTGCAAGGTCCTTGGATGACTGCAAGGCGTATCAGCCAACAAGGATAGATGAGGAAAATGATTTAAAGTATCCTTGATGGAGGACCTATCTATCAAGTCAGTGTTCCACAGAGCATAAATATCAGGGAAATTCAGCTGGTTAATAGCATCAGCCTCTAGCCCTT
Source organism: Bothriochloa decipiens (assembly GCA_023333625.1). Lineage (NCBI taxonomy): Eukaryota > Viridiplantae > Streptophyta > Magnoliopsida > Poales > Poaceae > Bothriochloa > Bothriochloa decipiens. The sequence goes on along the minus strand of CM041631.1, from coordinate 15,247,756 downwards.
CAACACATCCAGCTGAAGTCCCCAACATCTTAGTGGTGCTGAACTTTCTCAAAACTCTACAGGAGCCCCTGGAAGTGCTACCATCATCATGATAAAATCTGTTACTGAACTGTAACATCTCTGGGTAAGAAATATCAGTGACTGTTTCTGTGGCTTCATTGAGTAAGCAATCCCCATTTAATTTATCAAAGTTGTCATATAATCCATCCCAGCCTGAGGTTTCTGCCTTTAAGTTGGTTTTATTTAGCACAAAATCAGACGTCATTCCGTTTGGCGGCCTATTGAGAGCCCTGAAGCAAGATTCTGGTATTTCGACTTCTGGACCAATCAGCTCAGACTCTTGTTTGTGAGCAAACAAACCTTCAGTTGGCACATCTTCCAGCATTCCAACATTACCAGAATATGCATACTCATGGAATATACCTTCTGTCCTTTGCCTTTTCCAACAAGTTGGGTTAACACTTGAAATATCATCATCTAACTGGGAAGGGCCATCATCTAACCACTTATAACTGCCACTTTCAGGAGAATGCATTTGCTTATGCCCTAACTTGTAATCAATACTGGCAACATTGTCATTTGGGCGGCATGAATTAGTGATCCTTCCAGAGAAACAGACATTCTGAATGGATGGCTCCATAATAGAAGAAAAGCAGCGTGAATTTCTTGTTGCTCTTGTGGAACTCATATCACTGTTGGTGTCTCTGACTGCATTCTTCTGCTTTGTGCTTTCGAAGTCAGCATACTCTTTCTCTTCTTGCACATTATGATCTTTCAGGAGGCCCTTATTCAATTTCACTGCATGAGAAAAGCTCAGAAGCTTGACAGATAAAAAGATATAAAAAAAAAACTGAAGTCTGTTCAACAAGCCACCAACCATGATTTTTCTGAGGCACATGGGTACCATCAGCACAAGCTCCATCTGCCAATAAAAGATTACAATGCATTCACACCAATAATTGTCCATTTCACAAAGACATAAACAAGGAACATTCAGGTCGCGTTGTCTAACCTTTTGGTGATTGCAGTTGATGCTTCTTCCAGTAGTTTGTGACAGTTTGTTCAAAGAAAAGCAAGACAGTCCACCAATCCTAGAAGTGGGTAAAATGAAGGAGATTAATTAGCCAGCTACAGAGAGTAAACTATTTACAAATGAAACAACATAATATCATGTTTCCAAATAGGCATAAAGACATTTTGCCTAAGACACAGCCCTACTCATACAGGAATATTAAGCTACATTTTATTTTATAACAAAAAAAAGTACTCGGTGGCTAAACCAAACATTAGATACAAATGCAGATTACTGTAAACAACGAAACTCGAAAGCAGAGCTTTAGTGAATCACCTTGAATTCCACAATGGTTTTTGTAGACTCAAAATGTAGATCGTAGCTGGATCTAGGGCAGTAAAAGTTTAGTATAAAAGCAGGGTAGATATCAGTCTTCTGCCTCTTCCTTCTCTGAACATCAATTTCCTCATCCCCCCTTATAATAGAAGATTGAAAACCAGATGCAAGATTATTGAGCATATTATGAATTGGGTTCCTATTCACGAATCTTGAGTTGATATCTTTGAAAAGTCAAGGACGACTCCAAGAATTTGAAGGTAGCAAATAGAAGTATATAACAGTGGATTAGTGAGGAGGATACACAAGTATTGGACATCCTGAAAAAGAGAATTGAACTTGCTGAAAACACATCATCAAACAGCTTCAAGAGGGCATAGCTTAAACAGTGACTTTACCTTCGTACAAAACACATCTGCAGGTCCAGATATGTGACCTGAAAGAACCCAGCCCTGGTCAGAGGCAGTTATCTCATGGAGACATCTGGAGACATCATCCCCAAAATTTTTTGATACAAGAGGCAAAGGGGATGACGAAAAGGTTGTGCATAGCAACTCATCTTCACTGCATTAATAAAACAGGCATGTCAATATGTGCTGTACAAGTAAAATTGTATAAATGTAAAAATTAATACATCAAGCTTAGCACAATAGATAACCTGTCAATATCAAGGAGCCTGAGTGAAATCTGTGGATGAATAAGCGCAATTTGCAGGACACACTTCTTCACATGATGTAGTTCTCTTTTCTCACTAAAATATATGATATGGCTAAATATCAATGAAATAATATATTGAGCAAAGCTGTAAATACAAAGACATCTGCACATGAACAGTAGTAACAATTATCACATACCTAGATTGTATTTGTTTCCGCCGTACTGGTTGATTGTAAAAAAGCTCCCGAACAACAACTGCAAAGATGGAAGGCCTGATAACTAGCCCTCATAACATCAGAAAAATATAACTAACAGTCACGACCAGGGTCTTGAATAGACTGTTAGTCTGTTACCATCTTACACTATTTACTATTACAAATATAGTGGCACTACTCTGTTTCAAGGAGAAAATAGAACAGTTACCAGTGGTGCCGACAACTTCCCTCTTGTCATCTATCCCAAGATGTAAGCATTTAGATCCCTGTGCAATTGTATACAATATAAGTCAATAGCTCAGATGCACTAGCCATGGATAAATCAAGATTAAAGAAGCTCAGTGTTACGATCATGCCTTTATTATCTTGCAATATGAATTTGGTCTCCCACGAGCTTTTGTCCTGACTTCAACCACAGAGATATCAGAAAGTGATGCGAGTGCTTCTCCATTTAGTCCAAAACTTCTAAAACTAAGCTCCTCGTCGGCCATCCCATTATGAAACTTGGATGTTGCTGTTGTACAGTTATAGTAAAAGTAAAGTATGTATCATTAGCATAGTTGAACCATATGCTGCCATTGAGTATTTTTAGTCTTTCAGAACCTACATACATTTCAGGTAATGAGCTTATACTTAATGAAAAACAAATAACATAATCAGTTTTAACTCTTAATACTGATGGTTGTTAAATAAATAAAAATGATATTATTATTTTATAACAAACAGAACGGATGCCACTTTGTTATGTCCTAAGCAAATCAGGAATTCCCTATTCTACATCTAATATCTGTGGAATAAGATGAACATCGAGAAAACCATTTTTCTTTATGTTGTACTATTTATTTAGCAATAGAATTTAACATGACAAACAGTCTCAAAATGAAGGAAAACTGAGAAAGAGAGAAAATAAATAATAATAATAAGTTCTGCTTACTATATTTTTCTCCCAAGAGAACCAATTCATCTCGTGTAATACCACAACCTGCAATTTGTACAATGTATGGCAATGATGTTTTTGAAGATAAACATCTATAAGATTTTTCTTACAGGAAAAAAAAGAAAAGGATAGGTACATACCATCATCTTCCACTTTTACATAACAAGCTCTGATGTTTACTGCAATGTCAATCTGAAATTCAAACAGAATAAATGCATGTTGATGATATTCATGATAATGCATGGCATAGAAGACATTATGTGTTGCCTTTTCCCTTCTACACATGTAAAGCAATACCTTACTCGCATTCGCATCAATGCTATTATATATCAACTCCTCAATAACCCTTGGCAGGTCAGACAGAATAACACTTGAGCGCAAGGAACTATGGACACTCTGCGGCAAGCGCTTTATGGTCTGCATTTACTCATTCTGGGAAAAAACATGCTGAAATAAGAAAATAGTTGATAAAAATTTCTGTTCAATAAGTATGTTGAAACCAAGTTTAAACAACATTTATAGCCACATGCAGCGAGAAAACAAAATATGGGTATTGGCACTCCCAAGCCAAAATAAAATCTCCAATCCACCTTTTAAAAAAAAATGCTCAATCCAAAAATACAAAAAGATCTTGCCCACTAAGTCTTCAAATTAGTCGATTTCTAGTTCATTTGCAAAACTCTACTATCTATAGGTAGAACATGCACACTGATTAACTAAATGACAATATCAACTATGCTAGAACCTGACAGAAAATTGAAATTAGAAATTCTCTCAGCAGCTCGGTAAATCAGTCCTCACCCATGGCTGCACATGCGTGGCTGCCAGGTGCGGATCCAATCCAATAAAGGGAATGCGTGGACACATGTACACACGATGATTTTTGGGGGAAAATAATAAAAAATAGTAGGCATACTACATGTATATGCTTGTGTTAGATCCGATCTGAATACAGATGGACAAATAGCTTAAATGAGGGTTTTGGTGCTTAGTTTGCACAGGAGAAAGAGAAGATGAGGGGTGGGCATACCTAGTGGTGGATCCAGGAATGGAGCTAGGGGGGCGCTGCCGAGCAATGGAATCTTTAGGAACTAAGTTTAAGATGGCTTAACATCAAGACCAAACTTGGACACGTCAACATATAAATTAATGATGAGACTAAATTTAAAAACAAAAAACAACTAGTTGAGTATTATGTATTTCTATCAAATAATACATATGGAGTATTTCTGTCAAAAAAATCAAATAGTTGAGTATTTCTATCAAATTGAGCAATACTTACAAGCCATTCATGTTTTTGCAAGTAGACAATTAACTTCCATTCCTTTACTTACATGAATTGATTATAAATTAACAATCGACAATTAAAATGGGATGAAATAATGAATCAATACTTCAATCATGTGCTTACAGTTTCCATAAGCTGCTAAGCACAACACTGCAGTCAACAGCAGTGATCAGTGGAGAGGGAGGGGAGAGACAGTCGCCGACTTGCCGTGCGGCCGCGCGAAAGTGGCCACGGACCTGGATCCCAGGGGCGGCGGTGTGCTCCGGAAGCCGGCGGGCAACCACGGGTGGCGGCCTAGGCGCCTGGCAAGGGATGAATTTGGGGGGAGGAGGGGCGGGGGAGCAGGAGGCGCCGAGGGGACGGATTTGGGGAGGAGGCACGACTCAGAGGCGCCGAGGAGCCGGCTCCGGCGGGCAGCGACGAGGAAGGAGGACGGGACGGTGGGAAGCGGGACTGGGCGACTGGCGGTGGACGCCGGACGGGAGCTCGGAAATTCTGGTAGGAATGTTCACTGGGCCGATTTCTCTTCTTCTTTTTTCCGTGCATGCCCATGCGACTGGTTAGTGCTAAAAAAAGCCCATCAAGACTGGTTCAGAGTTTCTTCGTTTCTTTCCTTTTTTATGTTTTATTTTTATTATGGTTCTAGCTATTTTTATTATTAAAACTCTTGTTATTAATAACCATTTCTATTGTTGCAGATCCACTTGTGAAACCTTTTGTCGGTTTAGGGATAAAATTTATTATTGGTCTTTTAAAATTTGTATTTTAATTCATTTTTGTAATATTTTTAGTTCACATAGTTTTTATAGTGTGACATGTATATATGCTATGGCATTCATGTCGGTTAAACTTCTTAAGTTTTAACTAGATTTATAGTAAATATTATTAACATTTGTACCTCTAAATAATTTGTAATAAAAATATATTCAACGATCTATCTAATGATACTAATATAATATGTGTCAAAAATATCAATATTCTCTTTATATATATTTGGTCAAGTTGAAAATGTTTGACTTCTCGAGAAGTGAGAATGACTTTTTTTTTTATGAATGGTGTAGATCAGAGCGATAGCAAGAGTACATATAGTGATTTAAACATAGAGTGCCTTACCTCGGTGCATGATGATGCTTTTATGGACTTGGTTGATACAACCCACAAGTTGTTTGTTTAAGCTAAAACCATCAACCAAACGGTACACTTTTTGCAATTACTTAGGCCGTGCTTGTTCTTACCGTTCTCTCACTTTCTGTACTAAAATGCAAAAACTAGATTTTTTTGTGATTAATGCAAAAGCTAGATCGGACCAGCTTATGTTAACCAACGCTTCCCTGCTAAGCTATACCTACTTGTGTACAAATGCATGTCGTATGTGTGATCTCACTAGAAGATCATTTATAGATTCGAACCATCTTTCTACGTTTAATAGGTTTAATGCAATGTAATTCATACGTTTGAAAGGTGACACGTTAATAGATCTAATCGCAGAGCCAGGAATCTTGTTGCAACGGGAAATTATATATGCATGTATCTAATGTTATAGAAAAACAACTCAATCAAATCTCTATTCCATTTTATAGTAGTCATTTTTTATATTATCGTACACTTTCAATATATGCATCTACCGTATCATCTAAACAGGAGACTTCATTAACAATTTTCTCAGCAATTTATTACCGTACTCCCTCACTTCTCTCTCAGCCCACCTGCAACTCCTCCCGCTCACCCGCGCGGCGCCACACCTCCCTCTCACACTGTCCAGCGGTGGTGCCGGGTTAAGGCCAGATGCGGCGGTGGCAGGGCAACTTCCGGCCAGTGCTACGACCCGGCGCGTAGGCTCCAATGTGCCAAAGTGGTCTTGTTTTTCTTTTTATCTAAGGCGAAAATGACATGTGATGAAGCCGAAGTCATTTTGGCCTGGAAGACAAAGCCAGTAATTTGGTTTTTTCCACCATTTCAAGAAAAAGCCAAAGCCCTTTTGGCCTAAAATTTCTCAAGTTACTGCCAACTTCCACGGGACGACAAATTTGGCTACTCTTAAAATACCAGCCAATATCACCAGGCACTGGTGGGTTGGATAATTACTTTGGTGCGTTTTGGTGTTATCATAATGCTAATGCTAGTACCTGTCAGACAGTATTCGATGTGTAAAAAAAATACATATAGCTAGCCAAAAACTGGAGATCGGTGAAACTGTAAATCTTAGTACTCAGATTCATCTCAAGAACAACAAATGATTATAGAGGATGCAATTTAAGACCAAACCCTAACTCCCAGAAACTGAACTTTTTTTAATCCAAGAGGCCCAAATCCACAACAGCCCAGATGAGCTTGTTGCTCAGAGATTGACAGTGACAATGGATCCGTGTGTCATACGTGTTACACAAATATAAAAGTAATCACAGACGAAAAGGAATATATCTGAATAAAGTGCCAGTGCGGCGAATCATTCAAAGCAGAATTCAGATTCAGAGCAACAATGCACGCCCCCAGTTACTAACACAAGACCACGGGTCCCATGGCTACAAAAATTGGCAAATGCAATCTAAGAAGAACAGAAAGCCCTGTCATTTCTCTCTTCACCTTTGGCGGCGATCCCTGTCCCTGTCACGCTCCCTACTTCTCTCATACTCATGGTCTCGTCTCCTCTCCCTCCCCCTTTCCCTTTCACGGTCTCTGCTCCGGCTCCTGCTCCGGCGCTGGTCCCTTCCATGATCACCTCTATCTCTGTTCTTGGTTTCCTTTTCATCGTAGTCATCCCTACCACGATCCCTGCTCCTCTCCCTGCCTTCCCTTTCACTAGAACCTACAACAGCGAATTAACAACAGGTCATGTTCAGCACTGTCAAAGCAAAAAAGACTAAATCATGGAGTTTAAATCCAAATGCGTCAGAAGAATACCACGATGCTCAACTTCCCATCCAGCACGTCCAGACCCAGGAAGTGCCTGTGCACTTTCAGTATGCAGAGCTTTAGAGCGAAATTTCTTTTTCAGGTTACCAAATTCATCATAGATCTCTCCATCATCCTTGAGACAAGCCAAATTTAGACATGGAAGCAAATGGCCATTACATATACAAAAATATAATGTTCAGCCATCCTACCTCCTCGGCCTCTTTCCGACGTTTTTTAACTTCCTCTAGTTCTTCTTCATCAAGCTCCTTGTACCCACCACCACGGCCACCCCTAAAATGAAAAAATATTTGGCAAGGCAAACCTTGATATTTGAATGAACACCTTTGATAGTTCAATGCATGGTTACTCACTTAATGGGCGTACCATACAAAACATTTGCCCGTTTTTTACATTAAGTATCACACAACAGGCACTGCATGGTTCACAACTAACCACACATAACAATTGTCAATGGGCCAAAGTGGCACTGCACCTCCTTTGAGTCAATTTCTGAGCCCAACAGCCAAAAACTGGTAACATGAAGGGCACAATATCACTACAATTGAGCTGTCAAGGAGTATCCTACTGTTGCTGTGCGGCAAAATCCATCCCGGCTGCGAATGCATCAGGTGTAAAAGCATGATGTTTATCTATTAACGAACAACCCTTATTAATCCCTTACTACATATAACAAATGAGGGCTGACATCCTTCTTTACATGAAATGTTATTGTAATTCTCAGTATGTGTAATATTCCTGAATTGGTATTATAATTAAAGATATTTATGATACCTTCTACAGTACAGTTTACACTATCATCTTAAATAATATGTTTTTTAGGGAATCTTAAACAATATGTTTTGAACCAACCACATGCAAATAATACCCTGTACTTACCTAACACCACCTTCATTGGTCCCAGGCTTGGAGGTGTTGCATATGTTACATTTCATCCGCTTAGCCCAGTTGATGTTGCCACACCTGCAGCACAAACGAAGTTAGGTTTTATATCATATCAGACAGCAAGTTTATACTAATAAAGTATAAAAATTGCTGCATACATAGAGGGTGTCAGGGTGGCAGTCAAATTTGAGATATAAAAAAAGCCAACAATAAAAGGGTGTCGAAAGCACTGTCTTATCAATTTCATGAGGCAGCAATTATATGATGCATAAAAATAAATGTGAAGAAATGAAGATTGAAATCAATAGATGCATCAAATATTCAAATCTACGAAACAGAAGAACTTAAGTCTTGGCCTCTTACATTGGACATGGCCAATCATTTGGGCCAAATAATCCCGGTGGACCACCAACAGAAGCAGCACCAACACCAGCACCAGCACGGCTGCTTCCTCTTGCATCAGAGCTACCACGGCCTCTACCCCTACCGCCACCGCCACCACCAGCTCCACCAGCACCAGCAGGGCGTGCAGCTCCACAGCGATTACAAACACCACGGAAGGCAAAATTTACATTGCCACAACTGAGAGAAGAAATCATCTCAGATAATCAGAAAGAAAGATAACACCGTGAAGAGCATACTAGTCAACTAGTGAATTGAAATGATAGAGAAGTCGCTCACCAATCATAACAGACCTTGTATTTGGACACATCCAATCCCCATCTTGCTGCCAAGCCTTGCCTGGACCATCACCACGTCCTCTACCTCTGCCTGCTCCGTTATCCAGTTCATCTTGTTCACCGACACCAGCAATGATGTTCAAACTCGTGGGGTTATCGAATGCATCTTTGCTTTTTGACTCAGCTATGTGAACCTGAATAGTGCTCCCATGGAAATCCTTGTTATTGAACCATTCCACAGCAGCTGAAGCAGCATGTGGATCCTCATAGGTAACTGTTGCATCACCCTTTGGTTCATTGGTAACTTTGTCCCTATATATCCAAATTTTTGGGCGCCCAGTCCTTTTGTCCTTCTGTTGCAATTTTACAGAAGAGACGAGGCCAAGTGTTCTTAAAATGGAACTGAAAATGTATAAACAATCTTAAAGAATTTGGTAGTGGATGAAAAAATGTTACCTGGTAAGACCCATACCTTTAGCAACCCTATGGTGCCAAAATATTCAGCCAACATATTCTCATCAGTTCCAGGAGGTAGATTGCAGACATACACAGAACCATTTTGAGGCCCTCTGGACATATACCCAGCCATCTGTAACAAACCACCAAGTTATGGAAGAGTAATACCATTGCTTCGATTTGCCTTGCTTCATAAATACTAAAGAGGTATGAAGTAGACAATATCATCATGGACATAATAAAGCAACGAGAATAAAAGAATGAATTGAATAGGGTATTGTGGGTTCATAACAAAAGGCAAGGAGTACACCTAAATATGTTGAAGCTGAGAGTATAACCATTCCTCTGGTTAATTTGTAAACCGAATTAATTTGTTTGCAACAGCTCAGAGTTAAAATACTAGGGCACTTCAATTCACTATCACCTCTGAAGATTTGATTTGCAATTTTAGAAGACTTGTGGCATGAAACCTTGAATTTCAATTATTAGTTAGTACGAATGTGGATCCTAGAGATAATAAGGAAAGAAGAAGACAAAGAAACCAAACAAAACAAGTGAACAACTGTATGCTGTATAGTTACCAATTTATCATTACCATATAAGAAAGGAACACCAGGTGTCAGCTCCCAAGAAATCTGTAAGCTAATCAACAATGCTTTGTGACAGTATTTCTATTATCATCCAACCATTTGCATAAGAGCTCTCAACTAAAGGTAAACATAAATTTTTTACACCAACTGCTGACATGCTAAGTAAAGACAGTGGATAAAACTGGCAGGAGAAAACCATGCAACAGATACCGTACCAAACCCCATAGGTTATCAGTTTTTTTATCACACAAGGGCATAAGTTCAGCAGGCCACGCATGTAATCAGGAGCAGCATGATAGGAAGCCAAGGACATGATGAACCTAATGAACACCTAGAACGTCAGAACAGCCTCGCAGAAGCAGATGATGACCTACCATCCTCCCCAATAGGGCGGACCCAGCAAGAATACCGATTTGCACATATATAGAAGATATTTTTTTACAGAAAATCGAAATTAGTATGCACAATATGAAGTTCCAATTCGATCAGATCCGAATACAAAAAGACAAATAGCTCATGTTAGGGTTTGGGTGCTTGGTTTCGCACAGCAGGAAGGGAAGAGAGAGGGTGGGAATACCTGGTGGGCGCTCTTCGCCGGGGAAGGGCTCAACGAAGGCCTGGGCACCTCGCGTAGGGCGGCGGCGGCGGCGGCGGCGGTCGCCCTCGCTCAGATGGAGCGCACGCGGGGTGAACGGGAAACGGGGTTTGTTTGTTGGATGCAGATTCACGGTTCCTTTGGGCAAGGCACGCCGTGACTTTTCCCTACCATCCACCCTCCAATCAACATCCAAGGGGCGATATCGATTTGAGGCCTATTTTTGTTTTTTTTTTCCTTTATTAATCCCACAACGCCACAAGCCCACAGCTGCGGCAGCGAACGAGCCCGCACGACATAGTGATATAACCGCTTTATATGAAAAACAGGTAATGAAGATGAGGACACAGAATGATTCTCATCTCCATGAGTCGCAATAAGACGTCTTTTTTTGGGTTGAAATCCCTACGAATATTTAAGGCATGTTTAGCGAAGACAACAAAAAGGTGGTTATAAACGATGAGGGCGTTGGCATGTTGTCTTCCTTGCCTCAACTTTGTTTCCACGACACTTGAGGAGGTGAAGGAGATGAAAAAAAAGGGTTATATACCTTCTTTGCAAGGGGAACAATAAGAGAAGCAAACTAGAGACTATAACCTTAGTGTGAGTGCTAGAAAGTGAGAGAAAAAAATGGAGATACGGGCAAAGCGTGAGACTAACTCAACCGAGGAAGGTTGAGAAAGAAGGATGTCACATAATACAACCAAAGAAAAAAAGACCCATCGTGCAACGATGAGGAGGGCAAACAAATGCCTTTTTTATGTGGTGTGGGTCGAGTGGGGCTTCTAGCTCGATTACGGCCAATTGTATGTGGGTTAGGCTTAATGCTAACTAGGTGGATTCCATGCATGTTGCCGCTGGAATTTAGGGTTAGTCTTGGCAACCATTTGATGAATGAAAAAAGAGATATAAAAATGTAAATCATTTAACGAGAATTGCAAGGACATAAAACTTAAGCGTCTCAATGATCAAGAAAGCATACCAGGTGTTTTGTCGCAAAATTTGCTGATGATTTAGAATAAGAATTATTTATACGAAGGATAAACAATTATAAGCTAATATTAGTGGATGGTGTAGCATAATGCTAGTTAGTCGATACACCAGCGGATGATGTGTTTTGTTGACATAGATTATAACTGCAAATGCTAGTTGACCATAAATACATCCAATAATGTACTAAGCTTGCATGTTGAAAGAAGATTGTGCGGTACGACAACCACATTAGTGGATGACGTGATGCAAGGAGACGCTAGAAAATTATCTAGTGATGTTTATCTTTGTAGGAGATATAGCCATAATATATCCGATAGTGGACTAATGATGTGGATAGCTTGTATGTTGAGAGGAGATGATGCATGGATTAGTGGAAAGATATGCTAAAAAATTAGTTATTGGGTTTATCTTTATAGGAGATATATAGATAGATGCGTGTTAGGAGGATTTAGTTTTTATTCAAACGGATATTAAGTTTAAACTATGTTGAATTTAATTAAACAAAAATTCCATCAAGAATCAACTCCAAATACTCATGCATGACCTATTTACATCAAGGGAACCAAATTTAATTTAAGAATCTGGGGTGAGATATTAACTCAAGTCCAGACGACATTTTTTTTGAAAGATTTTTTTCAAACATTAACGCAGCATGATTGCGGCATGTTACAGCGTACTCCGCACGCTGGTTCTAAGTTGACAAGTAGCTTTACAGCACACAGTCCATTGGACAACAAGTTGAAGCACAACACTGATGCAGTTCATCTTCTCGGCTAAAGGAAAAGGTTGCTGGCCAGATCACATTACCAAAGAATAATAATATTGCATCAGTATTTTGGCCCTACCAAAACACATGCATGTTAACATCGCATTAGCTAGCTCTGCAGTCTGCACCCCAAACACACAGCCTGAACGCTTGCTAATAACACAGTGAAGAAAGAAGAAGCTGAAAATGTCGTGTCCTCATCAGGCTGTGCACCTAAAAAGTGGCTCCTGATTCTCAGCCTTGGTTACATCAAAGTTCGTGGATATATCTGCAATCCCAGTCACAAAAGAACCTTCGACAGCGCATGCACTTAGTATGTATGTAAACATCCACCTGTTAGACTTTTGTTGGATCAATTAAGCCAATGGTGTTTCAAGCACTGCGCAGCAGATGGTCTGTTCTCCGGAGTGAAATCTAACATTGGCTGAAGAAAGTCAGTGAACCCTTTGACGTCAGGTTCTGTGAAATTATACCTTTCTACAAGTACGCGATCCACGGGCCAGAACTTCAGTCTCCTGATCCTCTTTAAATCTCCATGCCGATCAAAGTAATCCTTGGAACGAGTTCCTGAGGTAGCAATCTGAAAGACAACAAAACAAAATCAGAGGGGACTCAGATATAGCTGGCTAAAGGGAGAATGAGAGAGACTGTTGTAAGTTGTAACCTTCCGAGGCATCTTCCCAAGAGTTTCCATCATCTGAGCCAAGTGGTCCTGTAATAGGTAACAAACAGACCGACCAGTTAATTAAATGAAGATAACAAAAAGATAACAGTAGGCTTGATAAACAGGAGTCAACATCCAGAGTTGATTGATTTAGGAGCACAACTGACATAGATTCTTACATAAGCATGACATCAAGTTCCATGAATAGAACAATCAAGCAGGGAACAGAACAGAAAAGTTGTACATGCACTAATTATTTGTCAGGCAGTCCACTTCAATTTTTGCAAGGCATTACATCTAGCAACCAGAATCATATAGCTTGATCTTGTTTTTCCAGAAAGAGAAGGTCAGTACAAAGAGAACAGCTGGCAAGTTCAGCCCCTTTTCTGTAACCTTCAGTACAATTGACAAAATGCAGCTAGCTGTTTCTGCTTACAGCTGCTATACAAAATTATTCTAACACAGTTCTTCAATTTGAATCTACATGCTATAGTGTCGGTTATTTTGCAAGATCATAATATAAAGGAACCCAGAAGCATATTATCACAATAAAAATCTCTTTGCATAGCAGCATCTCATTGTGCCAGTTGCACATCAAAGTTGGTATGTTCATTTAAATACTGCCAGAGTAGGCCGATTAGTTCTTATTTCATTTCCATAAAGATTTCATTAGCTAGGTTGGCGGCTGTCAGGTTGGGTACATCTTTAACAGGATTGAATATGTTGTTTTAAATTCTGAAGTGTCCCACTATCTGATACATATATTTGTGTCAGTGTAATTTTTTTTAAATGCCTGAATAATTGCAATGTTTGAAAGTTTAGTGGATAAACACACCAAATATTGTGCTGTCTCTAAATATAAGGATGAAGAAAACTAATGTATCTTGTGCCATGAAATTTGGCAATATCAAGAATACCACAGTAATATTTTGAACATGTACGGCAGCTGTTGATCCTAAGCAGTTCATCAGAAAAATTATGCTACAAACAAACAGGAAGTTGTTTTTACTGTACCTCATCTTCGCTGCATCCCTGACAATTCTTGGGAGCAAACAACAAGTCACCAGTGGCAAGCTCAAAGGCTATGCAAGCAAACGACCACATGTCAGCGGAATACGAGTACCCAGAACCAATGATAACCTCGGGAGCTCTGTATTGCCTGGTCTGTATTTCACCAACGAGCTGCTGATCGGCCCAGCAGGCATTACCGAAATCGACAATCTTACACTTCAAGCTGATCCCATCCAGGCACCTCTCTTTCTCTAGTTCTGCCCCAACCCCACCAAGGGAAACCCGTCTCTGCGAAATCTTAGCCACTGCACGTCTTGCTCTCATCCTGAGCATCTTCTCACTGAAACTGATCACTGTACCACGATACTGGTTCCCCACAGGCCGATCAAGGATCGGTGTGAACCCAGAGCGCACTGGGTCCTTGGCCGGGTTAATTGTCGACTCGAGAAGAACATTCTCTGGTTTCAAATCCGTGTGGATGATGCCGAGCTCGCTGTGCAGGTAGTCAAGGCCGACCAAGATTGATCGGCAGATTTCCTTCACTCTGCTCAGCCCAATACCCTTATTCCGATTGTACCGTATCAGCCGGAGCAGGCTGTCACCGAGGAATTCGGTGACCAGGCAAACGTGCTTCCCGTTGGGGCCAGCGTGCTTGAAATGGTCCAACAACCGCAGCACGCACTTGGAATTCGTCGGGTCTCCTTTGGCTACAGCTGACAGCAGCTCGATTTCGTGGAGAGCTGCGTGCGCGTAATCCCTCGCGCTCTTCTGGATCTTCAGGGCGACAAATCTCTGCAAAATTTGTAATCGCGGCGTATCAATTACTACAGTCTTTGGACTTGTCACATATCGGAAATGAACATGGGCATCTGTAACCAATGTGATGGAAAACTACAGTCACATAGAAGAGCGGTAACGAAGTTGGTCACAAATCGGAATGGAACATGGGAATCAGTAATCGATGTGACGGAAAACTACAGTCTTTGGATCAAAAGCACCATTGTTCCCTTGAATACGTGTTCATACATGGTCGCAAAGTCTTCTCGCGAGCAGAAATAAAAAAACAATATATATAAAAGCAATAAACCAGGGCTGAACAGATAAAGCTGGATTCACATAACAGGAACCTTCCAAACAACGATGCCCACCGAACTCTCCATGATCCGCAAAGGCACCGGACCAACCGAGCAAGTGCAGAAGGTTGCATAAAGAACACGCAAATGGTAAAAAGAAATCATTGTGTATCAACCAAGAACGAGAGTGATGTAAAGACTAAAGAAAAGGAATCAGGGGGCGCACGCTGTGGAGGGTGTCGTAGGCTAGCCAGACGGTGGAGAAGTTGCCCCAGCCGACCTTCCGCTGCGCGACGAACCTCCCGCCGGCGAAGCGATCCCCGGGGCGGGCGGCGTGGTAGCCGCCCTTCCGGTACCCCTCCGTGCCCTCGTCCTCGTCCTCCCCCTCCGACCCCGAGGAGTAGCTGTAGCCGCCGTTGCCGAACAGCGACGCCGCCATCGACCGAGACACCCAATCACCCACCACCGGGCTGCTGCTGTCTCCTCCACCTCCGGCGGATTCGAATTCCTGCGGGCAGAAGGCAGAAGACAGGCTGGGCCTCCGCCTTTATAAACGTGGGGGGGGTGCCTCTAGCAATTTGCACGCGCTCGTGGCCGGAGAACGGAGAAGTGACCGTTCCGCCACCACCGGGAAAGGAAAGGCCCCTGCTTAATTGTGATTAGGGCGCTTTAATTTTAATTTTAAATCGCGGTGGCTAATTGCTTTCTCCGCATTTCCCGTGCGTGGCTGTGGACCGCGTTCGAATCGCTACCTCGCCGAAGGATGGGGCCCAATATATGTGGGGGCAACGCGTCAGTTGATGGCGGGTCGTCTTCTGCACAGTATCTGTTTGGGTTGGTTGATGGGCTGTTGTTTTGGGCTGGCTGGTTGGATCGGATGGTGATGGGCCGGCGGCGCTGGGAGCAGTTGACGACACGGCGTTTGGTGCCGCCCGGTCAATGGTGCAGAGGCCGGCACGTGTGCGCGTGACGGTACACACGCTCCGTGACGGTGCACACGCTCCGTGACCGTGACCTGGTGCGGTACATGGAACAGGCAGACGGCACCGGTAATTTCGATGGAATGGAACAGGCAGACGGCACCAGTAATTTCGACGAGAATAACGTAGCTATCGGTGTAAATAAATGTACGTTGGTTGTGTCAAGAAACAGCTCACACAGCCGCATAGGGGTTGTGGTTTGTTTGTGTACTCCACGGTCAGGATTTAGCCGTGCAAAGCGGCCATACGTACTGACGTAATACAGCGTTTGTGGGTTTTAGATTTGAAATGTGCACAGCACGTCATGTTGTTTGCTGAAAAGTGAAAACCCCCGTGTCTCGAGCTCCCGTTTCGAGCGTTCAAGGGCTGTTTCGTGCTGTGCACTGTATCGTACCGTGGCCGTGCTACTCTCAGCTGGTGGCGTGCCCCGTATGCCGTAGAGACGTGAGAGATCAGAGCAAGAGGGAGATGGGCCAGGCTGAGCGGTTGCAGGAAGGCCGGCGAGCAACCGGGCCGTGTTGCACGACCACACGGGGTCGGGGGGACAGAGGCGCCGGTCCATTTTCACTTAGCGCTTGCTCCTTCCGCCCAAAAAAAATAACGTTACGAAAAGTGTGTTAGTCAATTTTTTTAAATTTAATATAAAATACGTATAATATTTATATCTCTAAATAAATTTATTAAAAAACTAGACTTAAACATCTTTTCAATGATACTAATTACTTAACATAAATGTTTATATATTTTAATATATAATTGACGATAGTTTAAAAACTTTAATTTTTTAAAAACGAAAATAATATCTATTTTAGGACTTAGGAAATACTGTCCAAGCCTACCACGGTAACGAAGTCCTTAAAAACAAATTTACCCCTTCGGTGACAAAGTCGGCCGTTGAGGCTGTCACTTGCCTTTCTTCCACCTCGCCACCTAGTCAACACACATATGGCAAGCGGTGATCCTCCGTAATTTCGTGCACGACCAGTTAAACAAAGCGAGGGAGGGACGAATGTTGGCCTGGTACACGCAAGAAACCTGGATTACAAAATGTTACAACTCGCGTGGCAGCGGAGCAGTTCCCATCACCGATTTCACCACACCCATGCCCAGTCGCAGGCCTCGTTTCCAGCCACCCGCTTCAACGCGGCCGCGGGCCACCACCGTCAGCCTCAGCTCGCAGCTATCCACGCAAGCCGACGTTGCCAACCGATCCTCCCCGCGCGTCATCATCGCCACCGTGACTCCGTGAGACGCCGGCCTTTCCGTGTGCGCTGCGCCATCCGCCAACCAGCATCAATTCCCATTTCAACTCCTCTTTAAACTACGCCAAACCAACCCAATGGCGCCCGCTCAGTCAACTTCACTGACGCCTGCTGCTGCTAGCTTCTCTTCCTCCTCTCCGAGCCCCACGAGCCATGGAGCGGCACCGCCAAGGATCGTGGAGCCAACAAGAAGGTAAAGTAGCCCGTCCATCGAACGAACCATCATCTCACCGTCACCGGTGGATGCAAAGGTCGCGTGACATCTTCACGCCCTCACGGTGCTCGACGATTTGCTCACGGGAGGACTCTGATTCTTTGATTTTCCGACTTGCAGTTGCAGACGATCACGACGGGCACGAGGAGGAGGAGGACGGGGCGGCGCTGTCAGCGTTCGTCTGCCCGATCACCATGCAGGTGATGCGGGACCCGGTGGCGATCGAGACGGGCCACGCCTTCGAGCGGGACGCCATCGCGCGGTGGTTCGCCGAGTGCCGCGGCCTCGGCAGGGCGCCGTGCTGCCCGGTCACGACGCGGGAGGTGCGCAGGGCGGACCTGCGGCCCGTCCTGGCGCTGCGGGCCGCCATCGAGGAGTGGGCGGACATGCAGCTGAGGGACGAGCTCCGTGGGGCCTGCCGGTGGCTCGCCAAGAACGCCACAGAGAAAGAGGCGGTGCGGGCGCTGGGCTGCGTCGTGCGAGGGTGGAGGAGCGGAGGGAGGGTGGGGAGGCGGACGGTGCGTGACGAGGGGATGATACCCATGGTTGGTGCCATGCTGAGGAGCGGCAGCGCCATGGTGCGTCTCAAAGCGCTGGAAGCTATTCAGGAATTTGCCAAGGAAACTGATCAAGACAGGGTAGGTGAAAGGACGACACGACGAAATTGAGTGTGTTTATAATTTCGTGGTGGACGATACCCATAATAGTATTGACAGCATGTCTCTTCGTCCTTTGCAGGTGGAAGCTGTGTCCGAAGGGGACACCATTCGCACGATCATCAAGTTCATCGACTGTGAGGATTGTCAGGAGAGGGAATTGGCAGTCTCTGCATTGTGCGACCTTTCCAAGTCTGAGCTAGTATGTGGGAAAATAAGTGAATTGAATGGAGCAGTACTTATACTGGGCAAGGTGTCTGCAAGCAAAGTTGACAACCCAACCATAGCTCAGAAGGCTCAGAAGACACTTGAGAATTTGGACAGGTGTGAGAATAATGCCGTGCAGATGGCTGAAAATGGCAGGCTGGAACCTCTACTTAGCCTGCTTATTGAAGGTGCCATCTCCTTCCCTATCAGTGCTACTTGATCAATGCGATACTATCTTAATAAGTTTTTTATATATGAATATGATGGTAGGAGTAATAGTAACTTATAAGCTTCCCACATCTTTTAGCACTGGTGAACTTGTTAGTTTACAATGTTAACTATGGAAGTGCTTTACTGGTTTCTGACGCTATGATTTGTTTTCTGCAAATTGATCAGGTTCTCCAGAAAAGCAGTTGCTTATGGCATCATCTCTAGAAAAGATTGTTTTGTCTAATGACTTGAAGATCTTAGTTGCCCGAAGGGTGGGTTCCTTATTTGGTGGTATTGTTGAAAAGGGAAACTTGGAAGCAAAAGAAGTTGCTTTCAAGGTGTTAGAGCATATATCTGCCAATGCAGAGAGTGCCAAGGTTCTTATAGAGGAAAATGTCCTTCTCCCTATTTTCCGAGTTCTCTCTATCAATCACACCAGTCTCCTTCCACCGAGGTTGCAAGAGGCTGCAGCTGCAGTTCTAGCTAATCTGGTTGCATCTGGTGTTGACTTTGGGACAGTACCTCTTGACGGAGACCGTACTCTGGTGTCTGAAGACATTGTTCACAGCCTACTTCTTTTGATCAGTAATACCTCACCTCCAATACAGTGCAAGCTTCTTGAATTTTTTGATACCCTGAGCCGTTCCACAGGGACAGTACTATCAATTGTCTCAGCTATAAAATCTTCTGGTGCTATCACCAACTTGGTGCAATTTGTTGAGAGTGATCATCAGGAAAGCCGCACTGCATCCATAAAGCTGATATACAAAATTTCATTCCACCTGGACCATGAGATTGCTCAAGTCTTCCGTGCAAGTCCAACACTACTTGGATGCTTAGTTAGTGTTGCATTTCTAAATGATGGAAACACAGATGAGCGAGATGCTGCACTTCAGATTCTGGCAAACCTTCCAAAAAGGGACAAACACCTCACCAGAGAGCTAATGGAGCAAGGGGCTTTCAAGATAGTCGTCAGTAAGGTTTTAAGCATCTACCGGAGGGATGCTGGAAGTGACATCTATGATAATGCACTGCTTGAGGGCCTTGCAAAACTCTTGGCAAGGATAACATATGTCTTGCGGGACGAACCCCGATGTGTTTCCCTGGCTCGTGAGTACAACCTTGCTGCCTTGTTCACCAGCTTGCTTCGGCTGAATGGGCTTGACGAGGTACAAGTGGTCTCTGCAAAGGCATTAATGAATCTCTCTTTAGAATCTAAGTACTTGACTAGTACGCCGAAATTTGATGATATTGAACAGAGGTCTAAACTTGCACTATTTGGGAGGAAACCGCCAAATATTCAATTTTGTCGTGTTCATTCTGGAGTCTGTTCGATTAGGGACAACTTCTGTATCCTGGAAGGGAAAGCTGTGGAACGACTGATTCATTGTTTGAATCATTCTAACAAGAAGGTTGTCGAAGCTGCTCTGGGTGCTCTTTGCACCCTGCTTGAAGATGGAGTGGAGACTGCAGAAGGTGTTTCGGTGCTCCATAGGTCTAATGGAGTTACACCTATATTTGACCTCTTGAAGGAAAATCCAACAGGCAGTCTTCAGCACAGGGTGACGTGGGCTGTGGAGAGGATTCTTCGGGCAGAGGACATCGCCCAAGCTGCTTCAACCGATCACAGTCTGGGATCTGCACTTATTCATGCTTTCCAACATGGAGATTTCAGAACACGGCGTATTGCAGAGGCAGCATTGAAGCATGTCCGAAAACTACCCACTTTTTCCATAATCGTTGATAAGAGTCCCTCAATACGAGGTTCATCCATGGGAAGCATGGAGCGCTTTATCAAGTTTGATCGATAGGTTGTTATGAAATGCAAAAGAATTTTTTTTTTTTGAGACCACGCCAAGGCGCGTATTTCATTAAGCAGGAAGCAAATATGTCTCATACAGGAATACAGCAACAGTCCCGTTGCCAACCCAAAGCACAGAACCTAACGCTACTGGATTCCAAAGAAATCGATTACATTGTTGCTGAATTGACCACAAGAGAAGAGAAGGCAAAGAGCTAACGCCTGGCCATGATCACCGACAGCTGCTTGTTGCCAGCCATGCACCAGCCATGAAATGCCAAAGAATTACATGGCCTGTTTATGCCTTGTTGCCAACATATATCCCTCATTAAGTTATTATCTGTTTAAGTTTAACAGTAGGAACACAGTCAGTTTAACAGTAGGAACGTACATCCCTTATTAAGCTATTATCTGTTTATGCCTTTTCTCCTCAATTTGATGTTGTTGATGATAGTCGAATGACCTCAATTTTGTTCTCAAGGGCATACTTCTTGTGTAGTATTGGTGTTGGTATTTTATATCACTGATGAAATGCTTTTGCATGATAGTGAGTGAGGATTGACTAAAATTAATTACTTACTTTTATATTAATAATTAAATCAATTTGTCGATGCAAAGATGGAGATACCTGAGGGGATTATTGCCTGTGTGAGAACAAGGGTGCGGACTAAATTGACCCTGCGAGCTTTTGTAGGGACGAGAATAGATGCATGTGACCGGCCATCAGTTTGTGTACCTATATATACATGTATCTAATTTACACAATGTGCAGTGCTTTGGTTACCATACTTCCATTTTTGGGACGATCATGTATGGATGCCTGAAAGTAAATTAAAGCTGATGATTTGCGCACACCAAAGGGTGGCTGAGACAGAAAAGCTCCTCTGTATCCCCTTCTTCCTCAAGACTTCTAAAGATATTTTTTCCTTCCATTAATTCTTTATCTTAGCTTCCTTCTTTCATTGCCTTCTTTTTTGCTTTTTGCCACGCAGTACACATAGATACACATGCAGATCGATCTACATTAGTCAGGGCAAAGTTGATAACTGTTCTCTCCTCAGGACTGAGGAGATATAAAACAAGAATCAATAATATAAACACCAGCAAGGTTGAGAACTTCTTTTTTATTAGCAAGGTTGAACTTTGAAACACCAGAATATATAGAAGCATATGCAATCATCTAGCTAGCATAACAGAATGTGTTCGAGAATGGTATTTTACAGTAAGAATATATTGTTTAAACAAACATAACCGATCAAACTTAGTTACTTAATCATAAAAAATGTTGTTTCTATTTTTATTTTATTCTAAATATTGAATCATATGACCTGAGAACTACTCTATATATGTGTACATGTGTATGTTGTTTTTTCTAAAAACAAATCCATGAGAAATCATTAACTATTCATATATATATTATTCGAGATTCCAATGTACAATTGTAACCACTCTTCCTTAGTTAGAATATATAAGATGAGGCTTTGGATGGCTAATTTGAGTGGCATTTGCACCATGTGTCAAATATATGCCCGTTTGTGATTGCTTCACTCTAGGTTTTATATCTACTATACATCTACTAAAAAACATCGACATTGTAGCAAGTTTGCCAAAAAAAAAAAACAGTTCATGAATTGGGAGGATTGGTGTGCTCTAGAAAATAATGGAGTCGGGGTGTTCGGAACTGCATTGGTGTGCCAAAAAAAAACAGTTCTTGAATTGGGAGGAATGCACGTCATCCACAATCTACAACATCCATAATCTACAACAGATCGAACGATTCATACGTATCAATCTCTCATCAATCAAGGAAAGGACTCAAGACCTCAGATAGGCGGAGTCATATACTAGCTAAGGGGTCACACTAAGGGCCGGAGTAGGGACTAGGGGACACTGAAAATTGTAGATTTTGTATGTCTCTGATGAAATGTGGGGAAACTTTTAGAGGGTGTGTCTCCAGCACACACTCCTACTCTTTATTTGTTTGTTTCACTTTTACATAGAGACCCTCTTATAAACTTCTATTTACACCAACACTCCCCCTCAAGATGGGCTGAAAATATCTATCATGCCCATCTTATTATAACTCAACTCACTCTCACTTGGTCCTAACCCCTTAATAAAACAATCAGCTAATTGACTACGTGATTTTACATACTCTAGCCTGAGAACCCCACTATCAAGCTTCTACTTGATGAAGAATCTATCAATCTCAACATGCTTGGTGCGATTAAATTGGACCGGATTATTTGCAATATTGATTGCAGCAATGTTATCACAATGAAGTATCATGGTTTCATTTCTCAGCACCCGCAACTCTTTCAACAAACCTTTCAACCACAACATCTCGCACAAGCCCAATGCCATTGCCCTATATTCAGCCTCTGCAATAGACCGAGCCACAACCGCTTGCTTCTTACTACGCCATGAGACCAGATTTCCTCTCACAAACACACAATAACCAGATGTGGACCTTCTATCATCCCTGCTACTTGCCCAATCACAATATCCCTCTAAATCTAAATGCATGTTCTTCTTGAGCCATAACCCTCTTCTAGGTGTCTCTTTTAGGTACCTCAATATTCCGTAGACCAACTCCAAATGTTCTGTTCTTAGGTCATGCATATACCTGCTTACCACACTCACTGCATAAGAAATATCAGGTCTTGTATGACACATGTATATCAATCTCCTGACCAGCCTTTGATATGTTTTTTGTTAACAGGATCTCCAGACTGGGCACTGATTTGGTGATTTTTATCGATTGGAGTACTGCATGGTCTACATCCAAGCATCCCAGTCTCTGCCAATAACTCAAGGACATATTTCCTCTGACAAAGAATAATTCCTTTAGGTGACCTAACAATCTCAATTCCAAGGAAATACCGAAGTGGTCCTAAATCCTTTACCTCAAAGGTCCTTCCAAGATTCTCTTTCAAACACTTAATTTCCTCCACATCATCTCCCGTGATCACTATGTCATTCACATATATTGCCATAATGGTGATAAACGTCCCCCTATGCTTGTAGAAGACCGTGTGATCACCATTGCATTGTGTATATCCCATACCACAAACTGCCCTCCTAAACCTATCAAACCACACCCGGGGTGACTGCTTTAGTCCATACAATGACTTTCTAAGTCTACACACCTTATCCACAGTTTGACTATTTGCAAACCCCTGTGGAATTTCCATATAGACCTCCTCCTGTAGATCACCATGAAGGAATGCATTCTTTACATCCATTTGATGAAGTGTCCAACCAAAATTAACTGCGCAGGAGATCAGGGTCCTAACAGTACCCATCTTTGCCACAGGAGCAAACGTCTCATCATAGTCAATGCCATATGTTTGACTACATCCTTTTGCCACCAATCTTGCCTTGTACCTATCCACCTCTCCTTTTGCATTTTGCTTCACAGTGAAGACCCACCTACAACCCACTGCTCTCTTCCCTTTTGGGAGTGGGACCAATTCCCATGTCTTGTTTTTTTAAGATCATGCATCTCTTCTTCCATTGCTGCCTTCCACTTAGGGTCCTGTTTTGCACACCTCCAGTCCCTTGGAATAGGCACTGTTTGTAAGGATGCAATAAATGCTCTATATGCAAATGAAAGGTGAGAGTATGAGAGGAAGTTGGCAATGTCATGATCTGTACTAGGATGCTCAAAACCATAGCGAATAGGTGGTTTTCCAAAATTAGATCTAGTATCCCTACGTTGTGCAAGAGGTAACTCTACATGTTCAGAGTTAGGAGGGACATTACCACTTGATGGAGAGAGGTCTGAGGAGTGATTTGGGACTGGTGTAGCAGGCTGCTATGGCTGTGGTGCACTGATTTGCTCCCCCTGACTCCTAATTTGCTCCCCATGACTCCTGAACCGCCTCCTCCGGTACACTATTGGTTCCTTCTCTTGCTCAACATTTACCTCTGTATTCCTTCTATCAGTTGTCTCCTCATTCTCATCACCAACTATCTCATCACCTTCACAGTCACCATTCCTCACATCAACACCTCCATTATCCTGAAGAATTTCCATTTGAGTTTTAGGCCTATCCATTGGACATGGGATAGTACCAACAATCACCTTTCTTTTATTATCATCAACTCCTACATTCTCTCCCTCTCTACTATCACCCTCAGTGACCGAAGAGAATTCCTCCAAGAGCGGATCAAGATCATATGGTTTTGTGTAGTATGGTTCAGACTCCCTGAATATCACATCCATACTCACAAACAATTTCTTTCCAACAGGGTCCCAACACTTGTAACCCTTTTGTGTAGAAGAATATCCAACAAAAATACATTTCACCGCTTGAGGATCTAACTTTCCAACTGACGGTCTATGATCCCTGACAAAGCAAACACAACCAAATACCTTGGGGGTACTTTAAATTCCTATTTTCCTAGCAACAGCTCTATAGGTGACGCCATACCAAGAATCCTAGATGGCATACGATTGATCAAATATGCTGCTGTTAGCACCGCTTCACTCCAGAGATATTTGGGCACATTCATCTGAAACATCATTGACCTTGCCACCTCTAACAAGTGTCAATTCTTTCTCTCAGCTACACCATTTTGTGATGGAGTGTTAGGACAAGTAGTCTGATGTATAGTCCCATGCTCCGAAAGATACGCCCCAAAAATATTGTTCACATATTCCTTTCCATTATCAGTTCGGATAATCCGAATTCTAGCATTAAATTGGTTTGCAACTAACTTATGAAAGTCCTGGAAACACCGAAGGACCTTATGTTTACCCTAAGCATGTAAACCCATGTCATACGAGTATAACAATCAATAAAGGTGACAAACCACTTAAATCCACTCACAGATGTAACTGAGCAGGGACCCCAAACATCAGAGTGTACTAACATAAAAGGCTCACAACTCCAGAGGCCAATACTAGGATAAGTTGTCCTTGTATGTTTCCCAAGTTCACAAGCATCACACACAAGTTTCTTTATGTCCACATCTCTAAAAACTTTAGGATATAATTTATTCAAACTTTTAAAAGGTACATGTCCTAACCGGCGATGAAGCAAGTATATCTCTCTCTCTCTCTTGTGTTCCAGTAGCCACTACCAATGCTGACTGCTCCTGGTTGATGAACCACAACCCATTACGCCTGACTCCAGTCCCAATCACTCTCCTCGTCCTCTTCTCCTAAAAAATACAAGAATTTTCATCAAATATAACAATGCATTTGAACTAATCAATAAGTGAACTAACTGAGAGGAGATTGACTGGGAAGGAAGAAACATGCAAAATAGAAGATAGATGAAGAGATGGAGTGCATTATATAGATCCTACACCATGAATGGGTTGAGAGGTACCATCAGCAGTTTGTATGGTTTCAGTATAAGAATGTGGAGTGTATGTTCTAAAGGAACTAGATATGCTTGTGACATGCTTGGAAGCTCCTGCGTCAACAACTCACTCTATGTTATGCCTACATGTGGATGCAAGTGCCTGTGCCTGAGTACCTTTGCCCATATGGGCATAGTTGGAAAAGTTACCAAAGTGACTGGTGGTGGCCATTACAGAACCCACTGAAGTAGAACCAGAAGCTTCACATGCTTTAAACTTCTACCATTGTTCCCACTACTTGACCTGTTCTCTAGTTAAGGTGAGGGACTCAATTCCAGCATTAACCTGAGGACCACTGTCTGTGATAGAACTCTCCATGGCTGCATTGGCTTGAGGAGCACCACGACCTCTGCCACGTCCTCTAGCACGTCCTCCACCACGACCACCACGCCCTCCTAGATCACCACGAGCACCACCATGACCTCCTCGAGTTCCACTCCTACCACCAAAGTTGCTTGGAAGGGGACAATTATAGCTCATGTGTCCCTTCTCTCCACAGTTGTAACACAACCTCTCTGTCACAGTGGTATAGGCTGACTTCACCTGATTGTCACCACTTATCACCCGAAGTCTACTCTCCTCAATGGCTGCCACAACCTCCTCTATGGTAGGAAGACTCTCCTGGTGACAAAAGGCAGCACTCCTGCTCTCAAATTCTGGGTCCAAGTTTCTCAGAAAATGAGTCACCCTCCTATCCTGTATCCACTTCTGGATATCCTGTGCATCCTGTGGATCCCTCATGCGGAGTGGAGCATAGTGGTCCAGCTCTCCCCATAATGACTGCAACTCACTAGCATATTGCTCCACTAATCTCCCTGCCTGTTTCACTACATTAGCCTTATTCTGAATTTCCATCATCACCATCACATTCCCTTGCTTGGAATACCTGATACTCAGAGTTTTCTAAATTTGTGCTGCAGTGTGCATAGCTCCACCATTTTACTAACAATGGTGACATGGATGCCAATAACCATGCCACTATGGTAGAGTTCGTTGTGTGCCAAACTCTCTATTCGGGGCTAAGCTTGTTAGCCGGCTCAACACAATCCTCCCTCAAATAGTTCTCTACCTCTTTTCCTCCTAGTATCACTTGCACTCTTCTAGACCAACTCAGATAATTCTTACTTCCCCCTAACTTTACATCATTGGGGATGAGTTCCAATTTGAGCTCACGCACCTCCCTAGGACCAATCAAATTCATTTCCAACAGCCCTTAAATCATGGACGTCATCTCATTTTTCAGCTCACTTTTAGTAATTAGTGGATCATCTCCACTGTTACCACCACTCTCATGTTCTTCTGCTGCCTTCTTCTTTGCCTCCTCTGTCGGATCCATCTCCTTTATGGATCAAGACTCTCCTCACGAAGTAGGTCAGCAGTTGAAATTAAATCAACACAGCAACCACCAGCCAGACCAACTCACCGAATAGCACACAACAATAACGAAGACTCCTTCACGAGCACACAGCACACCAAACACCGAAGCCACTCCTTTTCCTTCACCGGTAGAAACTTCCCTGCTCAGTTTGCACACAGCACCACCACACGAGTCGCTGCTCTCCACCAAGCAAATGCCCGAACCTTTCTGCTCATCTTGTCCTGGAACCACCACACGGGCCGCTTCCACCTGCTCCAGCAGACGCCACAGCACGCGCCTGCGCCTCCAGCGGCCCGCTCTACCTCCGGCCTGTGCGCTGGCCCGCGCTGTCTCCGGCTCGCGCGCTGACCCTCGCCGCCGCGCCGACCCTGCCTGCGCTGGTCCACGCCGCGCCTGCGCTCACCGGTCCGCGCCGCCTCGCCGATTCCGCCTATGCTGGACCACGCCGCCGCCACGCAGCCACCGCGCGTCGCTTCGATTTCGCATCGGGTGGCCCCGCTCCGCCACCAACTCGCCGACTGCGCCCGCGATGGCCTGCACCTCCTCGCGAGCCTTCCTCTCCCGTGCACCGGGCGCCTCAAGCCCACGGCCACACGTTGCCGCAAGTACGGCCGTCGCCGCAAACCCTAGCTCTGTATACCATGATGAAATGTGGGGAAACTTCTGGAGAGTGTGTCTCCAGCACAGACTCCTACTCTCTATTCATTTGTTCCACTTTTATATAGAGACCCTCTTACAAACTTCTATTTACACCAACAGTCACCTTAAAAAAATAGAAAAAAATCTAGCTATCGCTTTGTATGTCTAGACTAGAGACTCTGGAGTAAAACCTATGCAGTGATGTACTGCAGCGTAGACCGGAGAGGCCAGAGAGGCAGAGGGCGCGACCAAGTCGCCATGCGCGCAACTAAAGGTGAGAAAGAGAGGAGAGGTGTAGCGGATCGTGTGAGAGTCGCTGTAGTCGATCGTGTGAGAGTCGTCTGGACTAGAAGGGGGCCATGGCGGGGCGGCATATGCATGATCCTGGAGCCCATGGAAGAAAGGGTCAAGCTTGTGAGAGGCTGAGGGCTAGCTAGGGAATCTGGGAAAGCGACAACTAAAGGTGGCCATCCGATCGCCCAGAATCGTGAGAGAGGCATGACTGTGTCGATCTGTGCAGTGTGTCCGTGTCGACCCCAGGCCCAGCTAGGGCCACCACCTGCTGACGCCGGCGATCGATCGGTCGTTTGGGAGTAAAACTACTTATAAGGCCGTCCAGGGGTCGCTGCAGGGTAAAGGCATCGATCCGCGCGCAGCAGTGCCGAAAGAGAACGGAGCAAGCAAGGTGTCTTTGGCCACGCTCGCGCTAGCAGCTCACACCCGGGCGAGCTCGCTAGCTGATCGATCGCCGGTCCGGTGCACTCCTCCGCGCGCCACGCCGCCAGCTCGATCGTCGGTCGTCGTCGGCCGGCGCCCGGCGGCATCAGTACGTCGTCTAGCTACTTCATCAGGAGTAGCAGCTTGCTCATCTCATCACCGCCGCGCCGAAGAGAGAGATACACACATCGTCCCAACCATGGCGCCGGTGGGTCTCCCGCCGGGCTTCCGGTTCCACCCGACGGACGAGGAGCTGGTGAACTACTACCTGAAGCGCAAGATCCACGGGCTCAAGATCGAGCTGGACATCATCCCCGAGGTCGACCTCTACAAGTGCGAGCCATGGGAGCTGGCAGGTACGTGATGTCTTCGTTCTTCCATGCACATCTCGCTCTTCCTCTGATCGAGATATGACGATCGATCGATCGTGAATTCCTGATTTGTGCTGGAGTCTGAATCGGATACATGTATGGATGCAGACAAGTCGTTCCTGCCTAGCCGTGACCCGGAGTGGTACTTCTTCGGGCCGCGGGACCGCAAGTACCCCAACGGGTTCCGCACCAACCGCGCGACGCGGGCGGGGTACTGGAAGTCGACGGGCAAGGACCGCCGCGTGCTGCACCACGGCGGCCGCCCCATCGGCATGAAGAAGACGCTCGTCTACTACCGCGGCCGCGCGCCGCAGGGGGCGCGCACCGACTGGGTCATGCACGAGTACCGACTCGACGACAAGGACGCCGAGGACACGCTGCCCATCCAGGTTGGTTAGCTAACTACTTTACCTACTGCTACTATAGCTGCTTGTTGCATTTGGCTTTGTGATTTTGCATTTTTTTAGATATTGGATAAAACAAATATCCGGCTTCTACCTCTAAGGATGTACACAGCCCATTATTATAAAGCTTTAGAGGAAAGAAAAAGAGAAAGTCATAGTCTTATAGATCGACCAGGACGCTAGTTCAAACAGAATAAATGTTTTTATCCTTTATTGGATATCTCTAAAGTAATAATTTTTAATTTCTTGCTCATCATTGAGAGCGCGTCCTTAGCTGTCTCATCACACTGCAGCTGGGCCCAAAAGCGTAACCAGTACGCTCCTCTGAAAATTACCTGCATAATAGAGTTAGATTTCATTTAATTAAAAATAACATCATTACGGCATCTCCAGATAGCCCAAAACATGGCAGCCACCCCCACCCAAATCAAATTTCTAATCCTTTTATTTTGATTAGTCAGTCAACTACCAAACATATGGCTGATTGATCTTGGTTGGGTCAAACTAGTAGCAAAAAAGATAATCCTCCAAATCATTTTGGTAAGGGGACAGTCAAGGAACAAATGTTGGATAGTTTCATTCCCATTATAGCAGATGCACTTCTGATTCCCCTTCTAATTTTTCTTAGCGAGATTGTCTTTGGTTAAGACGACACCCCTTTGCAAGAACCAAAGAAAGATTTTGATTTTTAGAGAAATTTTTATCTTTCAGGTCTTCCTATGATGAAAAGGTGTTTGCGTATCTATAAGATAGAGATACATAGAGCGGACAGAGAACAAACCAGATTTGGTTAAACTCCATCTGCCACCAATTTGACATTTAAGATCCGTGCTACTAAACTAAGCCATTTTGTAAGTTTATTATCCACCAGAGCCCTTCTAAAAGAAATGTTTAGTGGGCTAGTAGTCATCACTTTTAAGACTGTTGCATGAGGATCTCGCACTATATTATATAAAGATGGATATTTAACTTTCAGAGGCTTATCTCCTGCCCACATGTTGTCCCAAAACCTAGTGTTGGTTCCATCTTTAATATCGAATGAACCGTTAGCCAGCATCTCATCTTTGATATGCATGAGGCCTCTCCAAAAATGAGAGTCATTGGGTTTGGCTGCCACCTGAGTTAGGCTCTTGGAGGTTAGGTATCTATTCCGTAAAAGAGATTGCCATATGCCTTCTGTGTTTAGCAGATTAACCAGCCATTTGGCTAGAAGGCATTTATTTTATAATTGTAAATTTAGGATACCTAATCCTCCTTGGTCCTTGGGACGGCAAAGGATGTCCCATCTGGCAAGGCGATATCTATGTTTATTTGAGGGGCCTTGCCAGAAGAACCTTGATCTATAATGATCCAGGTTTTTAATGACCCTCTTAGGAATCTCAAAGAAGGACATCATAAACATAGGTAGGCTGCTTAAGACTGAATTAAGCAGAACTAGTCTACCCCCATATGACAGGTATTTTGCTTTCCAACAAGAGAGTTTCTATTTAAAACGATCTTCCACCTTTCTCCATTCAGAGTTCAGGAGTTGTCTTTGGTGCATTGGGATCCCTAGATATCTGAAGGGATATTCCCCTGCGTTGCATCCAAAGAGACTAGTATAAAAGGATTTCATCTGTTTGGCTGCACCATAGCAGAAGACTTTGCTCTTGTGGAAGTTGATCTTCAGCCCGATAGCTGTTCAAAAGCGCAAAGCAACAGTTTTATATTCTGTGCTTGTTCTGGGTCATGATCAATAAAGATAATGGTGTCATCTGCATATTGTAGTATGGACAGACCATCATCTATAAGGTGGGGGATGACACCTCTTATCTGACCATCGGCTTTTGCTCTGTTAATAAGAAGAGCTAGCATATCTACAACGATGTTGAATAAGATTCGTGGCATTGGATCTCCCTGTCTGAGACCACATTTGGTCTGGAAATAGGAACCTACGTCATCATTGACTTTGATTCCCATACTTCCTCCAGTGACCATAGTTTGAACCCATCGACACCATTTGGGGGAGAAACCTTTCATTCGTAGCATTTATTGTAGGAAAGACCACTTCACTTTATCGTATGCCTTTTTAAAGTCAATTTTGAAAATGACACCGTCTCTCTTTTTGGTGTGAAGTTCATGGATGGTTTCGTGTAAGATAACGACCCCTTCCATTATGTTCCTACCTGGCATAAAGGCAGTCTGCGTTGGCCTCACCACTATTTTAGCTACCATATTAAGCCTATTTATGGCCACTTTAGTGAATATTTTAAAACTCACATTAAGAACATAAATTGGCCTGTATTGCTGAATTTTTAAGGCATTATTCACTTTTGGAATTAAGGTAATAATACCAAAATTCAGACTGTAGAGATCAAGAGCCTCTCTATGCAATTCAGCAAATAAGGGTAGAAGATCATCCTTGATGACTCCCCAGAACACCTGACAGAATTTCGCAGAAAAACCATCCGGCCCTGGAGCTTTATTATGCTCCATTTGGAAGACTGCCTCCCTCACTTCAGATTCAGTGAACGGGCTGACGAGGATGTCATTTTTCTCCGGTGATACCTGTGGGATATCCAGGTTTTGGTCTTCCCTAAGGGAGATATCGATATTTTCCGGCTGGCCAAAGAGTTTTTTATAATAAGTCGTAATGTGACTTTTGAGATGATCATCATCGATCACAACACCTTGATCATTTTCAAGTTTATAGATATGTTTCTTGCGATGTTTCCTATTGGCGACTAGATGAAAGAACCTAGTATTAGCATCCCCTTCCAAGAGGGTTTTAACTTTGGCTCTCTCATACCATTTTAGTTCCTCCTCTCTCAGAAGGTTAACTAAATGTTCTTTTAGATAATGCTTCAGATTAATCTCTTGATCAGATAAGGGAGAGATCTCCGCTTTCTTATCAAGATTCTCTAAAAGAGCTAACAGAGTCTTTTTATCTTTTCGATATGACCCTGCCGTGTGTTTGGCCCAGCCCTTTAGATATTGTCGGAGTCTGCGGATCTTGAACTGCCAACGTTCAAGAGGGGTTGACCCAGAGCATGGAGATTGCCAAATATTTGCAACCATATCATAAAATCCATCTTGTATCAACCATCCCCTCTCAAATTTGAAAGGACGATTGTGAGTTTGGTGGGTTGAAGCACCTGTGTTAAGCACTAGGGGGGTGTGGTCTGAGATATTCCTATCCCTATGTTCTACTGTTGTCAATGGGAACATGATTTTCCATTCCGTGCTAACGAGAACTCTATCTAACTTTTCAAAAGTTAGATTATCCCCTGGCCCCGTCCATGTGTATTGACGGCCTGCCATTGTAATCTCCTTAAGATCCAGATATTCAATAACAGCATTAAAAAGATTTGGCCATTTAGGGTCGAAGTCCCTAGAACTCTTATCTTCTGGGCTTCGTATTATGTTGAAATCTCCTCCTATCATATAAGGAAGGGTTTCTTTGGAGCACGTGTTGGTGAGTTCTACTAAGAAAGCACTCTTATTCTGGAGTTGTGCTGGCCCATAAACCGTATATAGCACAAATTTAAAGTCATTTGATTTGACTCTTAGGGTGAATTTTACATAAAAATCTCCCTCAGCAATGGCTCCAATGTCAAAAACATTCAGGTCCACACCTAGCAGGATGCCCCCAGATCTACCGTGGGGTGCCATGGTGTGCCAAAGAAAATCATGTCCCCCACAAAGATTTTTGAGAACATGATCCGAGAACGAGTCCCGGTCTGTTTCAGATAGAGCAATAAAATTAATTTGCTCTTCATTAATTAATTCCGCCAAAAACCTATGCTTAGCCAAGTCTCCTAGACCTCTGTTATTCCAGAAAACTCCTTTCATTTTATAAAAAATTTTGAAGGGGTCTTTGGCTTCTTGGGAAGTTTGCCATTATATGTATTTTTGGCATTATTATATTTTTTCTTCCGTCAGAGTGGAGAGAGATCTATGATTTGATCATTATCCTCCTCCAGTAAATTCTCATTTGGATTTCCACAGACGTGGCTGAGAATTGCATCGATTTGGTCATCCTGCTCATCATCACTCTCAAGATTGGGAAGTTTAGATTTAGCACAACTTTTTTTCTATTAGCACATAAAACTAACCTATCTACCTCTAAGTTTTTGATTGAAACTACATCTGAGGTACCTAGGTTGATGCCTACCCTACCAAGGTTTGATAAAATTTTGGAATCTAGAAAGCTAGTGAAAGAGTTACCTAGGAATTCAAGGTTCTTCTTTACTGCCAACCGTTCAGCCTTGTGTAGGGTATGGACGTCCGCCATTGCCGCATTCCTGGAGCTACGACGCGGTGCTTTGATGGGTGCTGCTGTAACTGCATACGCAAACTCCCCCACTGCCAAGGTAGAAGTGTCCATGGGTATGATCACCTTCTCTGTAAAGGTCGCAGTTGGCGTCGCAGGTGGTGTTGTGATGCCAGAAGGTGGTGCGGAGGTGACAACGGCAAGCGGCGATGTCGGGGAAGTGCCACCTGCCGCCAGCGAAGTCGTTGCAGGCGACAAGCCGCCCACCTTCACGCCCTCGGACGCAGTAGGCGAGGGGGCCGTGAGCGACGCTCCACCCTCCTCTGCCGTAGCAGGGAGCGAGAGAGCAGTGGGCGCGCGCCCCTCCTCAGACGCAGCAGATGGGGGGCAGTGAGCAGCGTGCCCCCTCCTGGGAGGAAGCAGCCAGCGAGAGGGTGAAGGGCAGCACGCCCCCCTCCTCCACGGCTGGTGTAGTAGCTTCGGTCGGCGGTGCGGACTCGTCAACAGGAAGCGTAGATTGTGGCGGAGTACCACCAGCAGCAGGAGGGATGATGGAGCCCTCCTCGGAAGGCGAGGCGACCCCCTTGGACGCATGCGAGGGATCAGCGGGCAGAGTGCCCCCTTTCTTAGAAGACGCAGCTGGCGAAGGGGCAGTGAGCAGCATGCCCACTTCCACCACGGACGGGGGAGTGCCGCCCCCACCACGGCATGGGCAGCGGCGGACGCCACCATCAGGGTAGCAGGGGTCGACGGCGCGTTGTCCTTCTCCACCGCCTGGAAGACAGCCGAGGGGGCAGTGGGCAGCGTGCCCCCCATCTCCTCGGGTGTAATTGGCGCTGTCGTCGATAAGCCTCCCATCATTGGAAGCGCGGAGACCTCCGTAGCCACTGACGAGGCCAGGAGAGCAGCCCCACCTATACCGGGTTGGGAGGCATTTGGCGATGTAGAACCTCCTAGGCCGGATAGGATCACGGTGTCATTCACCTCACCGTGGATGTCTGGAACGAAGTCGGTCACCGGAGCTGAAGACAAAGAAACAGAAGTTTTTGTATTAACAAGATTATAATATGCTATCATCTCTTCCTCCGTAGGAGGGGAATACTCCTTCCTAGCTGCCCCATCATCCGACTCAACCATGACTTTGATGCTAATCTCATTAATCAGATGTTCACATGCCCAATCCAGAGCCTCATCAACCAAAGCAGCTTGCTTCTGAGGGGGCATGTTTTGAGAAGGTGCCGGGATCTTGTCAGATTTGCCCTCGTTATCATCAGCAGTAGAGTCAGGATGTTCCGCATCTTCCATCTCCCTGTCTCCCCCATCAACATTCTTATCAGCATCATCCAACAAGTCATCATCGTCCTCTGGGTCAATGGCCTGTGTCTGTACAACTTCATCAGGTGTAAAGTAAAGCCGATACACACTGCTATTCGCACAAACGTCAGCCTGCTTAGGGATCTTTTTAGTATCAAGTACCGCCACTAGGATACGGACCTGACCAGTTGCCCGGAGGTGAGCCATGTCAACTTTCTGTGTGGCCCCAATGATAGAACCAACTACCCACAAAGGAAGAAAAGAGCGAAGCACTCGAGGCACCTTAGTGACAGTAACCCAAACTTGCTCCAGAATTTTAATGGGCTGAATTCCTCAAAAATAATAGTGCCCTCCTTATTTTTTGTGGTGATCGTACGGATCGCAACCATCCGTACCAGCTCCTCTGTGCTAGGGAAAGGAACAACATATGATTTGGGTCCCTGTTCCTGCACCTCCCAATCCCAACGAACCGGAATGATCCTGACCAGTTCAGACCGAAGTAACTGAGCAGAGACTTCCCCAACCTCTACAGTAATAAGAGCTGCCACCGATGACTGAGCGGGCATAACAATTTGACTATTCCTTGCAGCCTGAATCTGGAAGAAACCCAAACCGTCCTCAGCAGCACCGTAATAAGCCACAGTGGGTTTTGGTCCACGTAACAGGGGGCACTGATTTGTGAAATGCTCTTCAGTGCAAATGGTACACTCCCGCTTAACAGATTGATCCTTGCGCTTCCTTTTCTGATTACCTTGTTCTGCATCCAAAACTACGCCAGAGGCATCAGACTTGGCATCGTGGAAGCCTCGGCCACGACCTCCGCCTTGCGGACGTAGCTCGGCTTCACGTCCCGCACCAGGAGCACCTGAGCGGGCAGGGGCGTTTGCCGCGCCCCCTGCCGCCGCAGCGCCCCAATTGGAGTCCTGGGAACTGCAGCCACGGCCGCGACGTGCACCACCGGCATCACCCGGGTGGGCCGCACGACCAGCCTCTGCAGCATGGTGCTACCCCCGAGCTCCGCGTCCACCTCCATGACCCGCCCCGTCGCGGCCGTGGGGCGCGTGAGGATGGAGACCCCGGCCACGGTGGTGATCCCTCGCGCCATGCCCATGGTTGGGGATGATCCGGCCATGCGCACGTCCATGATTGCCGGCCATGAGGACGTCGCGGTACGAACGCGTCGGGACTAGGGCAGGGATGGCGGCGTCGGCGTGAAAGGCGAAGGGATTGAACAGTCGTCGATTAGGTCGAAGAATTTGCGGCGTTGGGTCTTGGCGAACCAGGTTCTGCGCGGCCTGATTGGTGATGATCGGGCCGGGTCGCAGGGACGGACTTGGTTCGGTCGCACCACAGCCAGCCCGGTCCGTCGGACGGGTGGGTCGGTGTTTTGAATTTTGAAGCACCGCCAAATTTGGATCTCGATTTCCACCCTGGGCTGGACGGCCGCCGCCGCCGCCGCGAGACCAAGAGTGGAGCTCCGGCAAGAAGTCCCCAATGGTCACCGGCGGTGTGATCCGTCGCGGGGGAAGCGGGCCTTTCCACATCCGCATCCATGGAGCTTTGGTGGCCATCGGAGGCGTTGAAGAAGAAGGCCGGGCTGGGGCCTGGATTATTGGAGGAAGGATCGCCGGAGTACCGAGTATCGGCACCTGGTGATGGAGACCACCGCCGCCGCCGCCTGCTAGGGGCTCAGCGTCCCCCAAATCCTCACAATCGGAATCGGAGTCGGCATCCCAGAACTTGCCAACAACTCCATGACCGGCGGGTGCCGAATCCTTCGCTGTGATGTTCCGTAGAGCCCTCCGTATCGATGGCGCGATCAATACAACAATCAACTGACCGGTAGCTGATGAATAAGCTCTATAGGCAGCTTACAATTGAACTAGCTAGATCGTGGTCTCATCATGATCGTGATATATCACGTGCTGTGTAAGTGTATATGGATACACATCATGATGCTCCTGTTAGATAGCTAGGTACCTGCTAGGGCTCTGGTCATATTGGGCCCCTTTAATTCCTTCTGTCCTCTTATATTGACACATAAATTTTCTGAATGCTCTCCTTTCATCATGTCGATCTCTACAGTCCTGTAGCTTAGCCGTACTACGTATATGTATATAA
The DNA here is from genome assembly GCA_023333625.1 of Bothriochloa decipiens. Classification (NCBI taxonomy): domain Eukaryota; kingdom Viridiplantae; phylum Streptophyta; class Magnoliopsida; order Poales; family Poaceae; genus Bothriochloa; species Bothriochloa decipiens. The sequence goes on along the minus strand of CM041631.1, from coordinate 15,210,786 downwards.
ATCCTCTCTAGGTCTAATCTCCTCTTTTTACTAACATCATCAGATCAGCAGACATGATCTCCATTGGGCCGCTGTGCATTGATCACGTCCATGAGGTTTAAAAGGCTCCAAAGCAAAACAAAGCAAAACAAGCAAACCGTCTCACCCTCTTCCCGCTCTCATGGCCAAGCGAGTCGGTGTCGCCCGGCCGCTTTCCGCTTTATTCCATGCTGAATCCATCATCAGCCTCACACACCCTTCCCCTTCCCTTGCCGTCTCTTTCTCTTGCGCGCAAATCACGTCCTCGATCTCTTTTCTTATATACAACAAGACTAGAATACAACACAAAAACATTAGTTAATAAAGGGCATGCATGGTTTGTGTTTAATTTGTTCAACGAGATATAGCAAAATGTAGCATGTCGTACAAACATAATCATGCATCAGTGTCGTACGTAGTACACGAGTTAATAACGAGCAAATTAAAAAAGACAGATATCATTCGTTAATAATGACTTTTTTCTTTGAATTCCTCGCTCTGTGCTTGCATTGTCATGTTCAGGACACCTACGCGTTATGCCGGGTCTTCAAGAAGAACGCCATCTGCACCGAGGTGGACGGCCTGCAAGCGCAGTGCAGCATGGCGCTGCTGGAGGGCGCCTGCCAGCAGCTGCTCACCAGCGGCAGCCAGGAGTACCAGACCCCGTCGCCGGACGTGCCCGTCGGGTCCACATCTGGCGGAGCTGACGATGACGCGGACAAGGATGAGTCATGGATGCAGTTCATTTCCGACGACGCATGGTGCTCCAGCACGGCGGACGGTCCCGAGGAGAGCACCTCCTGTGTGGCACTAGCCAGCTGAGAAACCTTTGATCTGTTCAAAGATGCAGCTGAGAAAAATTCTCCTAAATAACTATTTTTATTTTTCTTTTTTCTGATCGAGATCCTGCTGGTGGTGGTGGCTAGCTACATTAATAACCACCGTGATCATGTCTACAAGGTGTAAGAGATCATAGCACAATAAGCAGGCATCCCTTGGATTTTCAGCTTCCATCCTATTGCTGGGAGTTGAAGGATCGTTGCCGCCTCAAGACTGTTGTCAGAATCCTTCCTTGAGTTGAGTTCATAAGGAGGGTTATATATATTTAATATACAATATAGTATATATAGGAACAATCAGGTCCCATGTTTTTTCTTTTCTTTTGGTTTTTCATTGAAACGTATTGTACTTTTTGAGTGGTGTCTTTTCTCTTCTGTGAAGTATACTGGATGTAGCTATGCCATTGCATAGTTTGTCTTGTGTCTATGTCGGATGAGATGATATATAATGCGCAGTATGAATGGAAATTGAAGACAATTATTATGGCGATTATACCTGTCCTCTTAAGTTATATCAAGCTCCAAAATCTAGCCATTCTGCCCATCATACGTAATTGCATCTGTAGTCTGCTAATAAAATGGAAAACGCAAACAAAATTTAATCTACAGTTCACTGATGTACATGTTATCATAAGATGAGGATATTTGCATATATTGATATATATAAATATTATGTTACTGAAGAGTTTGGAGATTATTTGTCAAAAATATTGGCTCATATTTCGCAGTGCATCAAATATGTACTTACACATGCAAGAAACCAGTTTTCCCTTTAAGCAAATATAACCAGAAGGCTGTATATTGCTTGTTCAAACAGCAGAGTTGTTCTTACAGTTATATCATATATAAAGGTCCCTAGAGATCCGCTAATATGAAAAAGCCTAACAAGAGGCGTTCAATCACATGCTGTCAGTAGCGATGCTTTACTAAGCTAAAACGCTTGCGTTCACAAAGGGTTGAAGAAATACTATTCCATAAGTACATCAGAGATTAAGCACATGCTGTTGCAGCAGCCCTTTCTGGAATGTCAATCAGAATACCTTCCAGGTCAATAACTATGACCAGTTTGAGCTAGATAGAGATGCTTTATTGGACCTCCAACCTTGAAATTCTTGGAATTCATTTTTCAACATGACACAGCAAATTACCCTTGAGAAGGGCCATGGTAACAGATTTAAGAGAACCAATATGCTGAAGAATACTTTTCTGTAGATTTTAGCAAAATAATAGTGTTGTATTCTATATATCATGTTTCTATAAGCATCGGGCAAAACTAAAGTTTAGAAATCTACCTTACAAGCATCTTCATCGTGAAACTTTGTTGCAACCATGTTGCCTCTGCAATGTTCAGTGTGTCCCCTTGATGTCAACATAATACCTTGGAACCACCTTCGAACTGTTCCACCATTTCAACATCAACTGCAAAAGCAATTTGCAAATCTATATTTAGCTGCAAAATTTGCTTTAGACCACATGCAGCTGAAAGGGGTGCATGTCTTTTCTGTAGAATTGGGTAAGACTGTAGTTGCAGGCCTCTTTAAATGCATGTTGTCATTGTAGTGTTGGGGAAGTTAAGAAGAAAACAGTGAATTACCACAGGATGGACAGAACGATTGTTCCCCAACCAAGGTTGAAATCAAATAAAAACTCTGTTATATTGGTTGAGACTGTGATCATTGTTTCTAAAATCTTTCATTTAAAGAAAGAAAGGAACTAGATCATATCTATTACGGGGGAAGACAATCAAGTTTATGCTCCGAAGACATATATGCTAGACTAAAAAGTGAATGGCGATCCTCAGTACTCGAGTACTCCTTTATCAGAATCCAAAGCCAAAAGTTTTGTCTGATCTAGATGGCTAAATAGATAGCAATGCAAGCTCATTGACACTGGAAGGCCTCATGGCTGCATGGACCTTTAGTTTTCTTTTTACCTTCCATAAACTTTCTGTTTTGCAATGCTGATCCCGATATATAGACATGTTACTAGAACACCCTCACCTTTAGTCCTGTCTCTCCTATGACACTTCAAAGAGACTAAGCTTCTGAAACACAAAAACAAGTTCAGTGAACAAAAGAACATACCCCCACAGGCGCAGGAGGGCAATGCCGTGATAACTTTCACATCCCAATACAGCCCTACACAATCTACTAGCATGAATATCGTAAAGTTGTGTTATCCAGAAAACAAAAATAAAAGTTTGTTTCGTTAAAAGATAAGAAAAGAAGATCCAGCGGTGTTGTAAGACGTCCAGAGCTTGTGTGAGAATCCTGTAAAGGGAAACACGGCTACTTGTAGAGCAGGCTTTGAATCATTTCACGGAGGAGCTAAAGAGCACAGTGGCCGGCAACAGAAGGGAAAGACAAAGGGTAAAGACAAAGAGAAAGATCAGCAAGAAAGGAGGCAGCGAGCTGGGAGGCCATGGCACCGGCTGATCTCCCACCAGGCTTTAGGTTCCATCCAACTGATGAGGAGCTTGTGAACTATTACCTCAAGAGGAAGGTCCATGGGCTCAGCATCGAGCTTGACATAATCCCTGAAGTAGACCTCTACAAATGTGAGCCTTGGGAGCTAGCAGGTAACCTGAAATCCAAGTTCATTCAGTTTTCATCCTGAGATTTCATCACTCCTAACTGAAATTTGAGATATCTTTGTTTTTGAAGAGAAATCATTTCTGCCTAGTAGAGACTCCGAGTGGTATTTCTTTGGGCCAAGGGATAGGAAGTATCCAAATGGATGCCGCACAAACCGGGCAACCCAAGCAGGATACTGGAAATCAACAGGCAAAGATCGGCGAATCAACTACCAGAACAGATCAATCGGCATGAAGAAGACATTGGTCTACTACAAGGGTCGAGCTCCTCAGGGGCTTAGGACCAACTGGGTGATGCATGAGTACCGCATCGAGGAAAGCGAATGCGAGAACACCATGGGGATTCAGGTGACTCATTCATGTTCCTATGCATCACTATGTGTTAAACCTTGTGCGTTGCCTCTTTTGCATTTAATGATCTCAGTCTGCATTCAATTGTATCAAAAATTTAACTGACTTCCCCAAATAAAAAAGATGTTTGTTCTCTGTATTAATCACTGTTCTAGTAACCATGTCCTTAAATACACAAGAATTTCAAGGATATCATGCTAAAGAAACATTCACGTTCAAACATACAGAAAAACAAATTAGGGCATTGTTTGGTCTAGGATAGGAAGCTACGTTGTTTATGCATGGAGTGCATGTAAAGTTAGGGCTCTTATTCCTTTTCCCCGTATCCTTCTGTGGCCATAAAGTATTCCTTGCTTCCATGGACCATTGTTACTTTGCAAAGTACAGAAGAAGTTTCTTTCCAGTTATCTAATGGGTTCATACATGGTACACTTTTTCTGGTGCTCTTGATAAGACAAATTTAACATCCAATTCCTGGTCGGGGATGTGAAATGATAACACACGATTGTCGGTTTAGTAGGTGCCGCCATCACCTCATGATGCAGACTTCAGACAGTATACATAGTCTGGGTCAGTTGCATGTGGATGCTACCTTAAAGCTTGGACATGTGTGGTGTGATCCAGTGCTGTGTCGGTGGCTTTACACTTTATTCTCCATGTCCCACAGCTACTTTACTTAATAGTAGAAAACTTAAAGCCAGAACCAATAAAATGTCTGACTGACCCCATTTGAATTAGATCTGGCCACAGCTCTATGAAAAGGCATTAATTAAAATTTCTATGAACAAATAAGAGTTGAACAAAATCATTCATTTCAGTTCTAATGCAAGTGCCATAGTAATTATTTGGAGGAATGAGTGGTTGAGGGATAGAGTCTAGAACGACGATATTCGGAATAGGGTTGGGGTGGCACCAATTGAGGAAAAATTGATTCAACACCGGTTGAGATGGTTTGGCCATGTCCAACGGAGGCCTCCTGAGGCACCGGACCGGTGCGTAGTGGGGTTCTAAAGCGGGTCAATAATGTAAAGAGCGGTAGCAGAGTTCCGCTAGGCGGCGCCTAGGCGGCGACTAGGCGCGACTAGGCGCTGGGCGAAGCCCGTCGCCTCGACTAGGGGGGTAGTCGGAGCCCTAGGCGGCGACAGCTCGTCGGCGGCGCCAGTGGGGGTGGAGGAGCGCCTGGCGGAGGTCGCCGGTGGGGGAGGAGGAGCTGCGGGCGGCGGCGGGCGCTCGCGCGGGCTTGTGCGGGCGGCTGTTGGCGCGGGAGCGGGCGGCGGCGGGCGCGGGAGCGTGCGGCGGCGGGCGCGGGCGTGGGCGGCGGCGAGCGCAGGCGCGGGCACGGGCGGCGGCGCGGGGTAGGAGGCGGCGTCGGGAGAGACGGGAGGGGATAAGACCGTGGGAGAGAAGAGGAGGAGAGTTGGGCTGTTAAATGGGCCTTTTGGGCCTCTTTCTCCCCCATTCTAGTCCACTGATTTTCTCTTTTTTCTTTTCTTTTAAATATATTTAAGTATATATATATGTATTAGCTACCGCCTAAGGAAACGCATAGGCGCGATTACTCCCGCCTAGGCGGTAGGCAGAGGGTCGGCGCCTAGAATTCGCCTAGCGCCTAGCTGAACTTTGTACATATATATAGTTATATACAATTATACATAATGTATATATAATTTATGGCTATATTGCCAAAACGCCTAGCAAAACGCCTAGGAGCGCCTAGGGCCGAGTACTCTCGAGTAGGCGCTAGGCGATGGGTCACCGCCTAGATTCCGCCTAGCGCCTAGCTGAACTTTGAGCGGTAGAGGTCGACCTAAATTGACTTGGGACGAGTCGGTTAAGAGAGACCTTAAGGAGTGGAATATCCCTAAGAATTTAGCTATGGATAGGAGCGCTTGGAGACTAGCAATTAACGTGCCTGAACCGTAATCTTTTCTTGTACCATTTATGTTTTCTTTGTTTTCATGCCTCTTTTGGGTTTCATCTCTAGCCTACCCTAACTTGCTTGGGACAAAAAGTTATGTTGTTGTTGTTGTAATGAGTGGTTGCTCGTGTTCTAAGAGAAAATTTTAGCCACACGATATTAACTCTGACTTCTTACTAGACATTTCTATGAACTCTTACTAGACATTTCTATGAACCAAAGAAGAGTTGAGCTTAAATCATTCAACCAAAGTACACAGCAAAACTATTTAGAGATGAGTGATTTGTTTTAGATATATATAAGTTCTGAATCTACACACTGTTGATTTCTTGCTGTACACCTGTATTTGATGCTGGATTTTCTGACTCCAGATATTATATCTTAATAAAACAAATGATAAACATGGAATGTATTTGAACAAAGAGGGCATGGAACTCGGTAAAAAGTTCACAACAGAACAGTGCAGTACAATCTAGAGGGATAGGAAGCACCCAAGAAGCAACTTACTACCATTCAATTTTGCATGGCAATAACTCTTCATCCAGATTGTTCAACCTGAAATTTTCCTTCACCTGAATTGTTAATGAAACAGAAATGAAGTCAATTTTTGTTAATTCGTACTCTTATTTTACAGGACTCATATGCACTGTGTCGTGTCTTCAAGAAAAATGTGGCACTCGGAGAGTTTCAGAAGCAAAAGCAAGGCGAGTGCAGCACATCACAAGCTAAAGAAAAACAAGAACAGTTTACAAGTGTCGGAGATGCTGGACAGTCATCTGGTTCAAATGAGCATGGTAAAGACAACACATGGATGCAGTTCATAGCTGAGGATCTATGGTGCAACAAAACAAAGTGATGGAAGTATGGAACTGATAAGACAGTTCTTTAACTTCATCTAACTAGAAACTTCTCAGTTGCACATTGACTTTGTATATGTTTGGTAACATCACTTCTCAGTTCTCACTTTGGAGTTTGGACAGGATGACCACTAAGTTTGGGGGCTCTGACTCTTCATGTAGAGTTATAGTTTTCTCTTTTGATACTGTAATAGAAAAAACATCCTACTTTGGTACTTCAAAGGTTCGGTCTTCCTGTATCTGTCATTAAACACAGTGATTTATAGGGGGGGTACAGTACAAAGACAGAAATTTAATTTGACACATTATTTATTTACATATTCCTTTCATATGCAGTTACAGATATCATTTTACAGTATAGGTCACCAAAGTTGTCAATCCCCTATGACCAAAAATCTATACCTAAGACCCAAGGATAGTTTGTTTTTATTAGACATACACATTTTCTCTGCAATTCCATGGCACTCTACTCTAATGAAATTGCACAGGTGCAGAACTACTGCAAAGATATATAAAAAAAATGCATAAACAGTGGCACCACAACTCAGAACCGAGTGTGGTACACTTCTGAAGAACCAATTGGTTTTGAATCTCAAGTTTGAGTTTCTTGATTCAGACCAGAAACAGTATGGTATGAGCATGATACTGAATCAACATTGCTAATGTCTAGGGATTTCTGAGTTGCAAATCAGTAGTAGTACAAGAGTAGCACTAGACTGGTAGAATTTAATAGTTTCACTAGCACCACAGCATCAGGATGATTCTGGGTCAGCAAAGCTTTAATACTCAAAACCGCACATTGTTTTGCATTTTCCAGAGCATATATGGCTCGTGTCTTCTATGGCAGGGTTGCAAATTCAGAAGTTAGTTTCATTTAACAGTAAGATGCAACATGGCCCAAGTTTTTTATACCTTTAGCTCCATTGCTCAATGATGGAATGCTTTTGAAATCTCATCATTCGTCTACTTGCTTCAGTAACAATCGCTTTAGTATTCCATCAGCCTGTTGGCATAATTATATTGTTTGTTTAGGTACCCGGGCTAAGAAGACATTATATCGGACTGAAACCAATTCCACAACAGTGTCAAGCTCTCAATGATAGGTTTGAGCCGAACACGACGTCAACACTCCACTTAGTTGCATTCGAAGCAGCAAAAAACCTCTGAAACAACTGATAAACCAGAGAATGCGTGATAACCACAAAAGTTCCATGGATACAAGCTGGCCTGAGCCTGACGAGTGACGAAAGCCACACACACAGAGAGAGAGAGAGAGGGAACAACGACCCACAAGGCCACAACAAGACTAATCCCAGCAGCTTTTCATCATCGATAAATCACTGAAACGAAAGCCGTGATAAGGACGTGTAAAAGACAGGGATATCATTACCGATAGAGCAGGCAAGCGAAATCCGATTCCGAGCCACAGACTCGGAAGACAACAATCCCAATTGGCCAATTCCCATGCAAGGCTTCAGGCCTGTTGCTAGTCGTCGCGCCGCACACCAGTGCCGTAGGAATCGGAATCAGGGACCCTCGAACTCGACACCAAGCAGACCCAAGGGAGCGCCGGAGCGCGTGCAGTCTGGAGCAGACGACAGGATCAATGGGATGGAATAGGTAAGTTAGTGCCAACGACCAGAGAACATGCGTCTCATCTACTCGACGAAATTGCTGAAAGGGCGGAGGTTTGGGCACGTACCTGTTGGTCCCAGCTTCTGACTTCTGCCGTTCGCTCCCATCCCCGTTCCTGATACATTTGGTACATTCAATAATTTTACGCTCCCCCAAATTCCATCCACGATTTGACAGATTCAAAGATAACCATAGATTAACGCATTGTTTCACTTGAGCGAATTGAAACTTCACACCCGAAACGCAAATTCCACAGATTGGTGTGAACAACTTGAGGGAACCAAACAATGAAGTAATGGAACTTCAAGAAGGGGATTAAAACAGAACACGAAGAATTAATAAACCAGATCAAAGCTGGACAAATGGAAACCAATCGCGAGAAATCCAATTAGAGGCAACGCTTCGTTGGAGCAAGTTTCAGATCAAACTGGATAATTCCCTACTTCACCATCCATTGCAATTCCATCAGTTTCACCATCCATTCCAATTCCATCGAGCTAGCGGTTCTTACAGACCCACACAACGAAAACCAGTTACTACAACTACAGCAAATGGCACACGAACACAGAGCAAGGCAACCAATCTAGCAACACCGATCCGAGACCGCCTCGACGGGCAACTACCCTGATGACCTAACCTAGCCGCCGAAGCCGTAGAGGGTGCGGCCCTGGCGCTTGAGCGCGTAGACGACGTCCATGGCGGTGACGGTCTTGCGGCGGGCGTGCTCCGTGTAGGTGACGGCGTCGCGGATGACGTTCTCGAGGAAGATCTTGAGCACGCCGCGGGTCTCCTCGTAGATCAGGCCGGAGATGCGCTTCACGCCGCCCCTCCTCGCCAGCCTCCGGATCGCCGGCTTCGTGATGCCCTGGATGTTGTCGCGCAGCACCTTCCTGTGGCGCTTCGCGCCGCCCTTCCCGAGCCCCTTGCCGCCCTTGCCCCTGCCCGACATCTCCGCCGCCGGTCGCCGGTCGCCTCCTCCTCCGCTTGGAAGTAGTGGGTGGTGGTTGTGGTGCGCTCGTGTGAAGAGGAGACCGGTGCTGATGTGGTGGCTGGAGGCGTGTGGGGCTGGGTTTTATAGAGGCGGGGCCTTTTGGGGGCAGATGGGAGGCGCGATCCGCGTGATGGGGGCTTTGCGCCGCTGGATGCGGGATGGGTGGCGGAGAATGGAGGAGGTGCGGGCGCGCGGATCGGTGACGTGGCTTGGAGGGGATCTGGGGGTGTGTTTCTTTTGTGAGGATGTGGCGGGGTCGACGGATTTTGGAGGGAACCGTGGTGGCGTGGGTGGATGGCAGGTGGGCCCTAATGTTTCTAGACGGCAGAGGTTGGGCGGGGAGTTTCGCGGTTCGCGAAATTTGGGACCGTTCGTGTAGAAGGTGGCCCTTATGTCAGAAACTGCGAAGGGGTAGTACTCCGTAGAACGGAGCCGCCGGAGATTGCTCCAAGTTCAAGATGGCACTTGGCGGCGAGGGCTTTTGTGTGGTTTTTCTTTTTTTCAACAACGAGGGCTTTTGTGTTTGGCACAGTTTTGTCTGTTCGCGCTTCAGATTCAAAACTAGATGCATGATTTCGTTCCCGTGGGCCGTGACGAGCAGTGTTTCGGATATTGGAAAATTCTGATTTTGCCTAAACTTGTGATAGGATTGCTATATGTCCACTCATAGTGGTGTTCCTTTTGCGAGCTGGCATCTGCAACTTTATTACGTGACTTTTAATTGTTTTTAATATAAGGACTTATATGCAATGTAGGAATTAATTTTTTTATAGAAAAACATAGAAAATGTGGGGAGGGGGTGGGACCGTAATCAAAAGTGGCCCTAAGAAGAGCTATCTCGTGTATCTAGCAAAAAATCAAAACTAGTTTTCTTGATATGATGTTTTCCCTAAAAGTAACTCCAAAAGCTTTTTCAAAAATACCCTATAAGTTATTCTGCAATACTGTGAATGTGACCGCAACTTATGTTGTTTTTATTGTGTGAAAAAACATTATACCATGTGACCGATAAACATAGTTGATAAGTTCAAGCGAACATACTTGGTGGAAAAATACCCTCTAAAACTTTGTTTAATTAGATCACAGGTCATCTATTTAGAATTCCTTGCTAGCTAAAGATGTAGAGTGAGATTGGCTCTCTAGAATGTGCATAAGGTGCAGAAAATTTGTTATGATTATTTAGAGAGTGAGTTTAAGATAGATTTTTGGAGATGCCATAATACAAAACAACACAAAACAAGTTCACTTTGAAAGAACTAGAATATGGAAAGAGCATGTCATGTTCCACACAGCGACACTCCTTATGGATCGTTCCTCCATGGAAACGCTCGTCGGGGCAGGCACCGTCTTCCCCCGCAGACACTCAACTATAGTAGGGCCTCAGTGCAATTGTTGACACATTTGTCTTCAGTATCTTTCTCAAATGTACTTGTATATGTACATGTCCTCGTATGGTAACCTTAACTTTTAATACATGTATGTTCTGATAAAAAAAAGGGTGTGACGAGGATTGCTGATGGGTCTGAGGGGCTAACGGCCTAGGTTGTGAAGCATGGAGCTAGAGGTAGCGGCATCAACCAACACCAGATTATCTGTTAGAACATTGGTCACCTGCACTAAAGCATGCCCTTTTGCCTCCAATCCATTGGGTCCTTGAGTCAAGTATGGCAACCTACGTGTAGGATTAATGAGTATGACGGTATGAGGATGTCAATGCATGTTTGACATTGGGTTGGAGTGTGGTGTGATAAGTAGATAGAAGCATCAACGTGTGCCTGTAAAGAAACATTTTTTTTTCTCAGTCATACAATTTTTTTGCGTGTTTTTGTATTAAGAAGGGAACGGTTACATGGGGTGCCATTTTCATTTGCAATCGGCTCAGGGCGACCCCGTTCAAGACCTTCTCGGCTTCTCGCTCGCAAAGAAATATCAAGTGATCAAAAGACACACAACAAGGTTATTAGCTTGTTCAGATTCTTGGGGATTCAATAAGTCTTCTTCCATAGCACTCCAGATCATTCAAAAAAAAAGTCTTCTTCCATAGCGCAACGTTAAGCTCTGCCATGGCAATGACTTCATGAAGCACTCCTGTCCTTTTAAAAAAAAAAATGAAACACTCCTGTAACTGACCGATGGTTGTTTTTGAACTTGTGATCATTTCCAGATTTCCATGAGCACCACCGAAAAGACCAAAATTACCATGGCTTGTGGTTGCTGTAGGATCGCAGTTGACCTAAGCCCCACAATTGATCCAGACCAGCAGACTGCCCTAGCAAAGTTACGTTCAAAGAAAATATGGTTTTCACCCTCAGAGTTGCCGCGCAGTGTGAGCAAGTTTCATGATCTCGCGAAGATGCTTTGTAGTGCCTTAGGCTAGTCTAAAGCAATCTCCAAGCAAATGTCTTAGACTCTTGACGGAAGTCTTGACTCTATACTAGGCTGGATCGTCTTGTCCTCCCATACCTATCAAACATAAATCGGAATATTATTAGTAGGTACACGATTTGTTGGTTCATCAGCATTTTGTAAACACTCCTGGAAGAACATGCACCACCTGGAAGAAACAGGAGTATGTGTAACAACATCCAAAGTTTCTAGTCCAAACAGGAGTGATAGCAAAGGCTTGGTCAACTGCCCTCCTCGGCTCCTCCCCTGTTTCAGTATCACGCTCCACCACTGTTCTGAAATCTGATGCAGTTGCATCTGGCCAAAAGCTCACATAAGGCATCCTTTATGTCTACATGGCTAAAACCTTCTTCATCGGTCAACAAAACAGATCTTCCCAAACAATACCGGCCGGAAAGCCAGTAAATACAGCTAAAAAAATTGGATTAGTGGCACATCTCCTTGGAAACACACGTACAGTGCGTGCCACGATCACACGAACAGACATTACTCAAGATGCTAACACGATCACTAGGCGCTGAAAGGAGATAGCGGAATTAGCAATGCATAAAGGAGTATGGGACAAGTTCCATATCCAACTCTGACGAAATGTACGTGTACCAAATACTCCCCATAGAATACTACTTACATGTTAGGATCACCAAAAGTTAACTTTTAAGCAAGATCCCCCATACGCCTCATTATCTCAACTCACACAAGTGCAGCTGTTGCTTGTCCCATCCTATCCTAAAGAAGTAGAGACACAGGCCCATGCCTGACGCCTGATGAGTTGCTGCTTGCAGTTGTGTAGAAGCATCAAGCATAGGGCGAGATGTAAAAGACGACTAAAAGCTTGCTCAGCAAGCTCATGCAGCCATGCCTGCACACATGCTCTTTTCTTACTCTGTTTTGGGTTTTATTTCGCTTAGCAACGTTGGCACGAGGTAATGCAAGAACCGAGGGCGACCTTTGCATGGTCCTTCGTCGGAGAGGAAAAGGACGTCCTGCGATCGCAGCGGCGGGAGATGATCTGTTCGGCATCTTGTCTGGGTGTCCCCGACCCCGTCCGTAGAAGCACCGAAAGGTCTCACCTCTGCTGGCCTTCACCCACAAATGTGAATCAGCCGGCCGCAAGGGGCAGGAGCTCCAGGAGACAGGAGCAGCAGCAGGCTCGGCGGGTCATCAGAGCGATGCTGGCCAAGAACAGAGCGCTGTGCGCAAGTGTTTGGAGATCCAGCGGTGGAGTTGGAGTTCCAACGGTCGCAGATATAGGTGAGTTTGTGTGCTTCATCTGTCATCACCCAAGCTTGGTTTGATGAACTTGCAGTGGTCATGTATGTCGATGTGTGTCAGATATGAATCGGCAAATCGCCAAGGTGAGAGATAAGCAACGCTACATCATTTTTTAAAGGAAATTAAATTAAGGGACACACTGCTCTCTGATCTGCTGATGCATCATGCGCTACCATATTTTTGTTCCAGCAACAGCAACAAACATTTGGTTCTGCACCCCACTCGTCTTATTTTTTTTTTCCATGTCGTGAAGGGTGTGACGCTAGCTGTGCGCCACTCTTTGCGTGCACCGACACACACAGGATAAAAAAAATGGTATTTATTTATTAGATTTGAATGGAACATCAGTTTGGTGAAACATGCTCCTTTCTGCAACCACACTGTGCAATTATTAGTTTGTTAGACGCGCACGTTGGCACCTAATCGCACCGTGATGTATGGCTGGAACCTGAAAACCTGGTCGCGGCACGAGCTGTACCACCTGTACGAGTTTACACCGAGATGCAGCAGAAGCGCACACTCGATCCTCTCCACGCACAGATACATGCTGAGCATATATAAAGTAACGCACAAGTATTAGCACAGCAACTTTTCTTTCCTTTGATTTGTATTAGCACAGTACATTTTTTGGGCAAGACAACATTACTGCATCTATCAATTATTATCATAGCGCACCACGCATTCAATGTTTCCGCACTTGTCACACAGACCACGGCGCCCACGACAAAATCAGTTAACCGAATCCAATTTTACTTGCACATCCCCATTACAGCATTAAGAAAAAGATAACATAATCATGACGGTATTAGCTTCCGAAAGAGACTGGTTTGCTAAGCACGGACACGGAGCCTAATGACAGTATGCCACGCCGTGCGTCCGCGTCCAGCCCACGCGACGAAACCGACGGCGGCCAGCTCAGCCTCATCGACGCCGCGCCATCATCCCTCGATCCCGTTCGCGGCGCCGACGGATCACGCACGCGGCCCCCGCGCCAAGCGGACCGTCGACACGACGACACCTCCGAGAAGTCCACACGGCCAGACCCTTGCCCGTCCGCCACGTGGCAGACGCCGTCACGACGCGCGGCGCATCCGGCACCCCCGGAGCACATTCCGTCACGGCGCCTGACGGGAAAACTGCGGCCGCTATAAAGAAAACCCGCGCTCCTGCTCCCTTCACACCACACCTCCTTCGCTCGCACTCCCTCCGCTCGTCTGACATCTCCTCCCGTCCTTTAATTTTCCTTTCGGAGAAGGCTCGCGAACCCCGACGACGATGGCCGCCGCCGCTGCTCCCGCCGCCGCGGTGCCGGTCGACGAGAAGCTCGACAAGCTTCGCGCCGAGGTCGCCAAGCTCGACCAGATCAGGCGAGTTCCGCGCCGACTCCACTCCCCCTTTGAACTAGTAGATCTCGCAGGCCGATCGCTTCGCCTCCCACTTGTGCTGATTTCTGAGCGGGTTTTCCGCGCAGCGAGAACGAGAAGTCCGGGTTCATCAGCCTCGTGTCACGCTACCTCAGGTCAGTAGATCCCGCAGACCCGCTCCGTATGGTTGCTTTGTGCGCATCGATTATTCAGTTGAGTTGTGTGCGCTGTCTGTCGCGTTTTGCAGTGGCGAGGCGGAGCAGATCGAGTGGAGCAAGATCCAGACCCCGACCGATGAGGTGGTGGTGCCGTACGACACCCTCGCGTCGCCTCCCGAAGGTATGATCGCCCTTTCCGATTTGATCTAGTTAAGTGTAGTGTGGTTGTTGCTGCGGATGGATCCGATTGGGGGTCTTTTGCACACTATGTGTGAACGCTGATTGGATCGTGTGTCTGTGAGGTAGATCTCGAGGAGACGAAGAAGCTGCTGGACAAGCTAGTTGTGCTCAAGCTTAACGGAGGGCTCGGGACGACCATGGGCTGCACTGGCCCCAAGTGAGTGCACCTCCATCCTCTCCACAACTGCTCAGCTGAATTTTACCAGCTCTCTTATGTTGGATCATGTATAACTGTATACATTTTCATTGAATTATGAAGGGACTAGAAACTGTAATTTTTCTTTAGCTAGCCTGTGAATATGTGGATTGTGTCTTTGTTCATTACACACATGTTCTGAGAAACTCTGAAAACTAGATGTTAATCTCCCTGCACATGGTTTTTGATACAGCACTAATAATATAATATAATATAATATAATATAATATAATATAATATAATATAATACTTATTATTCAAGCTGTCTATTTCTGGGTTATTTACTTTTGTTCGTTAGTTTCCTGGTCGGTAGTTTTGTAGTTGGTGCAAGGGTTTCTTTTTCTAATGGACAGAAATGATTAAACAAGTACAACAACTGCGTTGTTCTTTGGATTTTGGTGTGCATGCTCAAATGTCATATTGTACTGTATCATTGTTATAGTATTACCTGTCCTATTAATGCTGTTTTATTGGCCCACCAGTGGAGCTTTCAATGTCTGTGGTCTGGAAGAATATGGAATGGAATACTTTAGTTGTCACTTTCAAATGCTCACACTGTTGTTTCATTTCACTATGTAGAGATTCCAATAGGTTTAGACCTCCTTCCATTTTCAAAATGAATTGATGAGTGGCTGTGTGCATATATACTTTGATATGATAAGGTGATCAAATCGTTTATCTGCTCAACTCCTAATATGCCTGCAGCTTCCTGTATTACTTTCTTATCGAGTGTTCTTACTGCCTCAACTAGTAGTGAATCGACATGCTGACACATTTTTAATTGAATTGTTGATTAATTATGCGTCGTAAGGCTTCCTGGCATATTATTGTTCACTTAATCTAGTGAGAACCTCGATAGGTATTAGCCACACTTAGTCACCTGATACATTTTTTAATTAATTAATTGCTTATTTGTGCTGCTATGCATGAACCTTGAGATGTTATGGACTTATGGCTCTTCCTTCATCTTTGAGCAGTTAGCACGACTAAGATTCCTATGGATTGCAGGTCTGTCATTGAAGTCCGCAATGGGTTCACATTCCTTGACCTTATTGTGATTCAAATTGAGGTATTCCTCATTAAGCTGAACATCTTTTCCTACTGGTTGGATATGGCAGTATCGGTCTATGCCTTAAGTTTACATGTTTCTGCAGTCCCTGAACAAGAAGTATGGATGCAGTGTCCCTTTACTTCTGATGAACTCTTTCAACACCCATGATGACACACAGAAGGTTCCTTTCCCTTTTTCTTGTCTTCATTAAATTGTCGAGTTGTTAAACTTATACTAACATGCATTTGTGTTATGTTCATTAAATTATGAGTTCTTGGACTTGAACTAACATATTTGCCACTTACCTTTTCTCTCCCCTGAAGATTGTTGAGAAGTATTCCAACTCCAACATTGAAATTCATACTTTCAATCAGGTTTGCGGCCTGTTTTTGTTATACTTCAACTACACTTATATTTGAATTATATGGCATTTTGGAGTGGCAAGCAAGGTTTGCTGAAAATGTTGCATTGTCTTCTACAGAGCCAGTATCCTCGCATTGTTACCGAGGACTTCTTACCACTTCCAAGCAAAGGGAAATCTGGGAAGGATGGCTGGTTAGTTTTCTCTCTTAGGTTATTATAAAAGCCAAGATATTCTTCCAATGACTGCACCCAATGGAATCTCAGCTTGCTTGTTGGATTATTTATGAAGGCTTTTAGATATAGTTTGAACCATATTATGTTTTAAAAAAAGTTTGAACCACACTTCATTTATAGCATATCCGCATAAATGCAATACCCCCATCAGATTATTGTGATTTTTGATGTGAAAGGTACCCTCCAGGCCATGGTGATGTGTTCCCCGGTTTGAATAACAGTGGAAAACTTGACCTATTATTGGCTCAGGTAAGCAGAAATCGCATTAAGATACTCTCTGTAGTTGGCAAGCATAAGTGATCTGGAAGCTGATCTTGTACTCTATGGTTTCCAGATATTAGTCATTTTAGGTTTAGATTGCACTTAAATATTAATTGCTGTAGTCTTCTTCATTGCGAAGGGTTACTTCATGAAAGGAAAATAAGTTATAATCCTTTACAATGAACTATTGTTGTGCGTTATTCATAAATCATATGTCACTGTTTGAGGCCCTTCAATGCTTTCTATGTAAAGAGATTGCAAGTTTTGGTTAAAAAAAAAGGCAAGCTTGTTTCTAAGGCAATTGAATATTGAGGCTGTTTCTCTTTTCTTCCTGATCCTGAGAAATATAAACTGAAATAGCTATGCAACTTTCAGAACCTTTTATGGACTAACAAATGCTACCACAATACAGTATAGCTTTAACTGAGCATTATCTTGTTCTTTGCTAATGTGTTCTCCAATCCTATATCAGGGCAAGGAGTACGTCTTCGTTGCAAACTCAGACAACTTGGGTGCTATAGTCGACATCAGTATCCAAATAGGATGATCAAATTTGTACAATTTATTTCCTTCTCTAATACTTAATATTGCCGTCTGCTTTGAATTGAAAATTGTATCCTTAATCAGCACAGAGATCCTAAACCATCTGATCAATAACCAGAATGAGTATTGCATGGAGGTATGCAAGAATGTCTTGTTTATACTGCTGTTGAGTTTGTGCAACATAGAACTCAAGAACTGTTTTTATTCTAGGTTACTCCAAAGACGCTGGCTGATGTTAAGGGCGGTACTCTCATCTCTTACGAAGGAAGAGTTCAGGTACACTTATCTGTTGCCCAACTTGAATAATTCCTCTGCACACTTCAGCATCAAAGAGGTTTTGAGCCTTTAATAGTACTCGGAAGTTAGAACTTTGTATTTATGACAGATAATTATGTTTATTTCCTGTTCATTCTGGGATTCTAACATAAGATGATACTGATTCATTTTATGATAATTATACAGCTTTTGGAGATTGCCCAAGTACCTGATGAACATGTATGTAGCTGTTTCTGCATTACTTAAGTTTCATAATCTGTTCCATGGTTCCATCAGCATTTTGTAGTAAGAGCTAACACTACCTTCTATTTCTCTTGTATCTCTACCAGGTGGATGAATTTAAATCAATCGAGAAGTTTAAGATATTCAACACTAACAACTTGTAAGAAACCTGGCCTATCTGCCTTTTAAAGGGGGGAAGTCTATAGTTATCTCACAGTTCTTGCCCAACAGGTGGGTGAACCTTAAAGCTATCAAGAGACTCGTAGAGGCTGATGCACTTAAGATGGAAATTATTCCAAACCCCAAGGTCTATCTGAGTCTTTTATGATATCCATTGCATAACATTTATATTGTAGTGCATCAATCAGATTCTTTTGTTGAGTGCTATTACAAATGTTGGGTTCTTATACTAAGAAGTTGGCATTTACAGGAAGTTGATGGTGTGGAAGTCCTTCAACTCGAAACTGCAGCTGGTGCAGCTATTCGTGTATGCAAACAACTCCCTGTCCCAGTACTCAGTTTTGTTCCACTTTTTTCCTTATATTCGTGCTCTAATGCTTTTGTTACCTTTAACTAGTTCTTCGACAAAGCAATTGGAATTAATGTTCCGCGCTCAAGGTTTCTCCCAGTGAAGGCTACATCTGATTTGTTGCTTGTGCAGGTATTTCTGGATGCATCTCAATGTTTTGTTAGCTTTATATACCATAATAAGCCTGGTTCTAATCTCAATTTTGTCGCTGGCTCAATGCTATGCTCATTTTTGTTTCCACAGTCTGATCTTTACACCTTGGTTGATGGCTTTGTCATCCGCAACCCATCCAGAGCGAATCCAGCTAACCCTTCGATTGAGCTTGGACCTGAGTTCAAGAAGGTAAAACAGTTTGTCTCCAAGATAATGAAGATATCTTTAAAAACAGAGTTCCATCAGTAGCATTGAGAATGTACCTTCACAAATTAATGTGTTGATGAAACCATTTTTTAATGTAAACTAGCAGGATCTGCCATTCATATTAATTGATTAATATAGGGGAAATGCTGATGAAACCATTGATCAGTTAAAACTGCCACTCCTTTCAACTGGTCAAATCATTGATGAGCAAGCACTGATGAAATATTTCCCCCGCATACAGGTTGCCAATTTCCTTGCTCGGTTCAAGTCCATCCCCAGCATCGTTGAGCTTGACAGCTTGAAGGTTTCTGGTGATGTCTGGTTTGGCTCTGGAATTAAACTCAAGGTAAACTTTGTGATCGAATGGTCCTTTCTCCTTTGTTGCAATTTGTTTGCCGCTCGGATATGAATACCTGGTGCAATTTTGTCAGCTGTTTGTCTGTACTGGTTTTGTATCTGGCTATCTGCTCATTCCACTCCATAGTCCATGCTGCCTCCTCGTTGAGTTCTGGCATCTGTTTTACTTTTTTTTTGTTGAAAAAATGGCATCTGTATTACTGAATAGTGCCTGATTCATATTGTTGGTGCTATCTCTAGGGCAAGGTGACTATCACTGCCAATTCAGGTGTGAAGTTGGAGATCCCCGATGGAGCTGTACTTGAGAATAAGGTATACGCAACATCTCATCGATATGACATTCCAACTGTTGTGCTTTAGAGTGTGCTGACACATGGTTTCTGCTCGCTCCAGGATGTCAATGGCCCCGAGGATCTTTAAGCGATTCTTGCCGTCACCAGTTTTCCCTGAGGACGTCCCAGGAGCTGCCAACCTTAATCACCCCCCACTGAGCTCTATCTTTTGTAATTTTCATGTGCATTCCGCTTCCGCTGTGAGGGTCCCGTGAGCCCGCTAGAGAATAATTGTAATCTTTGCTGCGCCAGGGACGTATATTTTGCTGAAATGATACTACCATAGCTTTGCTGGCACATGCCTGGTGCTCGGGAATATTTTTATGGAGAGGGCACAAAGTGGCCATATTCCCAAGGGCCAAGGTGATAAACGCCGTCATGCGGAACTCTTTCCGCGCGAATGGCGCCTGTGGCCCGGGACCTTGCGGATAAGTTCCTCGCCCGCTTGTTCGAATCGAATGTGCTGGATAAAGCGGGATCTATCCGGCGGGGATACACTGTACCAGCCGGCAATCCCGTTATCCACTTTCTACAGGTTTTCACCTCGATTGACCTGAATAAACTGGAGTGACTCGAAGCCACGGTCTCACCGAACCCTCGTGCGCCTAAAGCCGGGTAAATTGGCTGCCCGTGTACGATGCATAAAAAACCATCTAGATTTGTTCAAACTAACAATGAATATCTAAAAATTTGTACAAATTGTGAGCGCAAGGTCGTTAGATTTGTCGTGAGATTTGTCGTGAGATGTATTTTTACCTATTTGGGTGCCAACATTAATGCTTTTATCTAAAATTTTTGGTTGAATTCTTAACAAAGAATACACCTAAATTGTATAATTTTCTTAGATGGAGTACATTCCTAACTTATACCAAGAATAATTTCTGTAGCATTGGCAATACAAGGTTTACATCTATATTCATAATCAGACCTAACTTCCTGCTGTTTTGAGGGTGCAAATAATCACGAACGAGCAAGGCTGCACATGTATTCAGCACTCGCTTCGTTCTGAAGATAAAAGATGATGCAAAAATAAGCTTTACAACTGAAAAAAAAAATGGTTGAAGATATCACAGAATTCAATTGTAACTAGATTACAGCATGTGGTCGCTGAAGAAGCGCCACAGCCATGGCATGAAGGATAGCTCAATCCTATACCCAAGATTTACTGCACTATGATACAATTCTCAGTGCTCCCATGAAATCCAAACGCAGAATCTCCTAAGGTTAAACCAAGCTTTACCATACTGAACCATTTAAAGTTCCAGCACCTACTTTAAATTTGTTCCAATCTGCAGGGAAGCGCCAAACAAGGCTCCAATGGGGGTTCACCAGACAAGACTAGCCGAACGGATGGCAATGTTTTCACTGTGTTGCCTTGTGCCTGTTTTATGCCAACCATTCCCCTCAATCGCAAAAGGTTTAGAACCTTTCAACCTCACACAGCAATATGGTTATCGATATCGAAACTCTGAAGATCTGAAGGGCTGGCCCCAAACCTGTAAACCAAGTTGCATAACACAAGTTATCGATGACATAGGAAACTAAAGCAGGATTCGTAAACTTGAACATGCTGCAAGATTGGCTTATAGTGAGTGCCGCAGAAAATTTGCAGTGATACATCAACATACCACATAAGAAACTAGAGCAAGATTCGTAAACTTCCTAAGTTGTAAAAGCCATCAGAGTTTATGAATGATGACAATGATCAGTTACTACAAAAAGGGATGATTTACCTTTTGTTTATAGTGCAATAGTGAAATTTGATGCTTCCAGACCTCACATCTTCAGTATACTGTGACAAATAGTAGACATGTTTAAAGCATTTAGTGTAAAACCTACAAATGAGAAGAACAAATGTGGAGCAGGCAGGGAGACATCAGGGAGGGGGCATACCATCCTTAAGGTGACAATGATTGAAGAAAATGCTAGAGAATCAAATGGTATATCATCCAGAGCAAAAAGTGCACATTCTAGTGACTCCGGTCCAGGTGAAAAGTTGGGGGTCTTCAGTCTTGCTCGGAAAATAATGTAACTCTACTGCATCTCATAGTAATACAAAGATAATCAACTAAATAGTGGACAGTAACTTATAACTTTGTGACTATGCCAAATTTTCACTCACTTGACCAATCAGTGGAATATCCAACTGAGCAAAAGGTGAGATTATCTCTACATCTGCATATGCTTCTTCCAATGTTTCTCTAGTGGCTCCTTCAGCAGTAGACTCTCCCACCTCTAAATAACCAGCAGGAAGTGTCCTGTTAATGTAACCTTGATCAAACTGGAGTACAGCAGTACATGATTGCTATGTTCAACAATAAAAAAAGGAAATCTATTCGTGGTGTGCAAGACTGAAAATTTTTTTGACAGAAAGAACTGGGAAATTGGTACTGTAATGATTGGTACCACATTAAAAGATAAGAAAAGCATAATCCTATCAGCTAAGGAGTTTGTGAATGAAAACAGAAAAGAGCCATTTCTAACATAAAGAAGAAAATAGAAACAATGCAGAAAACCTATATTATAATATCGCGTCATAAATATGGCATCATATTTTGAACAGTACAGGCAAAGAGTTCCGCCTAACATATACTGCAAATCTGCATCTGTCGTCCATAGTCAAAAATTGTTGCATACTTGCATGAGAATATAAAAAAACATAGTACAATTATCCAATTAACTATTATAGCGCAGAATAATAAAATCAGAACAAAAAATAGAAGGGAAAACAACAAAGGAAACTGACCAAAGACCATAAGCTGGTTCAATCTTTCTTCTGCATAGGAGAACCTTATTATCGTGCTCCACAAGGCAACCAACAACCTACCCAGATGATATATATGTTGTAAATGTCAGAAATTAACAGCCAACACATGTTAAACATATATAACCCCCCCCAAAAAATCATTTCTAGTTATAGTCCCTTGTTTACGTTCAAAGAGAAAAAAAAATTATAGTCCCTTGTTTGACCAATCGGTTAAACAAATGTATCAAGAAAATGGAGCAGTTCTGTTTGTCAGAAGCACTTCATACATGAATGAAATATACAGGCTCTATGAATCAAGCATCATGTTTTTAATTTGCAGCACATACCATCTTCGGGTTTTCGTAGTGAACTCTTCCACAAGAAGAACAAACAGCCCTCATCTTCTCATCACCATCAGGTATGGCCAATTTCGTTGGACTTCCACAAGCAGGGCAGAATTTGATCTTTGACTTGTGCACCTGCAGAAGGAATGATTTGTTGAGAATAAGCCTTCAACATTTTTTCTTCACAACAGCTAAATCACCGTACATGTCTCAAGAAATAAACAATTGCAGAGTCATGGCATTTATGCAGACTCATACTAATCAATTAACAGTTATCAGTCAAACTAGTACATATTTAACCGTAAGGAGTTCAGGGGATTAGACACATAACTTTTGCTGCGGTCTGGACTCACAACATTAGACAGAGACACAGAGTAGATGATTGTATTGTAGCATAGAAATCGCTGCGATTTTAATAGAGGGGACACCGGCTGTTTTGGGCAGCATGGGAAGCCAATCCCATTTGGCATTGGCACGGTCAAGGGGATTGAGTCAACGCCCTAACCGATTCAGCAAGCACGCACCTAAAATATTATCACTGATACGACTACGATTAGCCGACTGACCGCAGCGCAATAGAGTGGCACGAGGAGGAGGAGCACCGAAGGGGGGAACGGGAACTCACGACGGCAGCAGGCGGCGCCGGGGCAGGGGAGCTGGCGCCGGAGCCGGACGAGGCCGCCATGCGGACGGGCGCGGAGCGCGCGAGCGGGAGCGCGTCGCGGCGGAGGAGCAGGCGGGCGGTGCGCGGGGAGGAGGAGGACAGGCGCGCGGCGCGGTGGAGGAGCAGCGGGTGGGATCTGAGGAGGGGGAGGAGCATGGTGGTGGGTGCGGCCGTGCGGGCTCGCTCGGCTTTAGTAGCGGAGGCGCGGGGGGTTGGTGGCGGGCACGGTAGGCTGGGGAACAGGGGATCCAGCCGAGCGACTGGGCGAGGGCGGCAGGCAATGGCGACTCGGGGGCCGGCCGCCGGGCGGGGGAGGGGGTGAGGCCCGAGGTCGGCCGCCCAACACGTTGCGCCGCGGGATTGGTCGACGCGCGGTTTATTTCGCACGGTTGGGAGAAAGATTAATTAGTTGAGCTGGCGTGTCAGGTTTATCCATGATTCGTCGAACTTTGTACCTTCCATCCACTATTATTTTATTATATTATAAAAAAATACTACATCCTCCGTCTCATAAATTTCTCTTCTTGAGGTAAGATTAGTGTAGGTGTGAAATTACGAATTTACCTCTTGTTTTATTTGGTGTTCTAAAATGTTCTTTAAAAGTTTAGGCATGCAATGATTTTTTATTAGATAGATCTCACTAGAAAATGCATCTCAAGTTTATGATTACATGTTTTTGAGACAAAATTTGTATACTAATGATAGTTTGATTCCTCCAAAGACTTGTTAGGATGGGAGGATTTTTATAGTTTTTTTAAACTAATTTATATATTTTACACGTCACACGGTGTTTGGAATAGAATAAGGAAGTTCTCCTTTCCTATGAAAATGTTTGCCTTTCTTCATGAAATGGAGGAAATAAAACATATTTTACATGCTCTCGAAATTTGCCTTCCTTCAAGTTCTTTGTTTTTTTTTTCTACATGCGAATGAAGGGACGAGCAAGTCCTAATTATATTCACTAGGATGGAGAAATAAACATATTCTTATTTCCTCTAATCCTCTGCCTTTTCACCTTGTTCATTGTCTTTTGTATCTTTTTCTTGTTTTGTATTCTTTTTGTCGAAAAAACAGGTCCTAAAGTACGGGCCCCTGTAGACGATAGTCTGCTACGACATCAGAGAATAAGATTGAAGACACAAACCACGGCAGTCAGGACATTCGAGCCATGGATCAAAGTGGAGAATCTGTGGTGGAGGAAATGGTAGGCGCTAGAGCAGGATGAGATGACCCTCATTGGAGTGGACTGGAGCTTTGTTTGAAAAGCGAAGACAAAGACACAAACAGATAAGGTTCTTTTATGTTAGCATAGTGACGGGTAAAGAAATAAAATCCATCACATGTGTGACTTTAAAAGTAACATGCTGAAATCATCTCTTGCGACTTTTCTTTCTTGTGTTTACGAAGACCCGCCACTTTTTAAACAGTACCGACCAACTGGTCTTGATTTCATCTATCACTAATGATTCATTACCGGCAATGTCTGGTGGGATCATCACTTTCCTTTGTATGGTTTTATATGGATGCAAACCGTCGTCATGTGCTCTTAAAATATATTAATTCCCTTGCTTCACAACTTTTATCCTTGGAATTTCGGAGAACAAAGTGGCCTTACATCAGTCCCAACTATACAGCTATGGCACAGGATTTTTTGAAGAGCAGGGCGGTCAAGGTGCGAGCAGGAGAGCTGAACAACTCAGAGCTTGTCCCCAAAAGAATCGCTAGGCTTGCCGCGTACAAGAACCGTAGCCGGAGGCTCAGGCGTGGAAGGTGATGATGAAATGTCCGAGATTTGAGGCGGAGACTGAGCGACCTGATAAAGCGTCCTTTGACGTATTCCAGACGTGAGAAGCCATGGAGACCTACTACTTCCTGGGCACAATGTGGCGAACCTAGACGGTCGCTTTCTTGTCAATTTGGTCGTAAATTTTCTTATGTAATCATCTCTAAGCAATCCATTAGCTAGGTGGTGTGGTGTGCGTTGTAGAGCTTGTGTGATCATGCACAATTGTATTGAGATTTTTTTCTTCTTATTGAAAACGGGTGAATGATCCGATCTCGAAAAAAAAAGAGCATTTCTGTTTGTTACAAGCACTTCATACATGAATGAAAAGTACAGGTTCTATGAATAAGCAATTCAGTGTCTTAGTTTAAAATACAAATACAAAATGCATATGCATCATTTTATTTTTCTTTTATTTGTTCAGCACATACCATCTTTGGGTTTTCGTAGTGAGCTCTTTCACAAGAACAAACAGCCCTCATCTTCGCGTTCCCATCAAGTATAGCTAACTTTTTCAGGATCAGGCGATTCATCCGTTTTTCATTAAGAAAAATAAAAAAAGTTCTTAATACACACGTGCACGATCATACAAGCGAGAAGCACTGGTAATGAGGGGCAGCTTGTCAGGTATAACCAATTTCAACGGACTTCAGCAAGAAGGGCAGAATTTCAGTTCCCTTCAAAAAAAAAAGAAGGGCAGAATTTAATCTCTGACTTGTGCACCTGCAGAAGGAATGGTTTGCTGAGATCACGCCTTTTAACAATTTTTCTTCGCAACAACGGTTAAATCATTGAATATGTCTCGAGAAGTAAACATTGCAGAGTCGTGACATTTATGCGGATAAATACTGATCACTTAGCAGGCTAATGCATATTTAACCTTAAGCAGTCCAGGAGAGCTCTGACATAACTTTGCTGCGGTCTGGATGCCACGACATTAGACAGAGTAGGTGATCGTAGCATAGAGAGCACTGATTTTACTAGAGAGCACACCGGCCGCTTTTGGCTGAAAGGGAAGCCAATCCATTTGGCAAATTGGCACGGTCACAACTGAATGGATTGACCTAAGATAATGCTGGATTAGCCAATTGACCGCAGCGCAAGTGGCACGAGGAGCAGCACCGAGGGGGGGGACGGGTACAGGGTACTCCTATAATTGAGTAAAAACACTGGACGCGACTGCGGCCTACGCGCGAGCGGCACGGCGGCGAGCACGCGAGACAGAGAGCGTGACGAGCGCCCTCGGCGGCCTGCGCGTGAGGCAAGCGTTCGTTGACGCTCTTCCTCCTTGCCGTGCCTGACAGGCTGCACCCGATGTTCGTGTTCGACAGGGTGCGCGTCGGGGACTCCTGCCCGGCCCGCTGCGCCCGCGCCCAGATGTCGTGCGCCGACAACGATGCGTATGCCGCCGTCCGCCGAGACGCAGTTCCTGACGCGCAGGTGGTACGAGACGCTTGTTAGCACGGGAAGGAAAAAACAGAGAAGGAAAACCAGCACACGGTCCGCGGAAACGCCCCGCGCCGCGTGGACTGGCACTTACTGGCGCCGCCGTCGCCCGCGGCACACCGACGACACGTCGGGCCCCAAAAACCTGGTCACCGTGGACGAGGAAGGCCGCAGGCCATCCCGCTGCCGCGCCAGGACGTGGTGGAGAAGGACTGGCACTAGGTGTTCGTCGTCCGCGGATCACGGGGGCAGCTGCACTACGAACGCTACGAACGGGCGGCTGCCGGAGGCGCCGTCCAATACTGCGCCGCTAGTTCCCCGCCGCGGTCACCATCAACAACCGGCGCGAGTTCACTGCCGAAGCAGAAAAGAACGTGGGGCAGATCCCTGCGGGAACCTGAAATCAGCGCAAGAGCACCTGAGATTTTGTTTGATATAATGTGTGATTTCTGATTTCCGAATGGAGTGGTCAGATGATCGCATCAGCGGGCACAGGGAAGCTGAAAAAGCTAGCACTCCTAATTTGGAGCAGCTTGGCTGGGACGATGGTGACTTGCATGCATTGGCCTAGCACGCACCGGCCGGCCCTCCCATACACGATCTTCATAGCAGCAGCCTTAATAGCTCACTCCCCTGATCTTCCCATCGTCCACGATCTGTATTAGCTCCCTGTAATCGTCGTTAGTACGATGCAGCCAAAAATGGCAACGCTTCACGCGTCAAGCTAGC
Organism: Bothriochloa decipiens; assembly: GCA_023333625.1. Taxonomy (NCBI): domain Eukaryota; kingdom Viridiplantae; phylum Streptophyta; class Magnoliopsida; order Poales; family Poaceae; genus Bothriochloa; species Bothriochloa decipiens. The sequence continues at coordinate 15,183,708 of CM041631.1, read as the reverse complement.
CCCTCCAAATTCCTCACCTGCTCACCAGAGTCCTTGCTCTCCCTCTCCTCACTCCCTAGAGGCTACAGTAGCGAGAAAGTAAAATCTGTTCTCAGGGCACGTGTCCTCGTCATCCAAAGAGTCCTTGTTCTCCCTCGAGGCTACAATAGCGAGAAAGTAAAATTTGTCCTCAAGACACGTGCCCTCGTCACCCACACTGTTGGATTAAGTGTGCACACATACATCTCAATGCGCATATGCACTGAGATGTATGTATGCATACTTTTCAATGCGAATCTAACGTTATGGGTGACGGGGGCATGTGCCCTTAAGGGGGAAAATCGTGTTGGACAACAGCCCTCGCACGCACAAATGCGACACGTCAAGCGAACTCAGTAGCCAAAGTAGAGCAATCGAAGAGCGCACCAAGAGAGGTGACGATGGAGCGCCACCACCTCGTCGTGGCGTCGGGTCACCTGCATCTCGCCGCAGGTGCGTACTACATGGCGAAGGCGCAAGCAGGCCGCGCGCCGCGCCGCATCGAGGAGCAGGAGCCTTATGCTTTGCCCGCTCAGCTCGAGGTTGCTTTGCCTTCCATCGTGAATCCAGCTTCCCCTGGCAGTCTTTTTTTTCTCTCAGATTCCAATTCTGCAATTTGTTCTTTTTCCTCCGGTTGATCAGCTAGTGTTTAGGGTTTAAGAGTCCAATATTAACCGAAGGAATATTTTGGGGTGGGGTTTAACTTTTCAAATGCTTTCTGGTCCGTCCGGTTGTCATCATTGCCTAAAGATTGCACAAGACTTCAATAGTTCAATGCACTGAGATCCGAAGAAAGAAACATGCTAAGATCTGTGTCTTACTAGTGCAATACGCGCCATAGGCGTGTTCTAGACAAAAAGATGTGTCTTAGTAGTGCTGGCATCCAAACCACGGGGAAAAGCTAAGATCTGTGTCTTACTAGTGCAATACGCGCCATATGCGTGTTCTAGAAAAAAAAAATTATGTTAGTAGTGCTGGCATCCAAACCACGGGGAAAAGGAGATAGTTGCTATTCTTAACAACCACTTCTGGAGCTTGAGCTTCACAATAAATTTGTGAAATCCCTAATCTATGTCGCCCAAATTTACCCAAATCTTGATGTTGTAGTAGCGCTGGCATCCAAACCATGGGGAAAAAGAGATAGTTGCTATTCCTAACAACCACTTCTGGAGTTTGAGATTCAAAATCAATCTGTGAAATCCCTAATCTGTGTCACCCAAATTTCGATGTTGAAGTAGCGCTGGCATCCAAACCACGGGGAAAATGAGATAGTTGTTATTCTTAACAACCTCTTATGGAGCTTGAGCTTCACAATCAATTTGTGAAATCCCTAATCTGTGTCGCCCAAATTTGCCCAAATTTTGATGTTGTAGCAGTGTTGGCATCCATACCACGAGGAAAAGGAGATAGTTCAACCTCGCCTGAGCTTGAGCTTCACAATTAATTTGTGAACCAAGAGAGATTCCTTTGGATTATCCAAATGTTTACAATTGAAACATGAGGCGTTATGAAACATTGGCCTAATAAACTCATGAACTTTGTTGCCGACTTAATTAAGGTGGTTCAAACATTCATATTCAGTCCAAACTACACAAACTAAATAATTCATCTATTTGTTCCTAGCTAGTAGTGCTCTTTTTCTTGCAAATAATTCATGAATTTTGTTTGTTGACTTAATTAAATTAGTTTGGATATTCATATTCAGTGCAAACTACAAACAAAATAATTCAAGATTTTTAGGGCTCTCCATGTACCTCTTGCTCATGGTTTTTTTGGGCTTTGCACTGCAGGAGACGGAGTGGACCATGCAGGACCTCTACGACCTCTTGCTCCTGCTGACCACCACTTTCGTTCCACCAGCACCAGCCTACAAGGCGCTGCCATAGGACGTGGTGGAGGGGCAGCCTGGATGTGGATCGTCATCGTCCATGGAGTCTTCCTCGCCGTCGCAGTCACCACCTTCTCCGTCAGGGTGTTCGGCATGTCCACCAGGTGCCTCCCGACCCTCTTGCTCCGCCACTCCGTCAGGGTGTTCGGCACGTGCACGCCATCACGCTGACCGTAGTCGGCACGTGCTTAGGGCTGACAGGAGGTCGGAAAAGTGAGCCCAATAATCGACGATTTCCCTGAAACAACCAAACATTACAACATTTGACGTAAGTAAAATTTTTGATAAAAAAAGAGTAATACCAAGCGCTGCCGAACACATGATTTCCATACGCAATGCCAGCCCTACTATTCGAGTTTTTGGGTGCGTACGACAATTACCCATGTGCTACATTATATGTTTTATTATTATATACAAGGTCAGGGGATGCAACCTCTCCTCACTCGGCGATATGGCATATTTTTATATATATGTTAGACAAAAAAATGCGCATATGCTGCATGCATCTTGCGGCTAACACGGCCCGCGCGCATTGAAAGATGCATGTGACACGGCCCAACATCTATCATGCTGCCGTACTTAGGGTAGGCTCAGCCCACACAATAAAGATGGCAATGGGTAAAATCCGCGCGGACGCTAGTGTCACAAACCCGTACCCACGAGAGGAATTATGTGCCCGTATCCGCTCCCGCCACCCGCCACGGGCAGCACTATGCGCCCGCACCCGCTATCCGCGGGCATATGCCTGCCAAGAGCCACGAATGGATGAGCAAGTGGGGATAACGACGAGGAGACGGGGTGCTGGAGCCGCGAGGACGTCGGGTCGCCGGTCTGCCGGGGTCGCGGGTCGGCGTCGGCTGGCGTCGGGGAGCCATGGCGGAGGCGACGCCTTGGGTCGGAGCTTCTGTGCCAGTGCGGAGAGGCCGGTGTCGGAGCCGTCGAGCCGAGGTGCGAGGAGCAGGAGGCGGCGGCCTGCGTGGCAGAGCAGGACTTGCAGGACCAGCCAGGCAGGGGGTGGAGGACAGGAGGTCCCGTGGATTGGAGCATGGAGGAGCAGGGAGCCGCGCGCTGCTAAGCGACCGCGTGGGGACGGAGATGCGACCGCGCGATGCCGACTCGTCGAGACCATGAGTTAGGAAGCGGGGTCATCAGGGGGCGGCGCTGGTGGGGATAAAAATTTGGGATGGAAACCCTAAAACCTGAGGCATATACCTCTATCATTGGGTCCCACATGTCAGTGCGGTTTTGGCGGTTTTACGGATGCGGACATGCTATTTTCTTACCCGCCAGTCAATATCCATTGGGCACAACCTTGTACCGGCACCCGTGCCCACGGACACAGCTTCACGCCCATATCCGTGCCCACCGGGTCTGATGCCCGCGGGCGCGCGGATTTTCCTTGCTCGTTGCCATTTTTACGCACAAGGCAGGTTGCAAAGCATGCAAGCGACCCAAGATTTATGCAGCCTTTTTTTTCTGTTTGGGTGAGTTCGCTTGTGCTGAATCTGAAGTCTTCAACACAAAATTCTACTGTACGGAGAAAATGGTCAGTGATTGGATACGATAGTTGCCCCTCTGAGTCTCTCCAACCGTCAGAGCTAGTTTGGTTATAGTATGTCATTTTTTTCCATCAAAAGGACAACAGAAATTTGTTTGCATATTTATTTGCAATCGCAAGCACGAGGGGAAGCCTGGGCTACAGTTCATTCGTCGATGTTACAACTGTTTTACTTATAGCCTGGAAATGAAACAGCAGAGATAAAACACCGACAGACGATTCTGTCGTTGTTGCGCGGCTCTCTAGTCTAGTCTTTATTGCCTCGACCAAACACTGAGATTATTTATTCGGTTCATGACGCGACGGTGTTGTTTGAGTACAGCATCTGTTATCAACATTCAGCAAGCACCCTCGCATATACTGATTCGCAGCATCAGGGCTCAGGAACAGAGATACACCGCATCAATTCTTGGGGCACCGCGGAAGGAAGCACGGGATCGGTTTGAGCGCGATGGGCGGCTTCTCCTCACGGAACAACGGGAGCAGAGCTGCACATAGCATACACATACGATACCACGGTTTTAGCCGATCTGAGAAGACGACATATCTGCTTCTCATTCAGAATTTCAGATGTGCAAAATTACTGCAATAGTAGCTAGGGATTGCTAGAAGAACTGGACGCTCACATCGTCGTCCTTCGCAGGTGGAGCTGCAGCCGCCCATGATCACCACGCAGATGAGCGCCATGGCCAGCACAAACACGATCAGACCGCGAGCTCTAACCGATGCGGATGGCATCATGATGGCCTCCCGCTGTAGAGCAGACAGCAGAAGTGTGGACTTCAGGATGGTAGCCCGGCCTACTCGATCGAGAAATCAAGAGGGATCCGCCGAGGTATTTATAGCAGGCAGGCTTGATCTTGGCTCATGAGGTGGCAGGACACGTCGCACCTCAGTGTTCCCGTGTAACCCAAAACGCATGGAGAAAATCCACACTTCGCGTCTCGTTTTTTCAACACAAGGTGGGTGGGCGGCTGGAGTTATTGAACGATGCCAGACCATACCGTTTCGGGCCCTACATTGTTTGGACGATGCTTGGATATGGCCGCGGAATCTGATCCGAGATGCTCATTGTAACTCGAACTGAAAACTAAAACCATCAAACTCGCTATGGTAGGCAGCTAATGTACCATTCCTGTTTAGATTCAAGATAGTAGCTTTGACTGCAGTTTACAAAGTTCCACTTATTAAGATCAGACATTGGCCCAAAGATAATTTGAAACTTAGCATCGCCGTCACAACAATGGAAGAACCTGATCGTTGTGACGACCATGTCACTCATTTTTTGTTAAAAGCGTCTGAAGAACCTGGTTGTGCCATAACACTATAACAGGAACAGGAAGAGTGACTGCATCAGACAAGAAAGAAATCTTACTCATCTCCACCCCACGCAGCACATAGTATATGCACCAAATTTTCAGTACAAAGAACAAAGTATTTTTTTTTGCGGGGAACAAAGAACAAAGTAGTGACGCAGGACATGCATAATAGGGTAACTATGGTTGCCTGAGCTTGGCATACCATAGGTTGC